>JAJHUB010000256.1:0-87738 GCA_024510155.1 Gulo gulo luscus
TCTTATTAGTTTATTCCATTATGCTGAGATGTTTGAAGGTTGCGGTAGGTCGATAAATGAGTTGTTGATAATTTTAGTTAGTGGGTGGGTCTTATGAGTGTTGGTCATTAGTGTTCTTATAGTTGAAATACAACACTGATTTTTTTGTGTCACCAGTCATGATTAGATTCCATGTAGGAATAATGATGACATACATTGTATTCATTTTAGGTATTATTTTTGTAGTTAGAGTGAGGGCAAAAGTCTGAAAACAAAAGCTCATGTAATTTTTAGGGCCTAGGGCATGGCAGGCCCAAAATGCAGAGGCTGGGGCGAGAATCCTGTCATCTGAAGTAAGGGCAAGGGTCAGACGTTTGCTCAGGATCAAGTTTGTGTCCTTTATGTCTGCTTAATGCAGCGGTGGTGTCATGATGCCATGGAGGTTTTCCCAATCTGGGGGTTGTGCGCACCTCCAAACATCAAGGTTTCCTTCTGCAGGACAGGAAACATCATCTTGATTGCTCATAGGTCCCCCATATAGAAGATTCAAGAGCAGGGCTCTATGTATGTATGCCTGGAAACCCCGCCTAGGGTTACCATTGGATCCTATGGGCATGGGAGGTTCGATCTTCTGGCTCTGGTGTGAGCTACACTGGGGCCTGAGTGGAAATGGAGTCTCAGAGTGATGAGTCACAATCTGGTTTTGTGTCCAGGGAAACCTTGCAATGTGGCGGTAGCTCAGGGACCATGAAGGATTCTATTGCCTTGAGGCTTAGACACAGCTCCAAATAGCAAGGTTTTCTTCTGGGACAGGAGGTTTTCTGTTTTGGACCTCAGGGACACCCCCCCCAATATGTTGGTATTTGAGACCAGGGCTATGGGAACAGATGCATGAAAACCACAGCTAGTGTTCAGATTAGGGACTAGGGGCATGTCAGGTTCAATCTTCTGTCTCTGGGACCATCTACCTCGGTGTCTGACTGCAGGTCCATGCACAGGGTGTGTCAGACTGCTTATTTTTATCCAGGGCAGCCTACGAAACTGGGTGGCTTTGGGGGCCTTGCAGGTTTCTCCTAATCTGGATGGTTTTGGCAACTATAAAGGGCACAGTTTCCTTAGGGAGTACAGGCACAGTTCTACGGTGTGGCTCCAGATGATCCAGCCTGGAGAGTGTGTGGGTCAGAGCTCTGGGGACAGAAGTCTGAAAAGACAAAATGGGTTAGGGTTAGGGCTGAGGATATGGCATTCCTGATCTGCAGAACCCGAGGGAGCTCCTCGGGATCTGAAGTTAGGGCAATTGGGAGGCGGTAGCTCAGGCTTTTGCCTCTGGATTTTGTGTCTAGGGTGGCCATGGAATGTAGGGCTGGCCTCCTAGGGCACGGAGGGTTCTCCCTCTCTGGGGATTTTGCGTGGCTCCCAATACTTTGGTGTCATCTTGGGGGAAGGGAGTCCTGTTTCTGTCCCAGGGACCCCCCCAAAAAGAGGGATTCCAGATCACGACTCTGTGAACAGGTGCCTGTAAAACCCTTCCTTGGGTTCATATTTGGGCCTATGGGCATGGCAAGCCCAATTCACGGGCTCTTGGTCCTGGAACCGAGGGACCTTATTTGAAAATGGGGCTCAGGCTGAGGGTCACAATCCGTGTTTGTGCCCAAGGCGACCCTCAATTGTGGGCGTGGCCTCATGTACCCTGTAGGTTTCACGAATTCAGAGGGTTTGTCACCCATCCCAACAGTAAGGTTTCCAGCCTTTGGGAAGGAGGAGTTCTGTTTTGTGCATCAGGTTCCCCCATATGCAGGGATTTGATATAACGTCTGGGGACAGATGCCTGAAAACCTCAGCTAGGGTTCAGATTATGGCATAGGTGCATGTCAGATTCAATCTTCTGTCTCTGGGGCCATCTACCTGGGTGTCTGACTGAAGGTCATTGCTCAGGGTGTGTCAGACTGTGCATCTTTGTCCACGGTGGCCTATTAAATTGGGGTGGCCTCGGGGACTTTGCAGGTTTCTCCTAATCTGGAGTGTTAGTGCCATTTTAAAGGGCACAATTTCCATCGGGAGGGCAGGCACAGTCTTGTGGTGTGGCTCTGGAGGCTGGAGCCTGGAGGGTGTGTGGGACAGGACTCTGGGGACAGAAATCTAAAAACACAAACTCGGGTCAGACTTAGGGCAGAGGGTTTGGCATGCCTGATCTGTAGACCCCGAGAGGAGCTCCTGGGGATCTGAAATTAGGGTGACTGTGAGGCGGTAGCTCAGGCTTTTGTCTATGGATTGTGAGTTTAAGTTGGTCGCAGAATGTGTGGGGGCCTCATGGGGCCATGAAAGATTCTCCCTCTCTGGGGATTTTGCCCAGGTCCCAATAGTTTAGTGTGATACTGGGGGAAGGGAGGAGTCATGTTTTCTGTTGCAGGGGTCCCCCAAAAAGAGGAATTCCATAGCAGGGCTCTGGGTACGGGCACCTGCAAAACACCACCTTGGGTTAGGATTTGTGCTAGGGCCATGGCAAGCCTGTATGTGTGCTCCTGGTCCAGCTACAGAGGGGTCTTATTTAAAAATGGCTAAGGCTGAGGGTCACAATGCGTGTTTGTGCCCAGGGTGGCCCTCAAGTGTGGGCGTGGCCTCATAGGCCCTGCAAGTTTCTCCAACTCTGAGGTTTTGACGCCCTTCCAAACAACAAGGTTTCCTGCCATGCAGAAGGAAGAGTTCTGTTTTGTGCTTCAGATTCCCGCATATGCAGGAATTTGAGGTAAGGTCTGGGGACAGATGCCAGAAAACCAAGGTTGGGTAGAGATGCGGGCCCATGGCCGTGGCTGGATATGCGGCTAGCTCCCTGGGTGGCTGACAGGATGTCTAGGCTCAGGCTGTGTCAGACAGCATTAGTGCACAGGATGGCCTATGAAATTGGGGTGCTGTGAAGGGCTGTGCAGGTTTATCCTCATTTGGGACTTTTAGGCAGCCACATAGGGCTTTGTCCTTCTGGTGGGCAGGCAGAGTGCTGCATGGTGGCTCCAGAATTCCCAATCTGGAGAGCTTGTGTGCCAGGAGTGTAAGGATGGAAGTCTGAAAACACAAGCTCTGGTTAGGTTTAGGGCCTAGGGCAGACAAGGCCAGTCTGCAGAAGCTGAATCGAGATCTCCAGCACCTGAAGGGCAAGTGTCAGACATTCGCTCAGGCTGGACTGTGTCCATGATGGCCACCTAATGGAGGTGGGGCCTCATGAGGTCATGGAGGTTTTCCCACTCTGGGTGTTGTGAGCTGCTGGAAACAGCAGGGTTTCCTTCTTCAGGACACAGGGAGTCCTGTTTGATGGCTTGAGGGTCCCCCATACAGAAACATTCGAGAGCAGGGCTCTACATATGGATGCCTGGAAACCCCACCTGGCATTCCCATGGTCACCTAGGAACAAGGCAGCTTCAATCTGCTGACCCTGTGGAGTGCTACCCAGTGTGCTGAGTTGAAATGGAGTCTCATGCTGATGGGTCACAATGCTGGTTTGTGTCCAGGGAGAACTTGGAATTTTGTGGTGGCTTAAGGGCTATGCAGGATTCTCCTACCCTGAGGGCTTTACATGGCTCCAAATAGCAAGATTCCCTTTTGGGGACAGAAGGTGTTCTGTTGTGTCCCTCAGGGACCCCTTGTATGTTAGATTCGAGACCAGGCCTCTGGGACAGATGCCTGAAAACCTATGCTCAGGTTCAGATTAGGACCTAGGGGCATGTCAGATTACATCATCTGTCTTGGGGGCCATCTACCTGAGTGTCTGAGTGGAGGTAGATGCACAGGGTGTGTCAGACTGCGCATTTTTGCCCAGGGCAGCCTACGAAATCAGGGTGGCCTCAGGGGTCTTGCAGTTTTCTCCTAATGTGGAGGGTTTGGCAACTGTAAAGGGCAGAGTTTCATATTGGAAGGACGGACAGTTCTACAGTTTAGCTCTAGAGGCCCCAGCCTGGAGGGTTTGTGGGCCAAGGCTCTGGGGACAGAAGTCGGAAAGCAGAAACTCGGGTTAGGATTAGGTTCGAGGGTATGGCAAGCCCAATGTGCAGCCCCTGAGGGGAGCTCCTCATTAAATCAGGGCGATTGTGAGGCGGTACCGCAGGCTTTTTTCTCTGTATTTTCTGTCCAGAATGGCCGCGGAATGTAGGTTTGGCCTCATGGGCCGTAGAAGATTCTCCCTCTCTGGGATTTTGCCCAGCTCCCCATAGTTTGGTGTCATTCTGGGGGAAGGGAGGAGTCATGTTTCTGGCTCAGGGGTACCCCAAAAAGAGGGATTCCAGAGCAGGGCTCTGTGTACGGGCACCTGCAAAAGCTCACCATGGGTTAGGATTAGAGCCTAGGGACATGCTTAGTCCGATATGCGGGCTCTTGGTACAGCTACCGTGGGACGTTATTTGAAAATGGGGCTCAGGCTGAGGGGCACAATGCATGTTTGTGTCCAAGGCGGCCCTCAAGAGTGGGCGTGACTTCATGGGCAAAGCAAGTTTCTCCTACACTGAGTGTTTGACACCCAATCCAATAGGAAGGTTTCCTGCCACGGGGAAGGAGTTCTGTTTTGTGCATCAGGTTCCCCCATGTGCAGGAATTTCAGATAATTTCTGGGGACATATGCCTGAGAACCCAGGTTGGGTAGAGATAATGGCCTATGTCCATAGCACATCTGATCGCTGGATTTGCAGCCAGCTGTCTAGGTGTCTGACGGGAGGTCTGGGCTCAGGCTATGTCAGACAGAGCCTTAGAGCACAGGACAGCCTATGAAATTGGGTTGTCGCCGAGGGCCGTGCATGTTGACCCTAATTTGGGGTTTGGGGCAGCCCCATAGAGCATGTTTTCCTTCTGGTGGGGAGGCAGAGTCCTGGATTGTGGCTCCAGAATTCCCAATCCGGAGGGCTTGTGGGCCAGGAGTGTGAGGACGGAAGTCTGAAAACACAAGCTAGGGTTAGGTTTAGGTCCTAGGGCATGGGGGGCCAATATACCAAGGCTGAATCGAGATCTCCAGCACCTGAAGTAAGGGCAAGTGTCAGACATTCGCTCAGGCTGGACTTTGTGTCCATGTTGGCTGCCAAATTGAGGTCTGGCCTCATGAGGCCATGGAGGTTTTCCCACTCTGGGGGTTGTGAGCTGCTCAAAACAGCAATGTTTCCATCTTTGGGACAAGACTAGGCTTGTTCCATGGCTCAAGACTCCCCCATAGGGAAAGATTCAAGAGGAGGGCGCTACGTATGGATGCTTGGAAACTGTACCTCATGTTCTCTTTGGCCCCTAGGAACAAGGCAGGTTCGATCTACAGGCTCTGGGGCAATCTACCCAAGGGAGTGTGTTGAAATGGAGTCTCATGCTCTTGCATCACAATGCCAGTTTGTGTCCAGGGAGACCTTGGAATGTGGTGGTGGCTCAGGGGCCATGCAGGATTCTACTCCCCTGAGGGTTTTACAAGGCTACAAATAGCAAGGTTCCCTTCTGGGGACAGTGGGTGTTCTGTTGTGTGCCTCAGAGATGCACCATATGCTCGTATTGGAAATCAGGCCTCTGGGGAACGATGCCTGAAAACCTAAGCTAGGGTTCAGATTAGAGCCTAGAGGTATGTCAACTTCAATCTTCTCTCTCTTACGCCATGTACCTGGGTGTCTGGCGGGAGCATGTGAGACCTGTGGTGTCCCTAGGCCAAAATCCTAACCCAAGGTTTGTTTTCAGGCCTTAATACCCAGAGCACTGCTTTTGAAGCCCTCCTTATGGGGACCTCTGAATCAGAAAACAGGATTCGTGCTTTCCCCCACAATGACACCATGCTATTTGGAGCTGTGCAAAATCCCCCAGGAAGGAGAATCTTCAATTGCCCCGTGAGGACACCCCTACATTCCTCATACATCCAAGAGACAAAAACCAGCGGCAAAAGGCTGAGTCTCACCTCACACTCGCCCTGTTTTCAGATGCAAGGAGCTTGCCTATGGTCTGCATATCGGGCCTGCCATACCCTCGGACTGAATCCTAACCCTAGTTGGTGATTTCAGAATTCTGTCCCCAGAGTTCTGCCCCAGACATCCTCTAGCATGGGGATTCCATACCCACACCACAGGACTGTGCCTGCCCTCCAAAGGGAAGCTTGGCTCTTCAGAGCTTCCAGAGACCTCAAGAATAGGAGAAAACTGCAAGCCCCCTGGGCCACCCCAAATTGATAGGACGACCAACAATGCACAGTCTGACACACCCTGAGCAACTACCTCCTATCAGACAGGCAGGTAGATAATCCCAGAGAGAGATGATGGAACCTGAAATGCCCCTAGGCTCTAATCTGTACCATAGCTTGGGTTTCCCGGCATCAGGCCCCATAAGCTTGGTCTCGAATACAAATATTTGGGGTATCTCTGAGCCACAGAACACATCACATCCTGTCCCCAGAAGGAAAAGTTGCTATTTGGGGCTGTGACAAAATCTTTAGTATAGGAGAAGGCGCCACCGCCACATTCCAAGATCTCTCAGGACACAAATCCACATTGTGACCCATCAGCATGAGACACCAATTCAAATCAACCCACTGGATAGTTGGCCCCAGAGCCAGGAGATCTAAACGGCCATGTTCCTAGGCTGCAATGGTAAGGCGAGGTGAGGTTTCCAGGCATCCATACATAGAGCCCTGCTCTCGAATCTTCCCATATGGGGGAACCCTGCTTCATAAAACAACATAGCACCAGGGCCCATGATGCCAACCATGTGTGTATGCCTCCCTGGATACTAATGCACCGTTTGATACACCTGAGTGATGTCCCCCAAGCAGCCACCGAGACAGTTGGCCCCAGAGCCAGGAGATCGGACCTGCCACGCCCCTAGGCCTTTATGCTAAACCTAGGTTGGGTTAGCAGGCATACATACCCAGAGCCCTTCTCTCCAATCGCTCCACATGGGGGACCCCACAGCCACAAAACAGAACTCCTCCTGTCTCCTGGAAGGAAACCTTGATTTTTGGAGCTATGTAAAAGACTCAGAGATGGCAGAAACCCACATGATGACCCATTCTCAGGAGAGTCCCTTTCAGCTCAACCCCCTGAGGAGTTCCCCCACAGCCAGCAGATCGAACCTGCCTTGTCACTAGGAGACAATGGGAATGCGAGGTGGGGTGCCCAGGCATCCATCCTTAGAACCCTGCTCTCGAGTCTTTCTGTATGGGGCATCCTGGAGCCATCCAACAGGACTCGACTGTCCCGCAGAAGGAATTCTTGTGGTTTGGAGCATCTCTCAACTCCCATCGTGGGAAAACCTCCATGGCCTCATGAGGCCCCCTCCTTGATGAAGGGGCCATCATGGACACAAACTCCAACCTGAGCCAACGTCTGATCCTTGCCCTGACTTCAGATGCAGGAGATCTCAATTCAGCCTCTGCAGAATGGGCCTACCATGCCCTTGCCCTGAAACCTAACCCAAGCTTGTGTTCTCAGACTTCCATCCTCACTCTCCTGGCCAACAAGCCCTCTAGATTGGGAATTCCAGAGCTGCAACAAAGCACTCTGCTGGCCTACCAGAAGAAAAACGTTGCCTTATGGGGCTGCCCAGAAACCCCAAATGAGGATCAACCTGCACAGCACTCGACTGCACCCTGATTATAGAGGCTGCCCTGGGCATTCATGCTCTGTCTGACACAGCCTGAGCCCAGACTTCCCAACCGACACCCAGACAGCTGACCACACACCAAGAACATCGGACCCGCCATGGCCTCAGGCCATCCTCTCTTCCCAACCTGGGTTTTCAGACTAGGGACCTAGACCTTATCTCCAATCAATGCTCAAGGGTGAACGTGATGCGCAAATCAGAACTCCTCCATCCCCCTGGCAGGACACTTTGCTTTTGACATGGTGTCTAGCCTTCAGTGAAGGAGAAAACAGCATGGCCCATGAGGCTACGCAAATGCTGAGGGCTGCCTTGGGCAAAAACATACATTGTGACCCTCAGTGTGAGCCCCGTGCTCAAGTAAGCCTCTCAGTGGCTGGACCAAGAGCCCACGTATGGGGCTTGCCATGTCCCTAGGCCCCCAACCCTAACCAGAGTTCAGGTTTTCCAGTCGTCCATACCCAGGGCTCTGTTCTGGAATCCCTCTTTTGGAGGGACACCTGAGGCAGAAATCAGGACTCTTCCCTTCCCACAGAATGACCCAAACTCATGGGAGCCCGGCCAAATCCCCAGAGAGGGAGACTCGTCCATGGCCCATGAGGCCACCCCTCCATTCCACGGCCATCCTTGGCACATAATCCAGAGACAAAAGCCTGAGGAACCGCCTCACACTTGCCCTTCGTTCATATCCCGTGGAGCTCCCCTCATGGTCTGTAGATCAGGCTTGCCATACCCTCGGACCCAAACCTAAGCCGAGTTTGTGTTTTCAGACTTCTGTCCTCACAGCCCTGGCCCAGTCACCCTCTAGGCTGCAGCCCCTGGAGTCACACCACAGGACTGTGCCTGTCCTCTCCAAGGAAACTCTGTCCTTTCCATTGGCCACAACCCTACAGATTAGGAGAACCATCCAAGGTCCCCGAGGACATGCCAATAATGTAGGCCGCCCTGGCCAAACAGGGGTGATATGACACAAGCTGAGCATCTACCTCCACTCAGACACACAGACAGATATCCCCAGAGACAGAAGATTGAAAGGGGCAGTCCTGTAGGTCCTAATGTGAACCCTTGCTTTGGTTCCCCTCGTCACTCCTCAGAGGCCTGTTTTCAAATACCAGCATATGGGCATTTCCTGAGGCACCAGTCAGAACACATCTTGTCTCCACATGGGAAACATGCTCTTTGGAGCTGTGTCAAACACTCAGGGTAGGAGAATCCTTCAAGGCCTCTGAGCCACCACCACTTTCCAAGGTCTCCATGGACACAAACCCACATGATGACCCATCCTCTGGACAGTCCATTTTAACTAAGCCCCCAGTGTAGCTCCACCAGAGCCAGCAGATTGAACCTGCCTTGTCACTAGGAGACCATGGGAATGCGAGGTGGGGTGCCCAGGCATCCATCCTTAGAACTCTGCTCTCGAGTCTTTCTGAATGGGGCTTCCTGGAGCCATCCAACAGGACTCGATGGTCCCGCAAAAGGAATCCTTGCAGTTTGGAACATCTCATAACTCCCAGCGTGGAAAAACCTCCATGGCCTCATGAGTCCCCCCTGCCCCCTTCATGAAGGGGCCATCATGGACACAAACTCCAACCTGAGCCAACGTCTGATCCTTGCCCTGACTTCAGATGCAGGAGATCTCGATTCAGCCTCTGCAGAGTGGGCCTGCCGTGCCCTCGGCCAGAAACCTATCCCTAGCTTCTGTTCTCAGACTTCCGTCCTCACACTCCTGGCTCACAAGCCCTCCATATTGGGAATTCTGGTACCACAATGCAGCACTCTGCCTGCCCACCAGAAGAAAAACATTGCCTTATGGGGCTGCACAGAAACCCCAAATGAGGATCAACCTGCACGCCACTCAACTGCACCCCAATTATAGAGGCTGCCCTGGGCACTCATGCTCTGTCTGAATAGCCTGAGCCTGGACCTCCCGACTTACACCTAGACAGCTGGCCATCCTCTCTTCCCAACCTGGGTTTTCAGGCTTCTGAACCTAGACCTTATCTCCGATCCCTGCACAGGGGTGAACGTGGTGCAGAAATCAGAACTTCTCTTTCCCCATGGCAAGATATCTTGCTGTTGGCATGGTGTCCAACCTAGAGGGTAGGAGAAACTAGCATGGCCCATGAGGCCACGCCCATGCTTGACGGCTGCCTTGAGCACAAACATGCATTGTGTCCCTCAGCGTGAGTCCCGTGCTCAATAAGGCCTCTCAGTGGCTGAACAAAGAGCCTGCATATGGGGCTTGCCATGCCCCTCGGCTCCCAATCCTACCCAGAGTTCGGGTTTCCCAGTCGCCCATACCCAGCACTCTGCTCTAGAATCCCTCTTTTGGAGGGATACCTGAGGCAGGAAACAGGATTCCTCCCTTCCCACAGAATGACCCTGAACTCTTGGGAGCTGGGCCAAATCCGCAGAGAGGGAGACTCATCCATGGCCCATGAGGCCACCCCTCCATTCCACGGCCATCTTTGACACAAATCCACAGATAAAAGCCTGAGGAACCGCCTCACACTCGACCTTCATTCCTATCCCAAGGAGCTCCCTTCACGGTCTGTAGATCGGGACTGCCATAGCTTGGGCCCCAAACCTAAGCTGAGTTTGTATTTCAGACTTCTGTCCTCACAGCCCTGGCCCACACACCCTCCAGGCTGGGGCCCCTGGAGCCACACTGCAGGACTGTGCCTGTCCTCTCCAAGGAAACTCTGCCCATTCCATTGGCCAGAACCCTACAGATTAGGAGAAACCTCCAAGGTCCCCGAGGCCATCCCAATAATGTAGGCCACCCTGGCCAAACAGGGGTGATCTGACACAAGCTGGGCATCTACCTCCACTCAGACACGCAGACAGATGTCCCCAGAGACAGAGGATTGACCCAGACAGGCCGCTAGGCCTGAATCACAACCCTAGCTTTGGTTTCCAAGCATCTCTCCTCAGAGGCCTGGTTTCAAATACCATCATATGGGGGTTTCCTGTGGCGCTAATCAGAACACCTCTCGTCTCCACCTGGGAAACTTGCTCTTTGGAGTTTTGTCCAATGCTCCACTCAGGATAATCCTTCAGGGACCCTGAGCCACCTCCACACTCCAAGGTCTACATGGACACAAACCCACATGATGACCCATTCTCTGGAGATCCATTTCATCTCAGTCCCCTGGGTATCTCCCCCAGAGCCTGCAGATTGAAAACTGCCTTGTCGCTAGGAGACAATGGGAATGAGAGGTGGGGTACCCAGGCATCCATCCTTGGAACCCTGCTCTCGACTCTTTCTGTATGGGGCATCCTGGAGCCATGCAACAGGACTCTACTGTCCCACAGAAGGTATCCTTGTGGTTTGGAGCATCTCACAACTCTCAGCGTGGGAAAATCTCCATGGCCTCATCAGCCCCCCCTTCATGAAGGGGCCATCATGGACACAATCTGCAACCTGAGCCAACGTCTGATCCTTGCCCTGACTTCAGATGCAGGAGATCTCGATTCAGCCTCTGCAGAGTGGGCCTGCCGTGCCCTCGGCCAGAAACCTATCCCTAGCTTCTGTTCTCAGACTTCTGTCCTCACACTCCTGGCTCACAAGCCCTCCATATTGGGAATTCCGGAACCACAACACAGCATTTTGCCTGCCCACAAGAAGAAAATCGTTGCCTTATGGGGCTGCACAGAAACCCCCAAATGAGGATCAACCTGCACGCCACTTGACTGCACCCCAATTATATAGGCTGCCCTGGACACTAATGCTCTCTCTGACACAGCCTGAGCCCGGACCTCCCGACCGACACCAGACAGCTGGCTACACACCAAACACAATGGATCTGCTATGGCCTTAGGCCGTCCTCTCTTCCCAACCTGGGTTTTCAGGCTTCAGAACCTAAACCTTATCTCCAATCACTGCAGAAGGGTGAATGTGATACAGAAATCAGAAATCCTCCATCCCCCTGGCAGGAAGCCTTGCTGTTGGCATGGTGTCCAACCTTCAGCACAGGAGAAACCTGCATGGCCCATGAGGCCACGCCCATGCTTGAGGGCCGCCTTGGGCACAAACATGCATTGTGACCCTCAGCGTGAGTCCCGTGCTCAAGTAAGGCCTCTCAGTGAGTGGACCAAGAGCCCGCATATGGGGCTTGCCATGTCCCTAGGCCCCCAATCCTAACCAGAGGTCAGGTTTTCTAGTCGCCCATACCCAGGTCTCTCCTCTGGAAAACCTCTTTTGGAGGAAAACCTGAAGCACAAAACAGGACTCTTCCCTTCCCACAGAATGACCCCAAATACTTGGGAACCAGGCCAAATCCCCAGAGCGGGAGACTCGTCTGTAAGGGCCTACTTAATCAGAGGGAGCCATTTTTTTGCAGTGAACTTAGATTGACCCTGCCCTCCCAGAAGAGCTTCCTTTCAAAGCCTAGATAGAAGGGCAGGTCAGGCCAGGGGAAGATATCTAATCAGAGGGGCATGCGTATATCTACTAGGGTAAATTGAAATTCATTGGCCGCCCGTGTGTAACCTAGCAGCTTTTTGTGTGTGCGGCAGATCTAGCATGACTGTGCAGTTTTCTCTGTGTATTGCAATCTCATTGGCTACCTGTGTATAGCCTGGCCAAAAGTGCCTCTATAAAAGTTAGTTTGCGAGGCTAGTAGGGGCCATAGGAGCTGTTAGAGTCATCAGGGAACAGCTTTGTCTGGAGCAGCCCTGTCAGGGAATGGCCTTGTCTGGAGCAGCCTCGTCTGGAGCAGCCTTGTCTGGAGCAGCCCCGTCAGGGTATGGCCTCGTCAAAAGCGGCCTCTGCAAGGGAGTGTCTCTGTCAGGAACAGCCTTGCCAGAGCGGCATCCTTCCAGGGATTGGCCTTGTCTGGAGCAGCACCGTCCGGGGAGCAGCCTTGTTGGAGTGGCCTTGCCAGAGCAGTGGCCCTGTCCAGGGAGCAGCCTCGCCAGAGCAGCCTCATTCCGGGGAGTGGCCCTGTCCGGGGAGAGGCCTCATCCAGAGCGACCTCATCAGGAGCAGCGTCATGGGGAGCAGAGTCTGGATCATCGGGGCTGTCGTCCTTGTAGTCGTCATCGCTTCTTTGTCATTGGGAGCAGCCTTGTCCAGGGAGCGGCCTCGTCCGGGGAGCAGCCTCGTCCGGAGTGGCCTCGTCTGGGAAGTGGCCTCATCCGGGGAGGGGCCTCATTGGAGCGGCCTTCTTGGGAGTGGCCTTGTTGGGGTTGTCATCATTGTCTCTTCATAAGAGATGGCCCCTACCAGTCAGTTTGATTCTCGATGCTTGGCGCGAAATAAAGCTTTGCTTGACCTTCACTTTGTATCAGTCTCGCTCCTTTGATCACAGACCCTAACATCGTCCATAGCCCATGAACCCACCCCTACATTCCACAGATAGTCTCCTAGCAACAAGGCAGGTTCGATCTATCTTCTGTCTCTGGGGACGTCCGTCTGCTAGTCTAAGTGGAGGTAGTTGCTCAGCTTGTGTCAGATCGCCCCTGGTTGTCCTGGGCAGCCTACACTATTGGGATGGCCTCGGGGACCTTGGAGGTTTCTCCTAATCTGTAGGGTTCTGGCCAATGGAATGGGCACAGTTTCCTTGGACAGGGCAGGCACAGTCCTGCGGTGTGGCTATAGGGGCCCCAGCCTGGAGGCTGTGTGGACCAGTTCTGTGGCGCCAGAATTCTAGAAACACAAACTCGGTGTAGGTTTGTGGCTGAGGGTATGGCAGGGCCAATCTAGAGAATGTGATGGGAGCTCCTCGGGATAGGAACAAAGGTCGAGTGTGAAGCAGTTCCTCAGGCTTTTTGTCTCTGGATTTTGTGTCAAGGATGACCATGGAATGAAGGGGTGGCCTCATGGGCCATGGACGAATCACCCTCTCTGGGGTTTGGCCCAGCTCCCAAGACTTTGGGGTCATTCTGTGGGAAGGGAGGAGTCCTGTTTTCAACCTCAGGTGTCCCTCCGAAAGATGGATTCCAGAGCAGAGCCCTGGGTATGGGCGATTGGAAAACCCTACCTCTGGTTAAGATTGGGGCCTAGGGGTGTGGCAAACCCCATATGTGTGCTCTTTGTCCCACCACTGAGAGGCCTTACTTGAGCACAGGGCTCACTCTGAGAGTCACAATGCATGTTTGTGCTGAAGGTGACTCTCAAGCATGGGCGTGAACTCATGGGCCATGATGGTTTCTCCTTTCCTGAAGGTTGGACACCATGCCACCAGCAAGGTTTCTTGCCAGGCGGAAGGAGGATTTCTGATTTGTGTATCGGGTTCTCCCCTGTGCAGGGATTGGAGATAAGATCTAGGTTCAGATTCCTGAAAACCCAGGTTGGGAAGAGATGACGGCCTAATGCCATGGCGGTTCCAATGTGCTCGGTGTGCGGCCAGCTACTGGGAGTCTGTCAGGAGGCCTGTGCTCAGGCTGTGTCAGAGAGACCATTAGTGCCCAGGGCAGCCTATGAAATTGGGGTGTGGTCAATGGCAGTGCAGTTTGATCCTCATTGGGGGTTTCTGGGCAGCCCCATAGGGCAACGATTTTCTTCTTGTGGGTAGGCAGAGTGCTGCATTGTGGCTCTGGAATTCCCAATATGGAGGGCTTGTGAGCCAGGAGTGTGAGCACGGAAGTCTGAAAACACAAGCTAGGGTTAGGTTTCGGGCTGAGGGCTTGGCAGGCCCACTCTGCAGAGGCCAAAATGAGATCTCCTGCATCTGAAGTCAGGGAAAGTATCAGACGTGGGCTCAGGCTCGATTTTGCGTCAATGTAAGGGCCTACTTAATCAGAGGGAATCATTTTGTTGTTTATAAAGTAAACTTAGATTGACCATAAGCAGTAAACTTATATTGACCCTGCCCGACCCCACCCCAAGGAACTTCCTTGCAAAGTCCAGATACAGGGGCGGGTCAGGCCAGGTAGAGACAGCCAATCAGTGGGGCACGCATATATCTACTAGGGTGAATTGTGATTCAATTGGCCGCCCATGCGTGACCTAACATGACTGTGCAGTTTTCTCCGTGTTTTGCAATCTCATTGGCCACCTGCATATAGCCCGGCTAAACTATCTCTCTAAAAGTTAGTCTGTGAGGCTTGGAAGGGTCGCCCCTTTACAAGAGACTGCCCTGACCGGAGAGTTTAATTCTCGATGCTTGGCGCAAAAAAAAAAAAAAAAAAAAAAAAAAAAAAAAGCTTTGCTGGATCTTCACTTTGTATCAGTCTTGCTCCTTTGATCACGGACCCTAATATTGGGATGAAATGAAGAGAACTGAGCCAGCATCAGAATTTCTGGGAAAAGCCTCCAGAGGGTTAGGCTTAGGCTTAGGCTTAGTGTTAGGGCTAGGTTTAGGGTTAGGGTGAGGTTTAGGGCTAGGACTAGGGTTAGGGCTAGGGATAGGTTTAGGCTGTGGGGACAGAAGTCTGAAAACACAACAGTGCAGGTTGATCTTCATTGCGGGTTTCTGGGCAGCCTAATAGGGTAACTTTTTTCTTCTGGTGGGCAGGCAGAGTGCTGTGTTGTGGCTCCCGAATTCCCAATCTGGAGGGCTTGTGGGTCAGGAGTGTGAGGATGGAAGTCTGAAAAGTCATGCTAGGGTTAGGTTTTGGGCCAAGGGCATGGCAGGCCCGCGCTGCAGAGACTGAATTGAGATCTCCTGCATCTGAAGTCAGGGCAAGGATCAGACGTCGGCTCAGGCTGGAGGTTGTGTCCATGATGGCCCCTTCATGGGGGGGGGCTCATGAGGCCATGGAGGTTTTGCACGGTGGGACTTGTGAGCTGCTCCAATCTGCAAGGTTTCCTTCTGTGGGACAGTTGAGTCCTGTTGGATGGCTCCAGGGTGCCCCATAAGGGACGACTTGAGAACAGGGCTCTAAGGATCGATGCCTGGATACCCAACTTGCCTTCCCATTGGCTTATGGCGACAAGGCAGGTTCGATCTGCTGGCTCAGGGCGAGCTACCCAGGGGGCTGAGTGGAAATGGACTCTCATGAGGATGGGTCATCATGTGGATTTGTGTCCATGGAGACCTTGGATTGTGGCCATGGCTCAGGGGACCTGTAGCTTTCTCCTACCTGGAGGGTTTGACACAGCTCCAAAGAGCAAGCTTCCCATGTGGGGACAAGAGGTGTTCCGTTTGGTCCCTCAGGAGAACCCCATATGCTAGTATTTGAAACCAGGCATCTGAGGAGAGATGTCTGGAAACCAAAGCTAAGGTTCAGATTCGGGCCTAGGAGCCTGTCCAGTTCAATCTTCTGTCTCTGGGGACATCTGTCTGCATGTCTGAATTGAGGTAGTTGTTCAGCTTTTGTCGGAATGCCCCTGTTTGGCCAAGGTGGCCTACATGATTGGGATGGCCTAGGGGGCCTTGGAGGTTTCTCCTAACCTGGAGGGTTGTGGCCAATTGAATGGGCAGAGTTTCCTCTGAGAGTGCAGGCACAGTCCTGCAGTGTGGCTCCAGAGGCCCCAGCCTGGAGGGTGTGTGGGCCAGGGCTGTGGGGACAGAAGTCTATAAACACAAACTCGACTTAGGTTTGGGACTGAGAGTATGGCAGGCCCAATCTACAGACCATGAGGGGAGCTCCTCTGGCAGGAAAGAAGGGTGAGTGGGAAGCGGTCGCTCAGGCTTTGTCTCTGGATTTTGTGTCAAGGATGGCCGTGGAATGTAGCAGGGGCCTCATGGGCCATGGACGAGTCTCCCTCTCTGGGGATTTGGCCCGGCTTCCAAGAGTTTGAGGTCATTCTGTGGGAAGAGAGGGGTCCTGTTTTCTCTCTCAGGTGTCCCTCCAATGCAGGATTCCAGAGGAGAGCCCTGGGACCGGCCAACTGGACAACCCGACCTCTGGTTAGGATTGGGGGCCTAGGGACATGGCAAGCCCCATATGCGGGCTCTTGGTCCAGCCCCTGAGAGGCCTTCCTTCAACAGGGTGCTCACGCTGAGGGTCACAATGCATGTTTGTGCCCAAGGCGGCCCTCAAGCATGGGCGTGGCCTATTGGGCCATGCAAGATTCTCCTACCCTGAAGGTTTGACAGCATGCCAACAGCAAGGTTTCCTGCCATGGGAAAGGAGTTCTGATTTGTGCCTCAGGTTCCCCCCTGTGCAGGGATTGGAGATGAGGCCTAGGTTCAGATGCCTGAAAACCCAGGTTGGGTAGAGATGATGGCCTAAGGCTAAGGCGGGTCCGATGTGCTGGGTGTGCGGACAGCTCTCTGGGTGTCTGTTGGAAGGCCTGGGCTCAGGCTGTGTCAGACAGTGTCCAGGGCAGCCTATGAAATTATGATGTATTCGAGGGCCATGCAGTTTGATCCTCATTTTGGGTTTCTGGGCAGCCCCATTGGGCAACAATTTTCTTCTGGTGGGCAGGCAGAGTGCTGCATTGTGGTACCAGAATTCCCCATATGGAGGGCTTCTGAGCCAGGAGTGTGAGGACAGAAGTCTGAGAACACAAGCTATGGTGAGGTTTCAGGGTGCGGGCATGGCAGGCCCACTCTGCAGATGCTGAATCAAGATTTCCTGCATCTGAAGTCAGGCCGAGGATCAGATGTTGGCTCAGGTTGGAGTTTGTATCCATGATAGCCCCCTCATGAAGTGGGGGGCCTCATGAGGCCATGGAGATTTTCCCACGCTGGGAGTTGTGAGATGCTCCAAACTGCAAGGATTCCTTCTGCAGAACAGCCGAGTCCTGTTGGATGGCTTCATGATGCCCCATATAGAAAGACTCGAGAGCAGGGTTCTAAGGATGGATGCCTTGGCACCCCACCTCACATGCCCATTGCCTCCCAGCGACAAGGCAGGTTCGACCTGCTGGTTCTGGGGGAGCTACCCAGGGCCTGAGTTAAAATGGACTCTCCAGAGGATGGGTCATCATGTGGGTTTGTGTCCATGGAGACCTTGGAATGTGGTGGTGGCTCGGGGGCCCTGAAGTTTTCTCCTAACTGGAGGGTTGGACACACCTCCAAAGTGCAAGTTTCCCATGTGGACACAAGAGGTGTTCTTCCTGGTGCCTTAGGAAACCCCCATATGCTGGTATTTGAAACCAGCCTCTGAGGAGAGATGCCTGGAAACCAAAGCAATGGTTCAAATTAGCACCTAGGGGCCTTTCCCTTTCAATCTTCTGTCTCTGGGGACATCTGTCTGTGTGTCTGAGTGGAGGTAGTTGCTCAGCTTGTGATGTTAGGATCCACGATTAAAGGAACAAGACTGATGCAATGTGAAATTCAAGCAAAGCTTTATTTCACGGCAAGCATCAAAAACCACACCGACTGGTAGGGGCCGTCTCTTATGAAGAGGTGATGGCGACAACCCTGATGAGGCCACTCCCTGGAAGAAGCCTCTCCCCGGACGAGGCCTCTCCCTGGATGAGGCCACTCTGGATGAGGCCGCTCTGGATGAGGCCACTCTGGACGAGGCCACTACCTGGATGAAGCCGCTCCACGGATGAGGCCACTCTATAGGAGGCTACTCTGGAGGAAGTTGCTGTGAAGGAGGCCGCTCTGGATGAGGCCGCTCTGAATGAGACCACTCTGAACAAGGCCACTCGCCAACGAGGCGAATTCCTGGTCGAGGCCACTCCCCAGACGAAGCTGCTCCCGATGACGAAGAGGCGACGAGGACGTGGATGACAACCACAATGATGCAGACTCTGCTCCCCATGATGCTGCTCCGGAAGAGGCTGCTCCCAGGACGAGGCTGCTTGCTGACCCCAACGACGCTGCTCAGGACAGCGTCGAGGCTGCCCGTGCGGGGAGGCCACTCGCGGTGGTACCGCTCCCAACAACTACTACTACTTCTACCCCAACTGCTATCCCAACGGCTATCCCAATGGCTACCCCAACGGCTACCCCAATGGCTATTACTACTCCTCCTACTACTCCCCCCGCCCAGCCTCACAGACGAACCTTTATAGAGGTGGTTGAGCCCGGCCCCCACACAGGTGGCCAATGAGATTGCAACACACCACAGTAAATATATGTGCATCCCACTGATTGGATGTCTCCATCCCTGTTGGCCCGCCCCTATATCCGGAGTTTGCAAGTAAGTTCCTCTGGCTAACCAGGCCCTCATACAGGCCCTCACATTCCCGCCTTTTCCTTGGAAATTAGTCAAATCCTTGACTTTTCAGCCAATTCTATGTTCTCCTGTTGTGAGGAGTTATATTGAGCATGTAAGACTAACATATTTATAGCTCTATTTTTCTGGTACAAATGACATTAGTGTGTTTATAATGCAGGGGCCAAAAAGTAACAGTAGTGCACAGTCGGTTGATGAGTTAGCCATTCAATGCTTTGTATAACCCTTTCCATTTTTCCTAATTCTGTTCATTTAATTTCCCACCTATACATTACATGAACAGGTAACAATAGGAGCAACAATAAACTCACAGGTTTTTTAGTCTAGCTTTAGTCCACAGTCAGTGGAGTGCGTCGGCTGCAGCTTCCATCTCTGGGGGGCGTCCTCATCCTCGGCTCATTTGACATGACCCACGTGAATCCAGGCCCTAATGCCTTCTACTTTTACTGCCGTGGGGGTGGTCAGGATAACAGTAAATGGTCCCTTCCAGCGAGGCTCCAAGTTTCCCACTTGATAGTGATGTATCCAAACCAAGTCCCCGGGTTGGTAAGGATGTGGTTCCACCTCCGTCTCCTTCCCAGTGTGGGTAGTCTGGATCCCTGTGTGGGCTTTTTTTTTAAGACAGACTGTAATGCCTGCAGTGACTGGAGTACAGACTGATCAGTCATTTCTCCTAGGGCAACCTCTTGTAGACAAGGACAGAGTGGTGGGGGGGTCTCCCAAACATTATTTCAAATGGGGTCACCTTGTTTAAATAGGGTGTACATTGTGCCCTGAGGAGGGCGAAAGGAAGGAGATCCATCCATCCACTGCCAGTCTCCAGAATTGGTTTTACAAGGTCTCTTTAAGAGTCTGGTTCATTCTCTCTACTTGCCTGGAACTCTGGGCCTGGTAGGCACAATGTGGTTTCCAATTAGTGCCCACAGAATTGGCCAATGCCTGTGAGACTGAACTCACAAATGCAGGGCCGTTGTCTGACTGGATTGCGAGAGGCAGCCCAAACCTAGGAATTATTTCTTCTAGTAGCTTTTTGGCTACCACTCCTGCCATCTCATGTTTGGCGGAACAAGCCTCTACCCAGCCTGAAAAGGTATCTACAAAAACTAACATACACATGTGCCCATATTTTCTGGGTTTCATTTCTGTAAAAATCTATTTCCCAATAAATTCCTGGTTCCTTACCTCTTTCTCTTTTCCCTTTTCCCATTATCGTTCTTCCCATATTAACTGCCTGGCATTGAGCACATCTATCAACTACATCCTGAACCATACGCCCTAATTTAGAAACCTGGAATTGCTTGCCTATAAGCTCCTTGAGTTTGCGTATCCCCATATGAGTACCCTGATGGATCTGGTCTACTAACTTCTTACCTAGTCTTCAAGGAAGAATTATTTTTCCTGTTTTAGTCTTAGCCCAGTCCCCTTCATAGTCCAATTTAACCCATTTTTGTAAATACTTTAAATCTTCTTCTGAATAGTTCGGTTTTTCTGGTAGGGCTGGAGCCAGGAGTGTAACTAGTTCTTGCACTGTTTCTCGGGCTGCTTGCTTTGCGGCTTGATCTGCTAATTGGTTTCCTTCTGAAATCAGATCAGTCCCCTTTTGGTGTCCCGGGCAATGCATAACGGCCACCTCTTTCGGGTCCCAAATAGCCTGGAGGAGAGCCAATATTTCTACTCTGTTCTTAATTCCTTTTTCTTCTGCTGTTAATAGGCCCCCTTTCTTTATAAATAGCTCCATGTATGTGGAGAGTAGCAAAAGCATACCTGCTGTCTGTATAGATGTTGACGGTTTTACCTTTGGCCATCTGCAGTGCCTTGGTGAGTATAATCAGCTCCACTTTTTGTGCTGAGGTTCCATGTGGCAGGGCTGCCATCCAGAGTTCCTGCTCAGGGGAAACCACCGCAGCCTCCACATACCTCTTTCCATTGACCATGTAGCTACTCCCGCCTGTGAACAGAGTCATCTTCGCATCTGGGAGGGGAGTGTCTCTGAGATCCGGCCTAATTCCTGCAACTTGGGTTAGGACCTCCCCACAGTCATGTGGATGGTCAGCCAGCTCCTCTGGCAGCAGCATAGCTAGATTTGCACCACCGGGGGCTGGAAGGTCACTCTTGGTTCATTGAGGAGAAGGGCCTGATACCCTGTCACTCGGGCGTTCGTCATCCATCGGTCTGGTCGAGTCTGGAGAAGGCTCTCGATAGCGTGGGTGGTGGTTATGATGAGATTTTTGACCCAAAGTCAATTTACTTGCATCCTTGACCAGGAGGGTCATGGCAGCAATTATGCAGAGGCAAGGGGGAACCCAGGTGCTACTGGATCTAGTTTTTTGCTAAGATATGCTACTGGCCTTTGCCAAGGCCCCAGAGTCCGAGTTAAAATTCCTTTGGCCACCCCTGCTTTTTCATCCACATACAAGTGGAAGGGCTTAGTAACATCTGGGATGGCCAATGCTGGGGCACTCAGTAAGGCTGTTTGTAATTCCCAAAATTATCCTTCTGCCTCAGCTGTCCACTCTACCATAGTGAGCCCCCCTTTTGCCAGTTCGTAGAGAGGTTGGGCAATCTCTGAAAACCGCAGTATCCACAGCCTACAGTAGCCCACCATCCCAAGAAACTCCCTCACTTGTCGTTACATGGTGGGGCGGGGGTATCTATTTCCTGCAGAGTCTGTAAGAGAGGTCTCATCCCCCCACAAACATGACTCATAGTCCTCAGCGGCTACTAGGAAGTCATCAACATACTGGAACAGAGTGACTCCTGGGTTGGAGGTTCTGTACTCACGCAAATCCTCATGTAGGTCCTCATCAAAAATGGTGGGTGAATTCTTGAATCCTTGGGGAAGTCATGTCCAGGTGAACTGGCCTTGGAACCCTTCCTGTGGGTCAGACCACTCAAAAGCAAATAGGGGCTGAGATTCCCTTGCTAAAGATATGCAGAAAAATGCATCCTTGAGATCTAAGATGGTATACACAGTTCTTTTTGGGCCCAGGAGGGAGAGTAGTGTATAGGGGTTAGGCACCATCGGGTGGATATCTTCAACCTGTTTATTAACTTCCCGTAAGTCCTGAAGGGGTCAGTACTCCCCAGTCTCGGCCTTTTTTGACAGGCAGCAAAGGCGTGTTCCATGGAGATTTGCAAGGAACTAGGATCCCATCTCCTCGGAGGCGGTTAATGTGTTTTCTGATCCCTTCCTTTGCTTCCCAGGGAAGAGGGTACTGCCAAACGTGAACAGCCATAGCCATTGCCTTTAATTGTACCACCACTGGAGGTTGTCCCCTGGCCAAGCCAGGGGGCTTCCCTTCTGCCCAGACCTCGGGAAACTCGACCTGTAAGGTTTGGAGTAGACTCCTCTGCTTTGTCTCCTCTTGTTTTGAGACTGGCTCATAAAGGAGGTATTCATCTACTGCTGCTATAAGCACCTGTACAGTGGGTTGTCTCAAGGTTTTAGTCATGTCTCCTTCTGAGAACTGAATGCCAGCCCATAACTTGTGGAGGAGATCTCTTCCCATCAAGTTATATGGAGCATTAGGGAGGACCAAAAATTGATGTTTAACTACTCCTGAGGCCAAATTTAAAGTCCTTTCTGTTGTCCATTTATGTCTCTCTGTGCCATTTGCTCCTTGTACTCAGACTTCCTCTCCAAGTAGTTTTCCCATAGGTTTAAGTAATGATGAAAATTGGGCTCCCGTGTCCACCAAAAAATCAACTGATTTCCCCTCGACTTTAATTTTTACTCTGGTGGCCAGCATTGCCGTCTTCCTTTTGGGGCACTCCCTGGCCCAGTGTCCTTTTTCCTTACAGTAAGCGCACTGATCTGAATCTAAGTCTTCCTGCCTGCCTCCTCTGTGCTTAGGCTTTTCCTTCCATTTACTATCCCCTACCTATCTCGTGTAATGCCAAAACCTTAACGAGCTTTTTGTCTGTTTTTCATCCTCCTGTGCATCCCTGTTGTTAAACACCTATTCTGCTATTCCCACTAACTCAGATTCTTCCCTTCAAATCCTTCAATTTTCTGAAGTTTCCTTCCTATATCTGAGGCTGATTGACCTTCAAAAGCAAGATTTACCGCCCTCTGATTTCGGGTGCCTCAGGGTCGATTGGGCTATACATTTTATAGGCTTCAATAAGCCTTTCTAGGAAAGATCCTGGAGACTCATTCTTACCTTGGGTCACCGTACTAATTCTGGTTTAGTCCGAGTGCAGCTTTTACTTCTGGAAATTCTTACCCATTTCAGCTCCAGGACTTCAACACATTCAAGACCTGTATTTCTTCTGAAAGTCTCCCATATGAATTTCCTTTAGGGGGGAATTCATCTTTCAAGAGACTTAAAACAATTACAAATGACAAAAACTGAGAATAGATATAGTTAAATATCAAATGATGACCCTTATCAAAACATTAAAACTTTAGGAAATGTATAGAACCTCTGGAGTAGTTACAGCATTTACTCAAATGCAACCCAAGGTTTATCATTGATTTAGCAGTACTTCCTGAGTAACTTAGCATATCAAGGAAAAGCATTATGAGTCAAAGAGATCTCATTTACAATTCTGGGTGGGCAAAGAAAATCCATTTACATTTTCTTAGAAACATCTCAATCTCTAGTGTAGACTAAATATTAACCAATTGTGAACTGTTGCAACAGCAGTTAAGCACAAAACATGTTTACCAACAGATTTCAAAAGCACAAACCCAGTTCCAGCAACCAGCGCCCTAGCACTTCATCCCATTTGTCATCCAAGCAAAACTTCAAAGCTTCAGGTTACCAAAGACTCCGAAAGCTACTTTAACAATTACCCATTAAAACCCTGAGACAGAAAATTAACCATCAGTTCAGTCATCTCTTTGCCAACAGATTTCATGTTCCACCTGGGCCCATTCCACTTCAGATGCCATGCTTTCCCGCCAGCAAAGGGGAGGGGCTAGGCAGTCCACGTCAGGCCAGAGAAGGCAAGAAATTCCCCAAAACAAAGGGAGTTTGGGCAGCAGCTTGGGAATATTCCTTAAAGTCTCTGTCCCGAGTTAGACTAACCCCAGTTGGCTCCAGTTATAGCCCTTAACACAAGAAATGAGTGAGGGAGAAGTCCCACATCTACTATGAGGAACGGAGAGTCAAAAGTCAGAGTCCCCTTACTCTCTGCTTGCCCCATTCCTTAAAGCACAAAAAACAACACAACAGACAACAAAAAGACAACACAAAGACAACCACAGACCCAGCAGACCTTACCCAGTACCTGCTACTGGGTGGGGATTTTCTCGGTCCCTGGTGACTGTCTAGGGGTACTTGAAGCCCCAGAGACCGTCTACGGGGACTCAAACTCCTTCCCCCTGCTACCTAGGGGGACTCAAACCCCCCAGCGGGACCGTCACCGCCCATGAGGAACTTGAACTCCCAGGCGGACCCCTGACCGCCCAGGGGGACTCAAACCCCCTGGTGATCTGCAAGTGGAGGGAAGGGGCATCCCTGCATCCACTCCAGCCCTGGGAAGCATGGCTGCATCCAGCTTCTCCCCAGTGGGTCATACCCTGGAGCTCCACAACCAGACAGACAAAAAGGATCCCGAGATCTTACTCTGGAGGCTTTCACCAGAAATTCTGATGCTGGTTCAGTACACGTCGTTTGATCCTGGACAAGCCCCCATTGGTAGGGTCCATGATGAAAGGAATGAGACTGATGCAAAGCAAAAGTCAAGCAAAGTTTTATTTCATGCTAAGCGTGAAAAATCAAACTGACCGGTAGGGACCGTCTCTTATGAAGAGGCGACGACGACGATGTCCCTGATGAAGCCGCTCCCCGGCGAGGCCACTCCCTGATGACTACAATCCCCGGTGAGGCCTCTCCCCATACAAGGCCAATTCCTGGACGAGTCTGCTCCCAAAGATGAAGAGGCGACGGCGACAAGGATGAAAACCCTGACGACGCAAACTCTTCTCCCCATGACGCTGCTCCCGATGACTACCCAAACGACTATACCTCCCCCAACTCCTCACAGACTAACCTTTATACAGGTGGTTGAGCCCCGCACACACACAGGTGGCCAATGAGATTGCAACACACAGGGAAAACGGCGCAGTCATGCTCGGTTGGCAATACGGGTGACCAATAGAATTCCAAATCAAGAGAGTAAATATACGTGCACCCCAACGATTGGATGTCTCTATCTGGCCTGCCCTGCCCCTGTATCTGGGATTTGCAAATAAGTTCCTCTGGGAGGGGCAGGATCAATCGAAGTTTACATGAAATGGCTCCCTCTGGCTAACCAGGCCCTTACAGTCCCCAGAGGCCTGTTCTCCAATACAAACATATGGCCCAACATGTAGTCCCTGAGCTACAAAACAGAACACCTCCTGTCCCCAGAAGGAAACCTGGATCTTGGGAGCTGTGTCCAACCCTCAGGGAAGGAGAATCCTGCATGGCCCCAGGGGTCCCGCCACATACAAAGATCTCCCTGGACACAAACCAGCATTGTGACCCATCAGAATGGGACTCCCTGTCAACTCAGCCCTCTGGGCACTTCACCCCAGAGCCACCAGATCGAAACTGCCATGTTCCTGGGATGCAATGGTAACCTGAGGTGGGCTTTCCAGGCATCCCTGCGGAGAGCTCTGCTATCAAACCTTTCCATATAGGGGATCATGGAGCCATCAAACTGGACTCCCCCTGTTCCCCAGAAGGAAACCTGGCTGTTTGGAGCAGCTCACAAGCCTCAGCGTGGGAAAACCTCCATGGCCTCATGAGGCCACCCCTGTATTAGTCGGTCAGCATGGACACAAACTCCAGCGTGAGCGAACATCAGACACTCGCCCTTACTCAGGTGCTGGAGGTCTCAAATGAAATGTTGTGCATTGGAACTGCTGTGCACTCAACACTGAACTGAACCGTAGCTTCTGTGTTCAGACTTTCGTCCTCACACTCCTGGCCAGCAAGCCCTCCAGATTGGGAATTCTGAAGCCACAAGGCAGCATTTAGCCTGCCCACCAGAGGGAAGAAGTGCCCTATTGGTCTGCCCAGAAACCCCACGTGAGGATCAATGTGCATGGCCCTCAACGTGCACACCCCAATATCATAGGCCGCCCTGTGCACTACTGCTCCGTCTGACACAACCTGAGCCCCAGCCACCCTTCAGCCACCCAGTCAGCTAGCCCCATATCCTGCAGGTGGGACCTTCCATGGCCCGAGGCCATCATCTCTACCCAACCTGGGTGTTCAGGCATCTGTCCCCAGGCCTTAGCTCAAATCCCGGCCTATGGGGGAACCTGAAGCACAAAAGAATACTCCTCCTTCCCATGGCAGGAAACCTTGCTGTGGGGATGGGAGTCAAACCCTCAGGTTGGGAGCCAGCTGCATGGCCCATGAGACCACGCCCACCCATGAGGCCCGCCCTGGGCACAAACAGGCATTGTGACCCTCAGCCTGAGCCCGTGCTCAAACAAGCCCCCTCGGGAGCTGGACCAGTAGCCCACATATTGGGCCTGCCATGCCCCTAGGCCCAAATCCTAACCCTCAGTTGGGTTCTCCAGGCACCCGGACCCAGAACCCGTCTTTGGAATCCCTGTTTTGGTGGGACCCCTGAGATGGAAAACAGCACTCTTCCCTTCCCCCAGAAAGACACCAAACTCTTGGGAGCTGGGCAGAATCCCCAGACTGGAAGAATATCTCATGACCCTATGATGCCACCCCTCCATTCCGAGGCCATCCCAGACACACAATCCAGACAGAAAAGCCTGTGCTTCCACCTCCCAGTTGCCCTAATTTCAAATCCTGAGGAGCTGCCCTCAGGGTCTACCGATCGGGCCTGCCATCACCTCGCCCCTAACCCTAACCCGAGTTTGTTTGCAGATTTTTGTCTCCAACGCCATGGCCCACATGCCCTCCAGGATGGGGCCTCTGGAGCCACACAGGACGACTGGGCCTGCCCTCCTGAAGAAACATCTGCCCATCACAGTTGCCCAAAACCTCCAGATTAGGAGACACCTGCAAGGCCCCTGAGCCCATCCGAATATCCACGGCCGCTCTGGACAAAATGCTCAGTCTGACACACCCTAGGGACCTACGTCCAAGCAGACACCCAGGTCAATGGCCCTGAGTCAGAAGATTGAACCCGACATGCCTCTAGGACCTCATCGGAAACCTCACTTAGGTTTTCAGGCTTCTGTCCCCAGAGGCCTGTTCTCGAATACCAACAGATGGTCCAACTTGTTATCCCTGAGCCACAAAACAGCACACCTCCTGTACCCAGAAGGAAACCTGGATCTTGGGAGCTGTGTCCAACCCTCAGGGAAGGAGAATCCTGCATGGCCCCTGAGCCCCCACCACATTCTAAGGTCTCCCTGGACACAAACCAGCATTATGACCCATGAGCTTGGGACTCCATGTCAACTCAGCCCCCTTGGTACTTCACCCCAGAGCCATCAGATGGAACCTTCCATGTTCCTGGCTGCAAAGGTAACCTGAGGTGGGCTTTCCAGGCATCCATGCGAGAGCTCTGCTATCCAATCTTGACCTGTGGGTTAACACGGAGCCATCAAACAGGACTTGCCCTGTGCTGCCCCTTCAAACCATGCTGTTTGGAGCAGCTCACGAACTGGCATAGAGGAAAACCTCTATGTCCTCTTGAGGCCACACCTCCATGAGCCAGGCATCTTGAACACAAACTTCAACGTGAGCGAACGTCTGACACTCGCCGTTGCTCAGGTGCTGTAGATCTCGAATCAGCCGCTGTGCATTGGAACTGCCATGCCCTGGACCCTGAACTTAACCCCTGTTGTGTATTCAGACTTCCGTCCTCATACTCCTGGCCCACAAGCCCTCCAGACTGGGATTTCTGGAGCCACAAGGCAGCATTCTGCTTGCTCACCAGAGGTAAGAAGTGCCCTATGGGTCTGCCCAGAAACCCCACATGAGGATCAACCTGAACAGCCCTAGAAGTCACCCCAAGATCATAGGCTGCCCTGTGCACTAATGCTCTGCCTCACACAGCCTGAGCCCCAACCTCCTGTCAGACACTCAGATATCTGGCTGCATATCCAGCAGCTGGGACCTACCATGGCCCATGGCCTTCATCTCTACCCAAACTGGCTATTCAGGCATCTCTCCCCAGGCCTTAACTCAAATCCCTGCATAGGGGGGAACTTGATGCACAAAAGAGTAGTCCTCCTTCCCCGTGACAGGACACCTTGCTGTTGGGATGGGTGTCCAACCCTCCAAGTGGGAGCCACATGTGTAACCCAGGAGGCCACGCACACTCATGAGGGCTGCCTTGAGCACAAACACGCATGGGACCCTCAGCATGAACCCGTTTTCAAACAAGCCCCCTCGGTAGCTGGACCAGGTACACACATACCAGGCCATGGTGCCACGCCCCTAGGCCCACATACTAACCCGTGGTGTGGTTTTCCAGGTGCCCGGACCCAGAGCACGTCTGTGGAATCCCTGTTTCGGGGGGACCCCTGAAACGGAAAAAAGGACTCTTCCCTTCCCCCAGAAAGACACCAAACTATTTGGAGCCAGGCAGAATCCCCAGAGAGGGAGAATCTTCCATGGCCCCAATAGGACACCCCTCCATTCCAAGGCCATCCTAGACAAACAATCCAGAGATAAAAGCCTGAGCTACATTCTCCCACTCGCCCTAACTTGAGATCTTGAGGAGCTCACCTCAGGGGCTGCAGATCGGGCCTGATCCAACTTGGTCCTAACCCCAAGCCGATTTTTTGTTTGCAGACTTCTGTCCCCAAAGCCCTGACCCTCACACCCTCGAGGTTGGGTCCTCTGGTGCCACACTGAGGACTGTGTCTGCCCTCCCGAAGGAAACTCTGCCCGTCACAGTTGCACAAACCCTCCAGATTAAGAGACACCTGCAAGGCCCCTGAGCCCACCCTAATTTTGTAGGCCACTCTGGACACAATTACGCAGTCTGACACAACCTACCTCATGGCAGACACCCTTGTCAATGGGCCTGAGTCAGAAGATTGAACCTGACATGCCCATAGGACCTTATCGGAACCCTAGCTTAGATTTGCAGGCATCTGTCCCCAGAGTCCGATTCTGGAATACCAACATATGGTCCAACATGTGGTCCCTGAGCCACAAAACAGAACACCTCCTGTCCCCAGAAGGAAACCTGGCTCTTGGGAGCTGTGTCCAAGCCTCATGGCAGGAGAATCCTGCATGGCCCTGAGCCACCGCGACATTCTCAGGTCTCCCTGGACAAAAACCAGCATCGGGACCCATCAGCATAAGACTCCATGTCAAATCAGCCCCATTGGTACTTCGCCCCACAGCCACCAGATAGAACCTGCCATGTTCCTAGGCTGCAATGGGAACACGAGGTGGACTTTCCAGGCACCCATGCAGAGAGCTCTGCTATCCAGTCTTTCCGTATGAGGGGCCCTGGACCTATCAAACCGGGCTCCCCCTGTCCCGCAGAAGGAAACCTTGCCATTTGGAGCAGGTCACAAGACCCAGCGTGGTGAAACCTCCATAGCCTCATGACGCCACTGCTCCATTAGTCAGCCATTATGGACAGAAACTCCAGTGTAAGTGAACATCTGACACTCCTCCTTACTCTGTTGCTAATATGTCAAATCAGCCACTGCATATTGGAACTGCCATGCACTCGGCACTGAACTTAAATGTAGCTTGTGTTGTCAGACTTCTGTCCTCACACTCCTTGCCTGCAGGCCTCCAAATTGTTCTGAAAACACAAGCTCGGATTAGGTTTAGGGCCGAGGGCTCAGAAGGCCCTCTCTTCAGAGGCTGAATCGAGATCTCCAGCACCTGTAGTATTGGCGAGATTCAGATGGTGGCTGAGGCTGGATTTTGTGTCCACGATAGCCCCTTAATGGATGGGTGGCCTAATGAGCCATGGAGTTTTTCCCACTCGGGGAATTGTGAGCTGTTACAAAATTGAAGCTTGCTTCTGCAGGCCAGGTGAGTCCTGTTAGATGGCTCATCCATGCCCCATAAAGAAAGTTTCGAAAGCAGGGCTCTAAGAATGGAAGCCTGGAAACCCCACCTCACATTCCCATAGGCTCCTAGGGACAAGGCAGGTTAGATCTGCTGGCTCTGGGGCAAGCTACCCAGGGGGCTGTGTTGAAATGGACTCTCCAGAGGATGGGTCCTAATGTGCTTTTGTGTCCATGGAGACCTTGGAATGTGGTGGTGGCTCAGGGGCCCTGAAGGATTCTCCTTCCCGGAGGGTTTTACATAGCTCCAAATAGCAAGGTTCCCATGTGGAGATGAGAGGTGTTTGTTTTGTGCCTCAGGAAACCCCCATATGCTGGTATTCAAAACCAGGTCTCTGAGGAGAAATAGCCTGTAATCCGAAGCTAGGGTTCCGATTAGGGCCTAGGGGCCTGTCCGGTTCAATCTTCTGTCTCTGGGGACATCGGCCTGCCTGTCTGAATGGGGGGTAGTTGCTCAGGTAGTGTCAGAATGCACCTTTTTGTCCAGGGTGGACTCCACTATTAGGATCCCCTCTGGGGCCTTGTAGGTTTCTCCTAATCTGTACGGTTGTAACCAATGGAATGGGCCCAGTTTCCTTCAAGAGGGCAGGCACAGTTGGGCGGTGTGGCTCCAGAGGCCCCTGCCTGGATGGTGTGTTGGCCAGGGCTGTGGGGACAGAAGTCTGAAAACACAAACACGCCTTAGGTTTGGGGCTGAGGGTATGGCAGGCCCGATCTACAGACCCAGAGGGGAGCTCCTCTGGGTGTGATATAAGGATGAGTGTGAGGCGGTTGCTCAGACTTTTGTCTCTGGATTTTGTGTCAAGGATGACCGTGGGAATGTAGGGGTTGCCTCATGGGCCATGGACGAGTCTCCCTCTCTGGGGATTTTTGCCCAGCTCCCGACAATTTGGAGTCATTCTGTGGTAGGGATGAGTCTTGTTTTCTGTCTCAGGTGTCCCTCAAAAGATGGATTCCAGAGCAGAGCCCTGGGTATGGGCGACCAGAAAACCAGACCTTTGGTTAGGATTGGGGCCTACGGGCATGGCAACTCCAATATGCCATGGGTCCCACCACTGCGAGGCCTTATTTGAAAATGGGGCTCACGCTTAGTGTCACAATGCATGTTTGTGCCCAAGGTAGCCCTCAAGCATGGGTGTGGCCTCATGGGCCATGCAGGTTTATCCTACTCAGAGCGTTTAACTTTGAGACCCATCAGCATCCCAACAACAAGGTTTCTTGCCATGGGAAAGGAGGAGTTCTGTTTGATGCACCAGGCTCCCCCAGGTGCAGGGTTTTGAAATAAGGTCTAGGTTCATGTTGCGTTCTTTATCAAAGGAATGAGTCTGAGACAAAATGAAAGGTTTGTAGAGTTTTATTCATGCCAAGCATCAAGAATTGACTGACCAGTCGGGGCCGCCTCTAAAGAGAGTGACCACTCCCAATCTTACAGGCTACCTTTTATTGGGTAAAACTGCAACCCATATCTTGGTATCTCAACCCACTGGGTTTGTGTGTCTCTTGCGGATTGGCTAGGTCCATCTGGTCTTGTGACTTGTTATTCAAGATTACCCCATACTAGGAACTGTTACAAACAGTACTTTCTGGGAAGGCTTACCCAGTTAGCATATTCAGTGTGAATAATAAGATCATCGTCCTTCCCAAGATGGAGTCATTTTGGTTTGGGCAAGGCCTTCTCACTGTTACAAACAGCACTTCATGCTGATTAGATGTCTCCATCTGGCCTGACTCGTCCTTGTATTCTGGGCTCTGTTATCAGGAACAAGCTGACTATATTTTACTGATTTCCTGCACTTGCTTCTAAGTAAGTTTCTCTGGTTGGGGGAGGGGTCAATTTAAGTTTACTGCACAGAAAACAAAATGACTATTTAATCGAAATGGAGTTGCTCTGGCTAAATAGGTTCTTACATTTCCCCCTTTTCTTGGAAATTAGTCAAATCTTTGACTTTTAAGCTTGTTTTATGTCCTCCTGTTGTAAGGGGTTATATTGAGCTTGCAGGATTAGCATTTTTATTGCTCCAATTCTCTTTTGTACTAATGACATAAGGGTGTTTTTAATGTAGGGGCCAAAAGGCAACATTAGCAATAGTATAACCAGGGGGCCAGCAATTGCTGATATTAGGGAAGTCATCCACGGAGACCAGTTGAACAAACTTTCATACCATCCCTGGGAGCTCCTGCATTGTTGTTCGTGCTCATCTAGTTTCTTTTTAATGGCTGCTAGACTGTTTTTAATGTCTCCAGTGTGATTTACCCAGAAGCAGCATTCTTCTCCTAGGACTATGCAGAGCCCCCCTTTTTCTAGGAATAGGATGTCGAGCCCTCTTCTATTTTGCAGTACTACTTCAGCTAAAGAGCTCAAAGAATAAGTTAGCTTGTCTATATATTTTCATGCATATGGCATACATCAGCATCTACTTGGGACTCAAGAGCCTCAAAATCTACCTTTTCCTTTATTGCAGCTGTGGTTTCTATTGCTGTGGACCCTGCTATCCCTGCCACAACCAGTGCTGGAATTAGGATGGGAACTACATGCTTTGTCCATTTTATCCCTGCAGCAAGATGTTGGAACCCCTCGGGTCCTCCATAATAATCTATTCGGGGAAGAATGTGGGCAGTTATGCAGAGTTCATTCCAGGAAGAGTTTTGGAACAAAGCGAGATTAAGGCATGGTGTGAGTCTTGAACTGCAAGCAAACCAGGCTCAGGTAGGGGCCTTAAGGAAGTTAGTGAAGACAGTAGGGAGATGGTCTCACATAAGTCTCTGTATGGGGAAGCTTGTCTTCCTTTTTGTGTCGCAAGGCAAAGTCCCTTTCCTTCTATATCTCCTAGGGTTAGTCTAGGTACCTTTCCCCACTCACAAGAGTCATAAGAACTTTCATTTTTAATCTATTCCTTTCGAGTCCCTATGGTAAGATTGGCCCCTATTCCAATATAATATGGGGGCTGAGGGTTTAAGCATAGCCAACAGTCTTGAGTAATATTAGGATCTGAAGTATTTAAAAAGATAAATATTGAATCTACCAGTGGGAGTAAAACTTTGGTGGCGCTGTTGTCATTGTCAACACTATCTTTTTTATCCTCCTTGACAGTCGTTTTTGGGGTTGGAGTGGCGGGTGATCTGGTTGGTTTTGGTGGCTTGGGAGGATTTAAAACTGGGTTCAGCCCTATAGGCCAGGGTGGCTCCCTAATCTTTATTTTTTGGATGGTAAATTGTCCGCCTCTGTCTGTGTCAGCTTCATAATATCTGAGGCCCCAGGATTGGCCATACTCCCAAAGATGGTCTTTGGGCTTGGTGATTGTGATAGTTATATTTGTACAAAACCTCCTCTATTGCCAGGATGCGGTTGAGGGGAAGATCTGCCCAGTCAAATTCCCAACAAATTCTTTTTGTGTTACACAGTTGTTTATCCTGGTGGGTGCTACGGTTATATGGGGAACGGGGTTTGTTCCCCAGTCAGAGGCTATTGTCTCACAACCCCGTTGTGTCCATAATAGTCAGAGGCTCCCCCACATCCTGTATAGACCCCTGTACTAGGACACATGTAATAAGGGGCATATGTGACTCAGGGGGTTATGGGTGCCAGTTGACATATGGTTACATTAAATTGCACACTCGGCTGATGAGTTAGCCATTCACTGCTTTGTATAACCTTTTCCACTTTTCCTAATTCTGTTTGTCTAATTTCCCACCTATACTTTTCTGTCTTATGAAGTGACTCAGAAGCTCTTACACAAACAGGTAACAATAGGAGCAACAATAAACTCAATGAACTCACTGTCGTTGTGTCTTAGCTTTAGTCCACAATCAGCGGGGTCCATCAGCAGCGGCTTCCATCTCTGGGGGGTGTCCTCGTCCCCAGCTCATTTGACGTGACAAACATGAATCCAGGTCCTGATGCCTTCTACTTTTACTGCCGTGGTGTGGTCAGGATGACAGTAAATGGTCCCTTCCAGCGAGGCTCCAAGTTTTCCACTTGATGGCGACGTATCCAAACCAAGTCCGCGGGTTGGTAAGGATGTGGTTCTGCTTCCGTCTCTGTCTCAGTATAGGCAGCTTGGATCCCTGTGTGGGCTCTTTTTAAGACAGACTGTAGTGCCTGCAGTGACTGGAGTACAGACTGATCAGTCATTTCTCCTAGGGCAACCTCTTGTAGCCGTGGGAAAGCAGAGGGGGTCTCCCGAACATTATTTTAAATGGGGTAATCTTGTTTAAGTAGGGTGTACATCGTGCCCTGAGGAGGGCAAAGGGAAGGAGATCCTCCCATCCACTGCCAGTCTCCAGAATTAACTTTGTCAAGGTCTCTTTAAGAGTCTGGTTCATTCTCTCTACTTGTCCGGAGGTCTGGGGCTGGTAGGCACAGTGTAGTTTCCAATTAGTGCCCATGGCCCTGGCCAATGCCTGTGAAACTGAACTCACAAATGCAGGGCCGTTGTCTGACCCAATCACGAGAGGCAACCCAAACCTAGGAATTATTTATTCTAGTAGTTTTTGGGCTACCACTCCCGCCGTCTCATGTTTGGTGGAATAAGCCTCTACTCAGCCTGAGAAGGTATCCATAAAAACTAACATATACTTGCGTCTATATTTTCCCTCTTTCATCTCTGTAAAACCCACTTCCCAATAAATTCCTGGTTCCTTACCTCTTTCTCTTTTCCCTCTTCCCGTCCTAGTTCCTCCCGCACTTACCGCCTGACATTGAGCACATCTATCAACCACATCCTGAGTCATATGCCCTAATTTAGAAACCTGGAATTGCTTGCCCATAAGCTCCTTAAGCTTTCCTGTCCCTAAATGAGAGCCCTGATGTATTTGGCTGACTATTTTTTTCCCTAGTCTTCGAGGAAGAATTAACTTTCTGTCCTAGTCTTAGCCCAATCCCTTTCATAGTCTAATTTACCCCATTTTTGTAAATATTTTAAATCTTCCTCTGAATAGTCTGGTTTTTCTGGCAGGGCCAGAGCCCGGAGTGTAACCAGTTCTTGTGCCTTTTCTCGGGATGCTTGTTTTGCGGCTCAATCTGCTATGTAGTTTCCTTTTGAAATCAGATCAGTCCCCTTTTGGTGCCCCGGGCAATGCATAACAGCCCCTCGATCTGTTCCCCAATAGCCTGGAGGAGAGCCAATATTTCTCTTCTATTTTTTTAAGATTTTATATATTTATTTGACAGAGAGAGAGATCACAAGTAGGCAGAGAGGCAGGCAGAGAGAGAGGGGGAAGCATGCTCCCTGCTGAGCAGAGAGCCTGACATGGGGCTTGATCTCAGGACCCTGAGATCATGACCTGAGCTGAAGGCAGAGGCTTAACCCTCTGAGCTACCCAGGTGCCCCTTCTCTTCTATTTTTAATTCCTTTTCCTTCTGTTGTTAATAGGCCCCCCTTTTTTTTATAAATAGCCCCATGTACATGGAGAGTAGCAAAGGCGTACCTGCTGTCTGTATAGATGTTGGCGGTCTTAACCTTGGCCATCTGCAGTGCCTTGGTGAGTGCAATCAGCTCTGCTTTTTGCGCTGAAGTTCTGTGTGACAGGGCCACCTTTCAGAGCTCCTGTTCAGGAGAAACCACCACAGCCCCTGCATACCTCTTTCCATCGACCATGTAGCTACTCCTGTCTGTGAACAGAGTCATCTCTGCATCTGGGAGGGGAGTGTCTCTGAGATCCAGCCTTATTCCTCTGGATTGGGTTAGGACATCCCCACAGTCATGTGGGTGGTCAGCCAGCTCCTCTGGCAGCAACGTGGCTGGATTTAGCACCGCTGGGGGTCGGAAAGTCACTTTCATTTGGGTGAGGAGAAGGGTCTGATACCCCATCACTCAGCTGTTTGTCATCCATCGATCTGGTGGAGTCCAGAGAAGGTCCTCGATAGCGTGAGTGGTGGTTAAGATGAGATTTTGACCCAAAGTCAATTTACTTGCATCCTTGACCAGGAGGGCCATGGCAGCAATTATGCGGAGGCACGGAGGGAACCCAGCCACTGCTGGATCTAGTTTCTTGCTAAGATAGGCTACTGGCCTTTGCCGAGGCTCCAGAGTCTGAGTCAAAACTCCTTTGGCCACCCCTGCCTTTTCAATCCACATATAAGTGGAAGGGCGTGGTAACATCTGGGATGGCCAATGCTGGGGCATTCAGTAAGGCTGTTTGTAATTCCCAGAATTCCCCTTCTGCCTCAGCTGTCCACTCTGCCGTAGTGAGTCCTCCCTTAGTCAGTTCATAGAGAGGTCGGGCAATCTCCATGAACCGCATTATCCACAGTCTGCAGTAGCCCACCATCCCAAGAAACTCCCTCACTTGTCGGAGTATGGTGGGCGGGGGTATTGGATGATCACCTGTTTCCTGGACTCAGACAGTGAATGCACTCCCTCGTGGAGATCAAAGCCTAGACAAGTGGCATGGCTCTGACAGAGCTGTGCTTTCCTTGCTGACACCAGATACCCTGTCTCCTGCAGAGTCTGTAAGAGAGCTCTCGTCGCTGTAAGCATGACTCATTGTCCTCAGTGGCTATTAGCAAGTCGTCAACATTTTGTAACAGAGTGACTCCCAGGTTGGAGGTCCTGTAGTCACACAAATCCTCGAGTAGGGCATCGTCGAAGATGGTGGGTGAATTCTTGAATCATTGGGGATGTCTTGTCCAGGTGAGTTGACCCTGGAATCCTTCCTGTGGGTTGGACCACTCAAGAGCAAAGAGGGACTGAGACTCCTTTGCCAAAGGTATGCAGAAAAATACATCCTTGAGATCTAAGATGGTATACACAGTTCTTTTGGGGCCCAGGATGTATAGGGGTTAGGCACCATCGGGTGGATATCTTCATCCCGTTTATTAACTTCCCGCAAGTCCTGAATGGGTCCGGATTCCCCAGTCTCCGCCTTTTTGACAGGCAGTAAAAGTTTCTTCCATAGAGACTTGCAAGGAACTAGGATCCCATCTCCTCGGAGGCGGTTAATGTGTTTTCTGATCCCTTCCTTTGCTTCCCTGGGGAGGGAGTACTGCTGGACGTGAACAGCCGTAGCCATTACTTTTAACTGTACCACTACTGGAGGCTGTCCCTTGGGCAGGCCAGGAGGCTTCCCTTCTGCCCAGACTTCGGGGAACTCGACCTGTAAGGTTTGGAGAAGGCTTTCCTCCTTTGTCTCTTGGTTTTGAGACTGGATCGTAAAGGAGGTGATCATCTACTGCTTCCATAAGCATCTGCACAGTGGGTTATCTCAAAGTCACAGTCATGTCTCCTTCTGAGAATTGGATGCCAGCCTGTAGTTTGTGGAGGAGATCCCTTCCCATCAGGTTATATACGGGGCTTTAGGGAGGACCAAGAATCGATGTTTGACAATTCCCGAGGGCAAATTTAAAGTCCTTGTTGTTGTCCATTTATGTTTTTCTGTGCCATTTGCCCCTTGTACCCAGACTTCGTCTCCAGATAATTTTCCCACAGGCTTTAGTAATGATGAAAATTGGGCTCCCGTGTCCGCCAGAAAATCAATTGATTTCCCTTCCACCTCAGATTTAACCCGAGGTTCGGGGAGGGGCTCTGAACCACGGCCCCTTCAGTCTTTGGTGGTCAGCATTGCCACCTTTTTTTAGGGCACTCCCTGGCCCAGTGTCCTTTTTCCTTGCATTAAACACACTGATATGAATCTCAGTCTTCCTGCCTGCTTTCTCAGTACTTAGTCTTTTCTTTCCATGGACCATCCCCTACCTGACTTTTCCTTTTCCATTGACCTTTCCCCCCCGTCTCCTTCTTGCCTCATGTAATGCCAAAACTTTAACTATTTTTCTAATCTGTTTTCCATCTTCTTGTGTATCCCTATTGTTAAACACTTTTTCTTCGATTCCCACTAACTCAGTCAGATTCTTTCCTTCAAATTCTTCAATTCTCTGACGTTTCCTCCTGTGGCTGACTGACTGGCAAAGGCAAGATTTACTGCCCTCTGACTTTCTGGTGCTCAGGGTCAATTGGGCTATACATTTTATAGGCTTCAATAAGCCTCTCTAGAAAAGCCCCCAGAGACTCATCCTTACCTTGAGTCACCGCACTAATTTTAGATAAATTTATGGGTCTCCTTGCAGCCACATGGAGACCTCCCAGCAGAGCCTGGCTGTAGAAATGTATGTTCTCCTTACCTTCATCAGAATTTGGGTTCCAGTCGGGGGGTTCCTTTGGGCAGTAGTCTTCCATTCACCAGGGATCAAGGTCCTGGCCAAGTATTTCACTTATCACCTTATGGGTCTCTCACAAAATGCAATCCCTCACTTCCACGTTAAAGAGGGCCATAAGGAGCTGCTGAATATCCACCCAGGTGGGCTGGTGGGTACGAAACACAGTCTCCAGGAGACTAATTAAATCCTGAGGGTGAGGACGGTATAAGGGCTTACTTAAGCAGAGGGAGCCATATTGTTGCAGTGAACTTAGATTGACCCTGCCCCTCCCAGAGGAACTTCCTTGTAAAGCTTAGATACAAGGGCGGGTCAGGCCAGGTGAAGACATCCAATCAGAGGGGCACGCATATATCTACTAGGGTAAACTGAAATTCAATTGGCTGCCCATGTGTAACCTAGCAGTTTGTGTGTGTGTGTGTGTGTGTGGCGGATCTAGCATGACTGTGCAGTTTTCTCTGTGTATTGCATTCTCATTGGCTACCTGTGTATAGCCCGGCTAAAAGTGCCTCTATAAAAGTTGGTTTGCGAGGCTAGTAGAAGCAGTCTCACCAGAGCAGTAAGAGCTGTCAGCAGGAGCTGTAAGAGTCATCAGGGAGTGGCCTCGTCCAGAGCGGCATCGTCAGAGAGCGGCCTTGTCCAGAGCGGCCTTGCCGGGAGCAGCGTCATGGGGAGCAGAGTCTGTGTCATCGGGGCTGTCGTCCTCGTAGTCGTCCTTGTAGTCATCATTGCCTCTTCATCGTCGGGAGCAGCCTCGTCCGGGGAGCGGCCTCGTCTGGAGTGGCCTCGTCTGGGGAGTGGCTTCATTGGGGAAGCGGCCTTGTTGGGGAGCAGCCTTGTCGGGGTCATCATCACCGTCTTTTCATAAGAGACAGCCCCTACCAGTCGGTTTGATTTTCGATGCTTGGCACGAAATTAAGCTTTGCTTGACTTTCACTTTGCATCAGTCTTGTTCCTTTGATCACCGACCCTAACAGACAGAAGTCTGAAAACACAAGCTAGGGTTATGTTTCTGGCCGAGGGCTCGGAAGGCTCGCTCTTCAGAGGCTGAATCAAGATCTCCAGCATCTGAAGGGAGGGCGAGATTCAGACGTTCCCTCAGGCTGGAGTTTGTGTCCATGATGGCCCGTTAATGAAAGGGGTGTCTCATGAGGCCATGGAGGTTTTCCCACTCTGGGGATTCTGAGCTGCTGCAAAGCTCAAGGTTTGCTTTTGTGGGACCGGCGAGTCCTGTTGGATGGCTCAAGGATGCCCCATATGGAAAATTTGAGATTAGGGCTCTAAGCATGGATGTCTGGATAACCCAAGTCGCATTCCCATGGGCTCCTAGGGACAAGGCAGGTTCGATCTGCTGGCTCTGGGGCGAGCTACCCATCTGGCTGCGTTGAAATGGACTCTCATAAAGATGAGTCATAATGTGGGTTTGTGTCCATGGAGATCTTGAGATGTGGTGGTAGATAAGGGGCCTTGAAAGATTCTCCTAACCGGAGGGTGTTACACAGCTCCAAATAGCATGCTTTCCATGTGGAGGTGAGAGGTGTTCTATTTTGTGCCTCAGGAAACCCCCATATGCTGGGATTCAAAACCTGGCCTCTGAGGAGAGATGCCTGGAAACCAAAGCTAAGGTTCAGAGTAGGGCCTAGGGGAATATCCAGCTCAATCTTCTGTCTCTGGGGACATCTCTCTGCGTGTCTGAGTGGAGGTAGTCGCTCAGGTTGTGTCAGAATGTGCCTTTTTGTCCAGGGCGGACTATGCTATTGGAATGGCCTTGGGGGCCTTGTAGGTTTCTCCTAATCTGTAGGGTTGTGGCCAATGGAATGGGCAGAGTTTCCTCTGGGAGTGCAGGCACAGTATCTGCCGTGTGGCTCCAGAGGCCCCAGCCTGGAGGGTGTGTGTGCCAGGGCTGTGGGGACAGAAGTCTGAAAACACAAACTCGGCTTAGGTTTTGGGCCGAAGCTATGGCAGGCCTGGTCTATAGACCATGAGGGGAGCTCCTCTGGATATGAAATAAGGGCGAGTGTGAGGCAGTAGCTCAGGCTTTTTCTCTGGATTTTGTATAAAGGATGGCTGTGGCATGTAGGGGTGGCCTCATGGGCCATGGACGATTATCCCTCTATGGGGATTTTTGCCCAGCTCCCAATAGTTGGGGTCATTCTGTGGGTAGGGAGGAGTCCTGTTTTCTGTCTCAGGTGTCCCTCAAAAAGAGGTATTCCAGAGCAGAGGCCTGGGTATGGGTGACTGGAAAACCTGACCTTTGGTTAGGATTGGGACCTAGGGGCATGGCAACCCCAATATGCCATGTGTCCCGCCACTGAGAGGCCTTATTTCATAACGGGGCTCACACTGAGGGTCACAATGTATTTTTGTGCCCAAGGCAGCCCTCAATCATGGGCGTGTCCTCATGGGCCATGCAGATTTATCCTACTTTGACACCCATCAACATCCCAACAGCAAGGTTTCTTGCCATGGGGAAGGAGGAGTTCTATTTAGTGCATCAGCTTCTCCCAGGTGCAAGGATTTCAGATACAGCCTAGGTTCAGATGCCTGAAAATTCAGGTTAGGAAGAGAGGAAGGCAGAGGGCCATGGCGTGACCGATGTGCTGGATATGCTGCCACCTGTCTCAGTGTCTGAGCGGGAGGTCTGGGCTCACACTGTGTCAGACAGAACATTAATGCACAGGGCCTCCTATGAATCTGGGGTGCATTCGAGGCCATGCAGGTTGATCCTCATTTGGGGTTTCTGGGCAGCTCCATAGGGCACTTTTTTCTTCTGGTATGCAGGCAGAGTGCTGCGTTGTGGCTCCAGAATGGCCAATTTGGATGGCTTGTGGGCCAGGAGTGTGAGGACGGAAGTCTGAAGACACGAGCTAGCGTTAGGTTTAGGGCCGAAGTCATTGCATGCCCAATCTGCAGATTTTGAGGCTACATCTCTGGCATCTGAAGTAAGGGTGAGTGTCAGACATTGGCTCAGGCTGGAGTTGGTCTCCATAATGGCTGCCTAATGGAGGGGGGACCTCAATAGGAAATGGAGGTTTTCCCACTCTGGGGGTTGTGATATGCTCCACAGAGGAAGGTTTCCTTTTGTGGGACAGGGAGAGTCCTGTTTGTTGACTCAAGTGTCCCTCCATACTGAAATATTGAAAGCAGGGCTCTACATATGGATTCCTGGAAACCCCACTTAGTGTGACAGTTGGAGCCTAGGAAGGAGGCAGGTTCTTTCTGTTGGTGCTTGTGTGAGCTACCCAGGGGGCTGAGTTGAAATGGAATCTCATGCTGATGGGTCACAATGCGGGTTTTTGTCCATGGAGACCTTGGAATGAGGCGGTGGCTTAGGGGCCATGCAGGATTCCCTGTGCTGAGGGTTTTACACAGCTCCAAATAGCAAGGTATCTATCTGGGGACAGGAGGTGTTGTTTTGTGGCTCTGAGATTTCCAATATGTTGGTATTCGAGACCATGCCTCTGAGAACAGATTCCTGAAAACCTAAGCTAGGACTAGATAGGGCCTAGGGGCATGTCTTGTTCAATCTCTTGTCTTGGGAACCATCTACCTGTGTGTCTGATTTGAGGTAGGTGCTCAGGGTGTGTCAGACTGCCCATTTTTGTCCAGTGCGGCCTACAAGATTGTGGTGGGCTTTGCAGGTTATTCCTAATCTGGAGGATCTTGGTAACTGTAAAGGGTACACTTTCTTTGGGAGGCCAGGTACAGTCCTGTGGTGTGGCTCCAGAGGGCTTGTGGGCCAGGGCTCTGGGAACAGAAGTCTGAAATTAGAAACTAGGGATAGTTTTAGGGCCAAGTCTATGACAGGCCCGATCTGCAGACCCTGAGGTGAGCTCATCAGGATATGAAATAGGGCTAGTGTAGGCATTAGCTCAGACTTTTGTCTCTGGATTTTGTGTCTCGGATGGCCAAGTAATGTAGTAGTGGCTTCATGGGGCATGGAAGAGTCTCCCTCTCTGGGGATTGTTCCTGTATCCCAATAGTTTGCTGTCATTGTGGGGGAAGGGGGATTCCTGTTTTCTGTCTCGGGGTCCCCCAAAAGGATGGATTCCAGGCAGGGCTCTGGTATCGGGTTCCTGAGAACCCCAACTTGGGTTAGGATTTGAGCCTAGGGACATGCAGGCCCTGATATGATGGCTCTTGGGACAGCTACCGAGGGGCTTATTTGAAGGGGCTCAGGCTGATGGTGACAATGCGCGTTTCTGACCAAAGATGCCCTCAAGAGTGGGCGTAGCCTCATGGTCCATGAAATTCTCTCCTACTCTGAGGGTTTTACACCCATCCCAACAGCAAGGTTTCCTGCATTGGGGAAGGAGTTCTGTTTTGTGCATCAGGTTCCCCCATATGCAGGGATTTGTGATAAGGTATGGGGACAGATGCCTGAAAACCCAGGTTGGGGAGAGATTATGGACAAGGGACCTGGAGGTCCAATTGCTGGATGTGCGGCCAGCCATCTGGGTGCCTGAGAGGAGGTCGGGGCTCAGGCTGTATCAGACAGAGCAATAGTGCACAGGGTGGCCTATAAAATTATTGTGCCCTTGATGAGGGATGTGCAGATTGATCTTTTGGGGTTTTTGTGCAGCCCCATAGGGCACTTTTTCTTTCTTGTGGCCAGGCAGAGTGCTGAGTTATGCTTCCAGAATTCCCAATCTAGAGGGCTTGTGGGCGAGGAGTGTGAGGACAGAAGTCTGAAAACACAAGCGAGTTAGGTTTAGGGGCTAGGGCATGGCAGGCCCATTCTAGAGGATGAGGTGAGATCCCCAGCATCTGAAGAAAGGGCGATTTTCAGATGTTCATTTAGCCTGGAGTGTGTGTCCATAATGGCTGCCTAATGTAGGGGTGGCCTCATGATGCCATGGGGGTTTTCCCCTCTCTGGTGTTTGTGAGCTTCTCCAAACAGCAAGATTTCCTTTTTAGGATGAGGGAATATCTTTGTTGGCTCAAGGTTCCCTCAGATGGAAAGATTCCAGAGCAGGACTCTATGTATGGATCCCTGGAAACCCCACCTTGGGTTACCATGCGAACCTAGGGACATGGCAGGTTTGATCTGTTGGCTCTGGGGTGAGCTAAGCTGGGGGCTGAGTTGCAATGGAGAATCATGCTGATGGGTCATAATGTGGGTTTCTGTCCAGGGAGACCTTCAAATGTGGTGGTGACTCTGGGGCCATGCAGGATTCTCCCAACCTGAGGGTTTTACACAGCTCCAATTAGCAAGGTTTCCTTCTGGGGAGAGGAGGTTTTCTGTTTTGTGTCTCAGGTTTTTCCCCTATGTTGGTATCTGAGACCAGGCCTCTGGAGGAAGATGCCTGGAAACCTAAGCTAGGTACAGATGAGAGCCTCGGTGCATGTGAGGTTCAATCTTCTGTCTCTTGGGTCATCTACCTGGGTGTCTGACTGGAGGTAGGTGCTCAGGGTGTTTCAGACTGGGCATTTTGGTCCAGGGTGTCCTACGAAATTGGGGTGGCCTCGGGGGCCTTGCAGGTTTCTCCTAATGTGGAGATACAGTTTTGGCAACTGTATAGGGCACAGTTTTCTTCGGGAGGCTGGACACAGTCCTGTCTGAAAACACAAACTTGGGATAGGATTAGTGTCGAGGGTATGGCAGGCCCGATCTGCATACCCTGAGGCGGCCTCCTTAGGATCTGAAATTAGGGCTTTGATATTTGGTATCATTCTGAGGGAAAGGAGGGCGACCTCATTGATGAAACCCAAACCTGGACACTAATACACATCTGTCCCTGGTCTGAGACCTAACCTCCAGTCAGCCACTCATCTACCTGGCCCCATACTCAACAGATTGGACGTGCCATGCCTCTAGTCCTTAATGCTAAACCTAGGTTTGGTTTTCAGGCATCGATACCCAGAGTCCTGCTCTCAGATCCCTCCATATGTGGACCCTTGAGGTATACAATAGGCCCCCAACTCTCTCTGAGATTGAATCCGTACTATTTGGAGCTGTACAAAACCCCAGAGCAGGAGAAACCTCCATGGCCCCTGGAGGCCATGCACAGATTCAGCAGCCCTAATAGTCACAAATTCTAGTCTGGTCTGAGCGAATGTCTGACACTCGCCCTAACTTCAAATTCGGGGGAGCTCGCCTCAGCATCTGAAGATTTGGGATCCATGTCCTACACCCTAACCATACATCTAGCTTGGGTTTTCAGAATTCCATCCCTTGAGTCCTGGAAAGCAAGCCCTCCAGATTCGGGACTTCGGAGCCACTCCACAGGACTGTCCCTGCCTTCCAGAAGGAAACCGTGCCAAATAGAACTGCACAAAACACCTAGATTACAGGAAACGCACATGACCCCGATGCCACACCACATTCATATGCCACCATGGACACTAATTAGGCAGTCTGACACAACCTGAATCCCATCCTCCAATCAGCCACCGGGACAGCTGGCCCCAGGGCCAGTACTTTGGACCTATCATTTCTCTAGTCCCCAATCAAACCTTAGGTTGGGGTTTCAGGCATCCATAGCCAGAGCCCTCCTCTGGAATTTCCCACAAGGGGTATCCCTGAGCCACAAAACAGAACTCCTCCTGCCCCCCAGAAGGAAAACTTGCTTTTTGGAGCTATGTAAACCCGCAGAGTTGAAAGAAAACTGTGTGGTGCCTTAGGCCACACCCAATTTTGGAGGTGCCCTGGAAAGAAACACCATTGTGATCCTTAGCCTGAGCCCCATTTTCAACGCAGCACCAAGGGAAGATCACTGCAGAGCCAGGATATGAGGCCCGCCATGCCACTAGGACCTAACATTAAACGTACCTTGGGTATTCAGGTATCCATACCAGAACGCTGCACTCAAGTTCCTCTATATGGGAGACCCCTGAGCCATAAAACTGGACACCACCTACCCCCCATAACAGCCAAATTATTTGGAACTGCGCAAAAATCCCAGAGCGGGAGAAAACGACATGTGCTCTTGAGGCCAACCCCACATTCGGCGGATTGCATGGACACAAACTCCAGCCTGAGTGACCTCCTGACACTGGCCTAAACCTCAGATCCCAGGGAGCTCGCCTCAGCATCTGTAGATTGGGCCAGCCATGCCCTAGGCCTTAACCCTAACCCTCACTTGGGTTTTTTAGACTTCCATCCCAAGAGTCCTTGCCACAAGCTGTCCAGATAGAGACCCCGGAGCAACACCATGGGACTCTGCCTACACTCCAGAAGGCAAACTGTGACCAGTGGAGCTGCACAAAGCCCCCAGATCAGGAGAAGCCTGCATGGCCAATGAGGCCACCTCCATTTTCAGAACCTGACCCTGGATACTAATACACATCCTGTCCCTCAGTGAGCCTGTACCTCCAGTTCATCCACCCACGTAGCTGGCCGTGGAGTCAGCAGATGGGAACTGCCATGCCCCTAGTCCCTAATGCTAACCCTAATTTGGGTGTACATTCATTCATACCCAGAGCCCTTCTAACAAATCCCTCCATATGGGGACCCTGAGCCATACAACAGGACTCCACCTCTCTGCTAGAATGAAATCATACTATTTGGAGGTGCCCAAATTTCCCAGAGGAGGAGAAATCTCCAGGGCCCCAGGAGACCATGGAAACATTCGGCAACCCTAGTGGACACAAATTTTACTCTGGTCTGAGCGAATGCCTGACACTCGTCCTAACTTCAGAATCTGGGGAGTTTGCCTCAGCATCTGCAGAATGGAGATCCATGCCCTAGACCCAGACCACAAACCTAGCTTGGGTTTTCAGAATTCCATGCCTTGACTGCTGGAATGAAAGCCCTCCAATCTGGGGACTCCTGAGCCACACCACAGGTCTCTCCCTGCTCTTAAGAAAGAAACAATGCCTTAAGGAGCTGCACAAAATCCCTAGATTAGGGGAAACATACATGGTTCCCGATGCCACACCATTTTTGTACGCCACCCTGGACACTAATATGCAATCTGACACAACGTGAGTCCCGTCGTCCAATTAGCCTCAAGGACACTGGCCCCAGAGCCAGCATATAGGACTTGCCATGCCCCTAGGCCTGAATTCTTTTTTTTTTAATATTTTATTTTATTTTTTTTATTTTAATAAACATATAATGTATTTTTATCCCCAGGGGTACAGGTCTGTGAATTGCCAGGTTTACACATTTCACAGCACTCATCATAGCACATACCCTCCCCAATGTCCATTTCCCCACCACCCTCTCCCATCTTCCCTCCTCCCAGCAACCCTCAGTCTGTTTTTTGAGATTGAGTCTTTTATGGTTTGTCTCCCTCCCAATCCCTTTTTTCATTTTTTCTTTCCTACCTCCCCCCAACTCCCCCACATTGCATCTCCACTTCCTCATATCAAAGAGATCATATGATAGTTGTCTTTCTCCGATTGACTTATTTCGCTAAGCATGATACCCTCTAGTTCCATCCACGTCATCGCAAATGGCAAGATTTCATGTCTTTTGATGGCTGCATAGTATTCCATTGTGTATATATACCACATCTTCTTTATCCATTCATCTGTTGATGGACATCTAGGCTCTTTCCACAGTTTGGCTATTGTGGACATTGCTGCTATAAACATTCGGGTGCACATGCCCCTTCGGAGCACCACGTTTGTATCTTTAGGATATATACCCAGTCGTGCAATCGCTGGGTCACAGGGTTGCTCTATTTTCAGTTTTTTGAGGAACCTCCACACTGTTTTCCAGAGTAGTTGCACCAGCTTGCATTCCCACCAGCAGTGTAGGAGGGTTCCCCTCTCTCCGCATCCTCGCCAGCACCTGTCATTTCTTGACTTGTTCATTTTAGCCATTCTGACTGGTGTGAGGTGGTATCTCATTGTGGTTTTGATTTGTATTTCCCTGATGCGGAGTGATGTGGAGCATTTTTTCCTGTGTCTGTTGGCCATCTGGATGTCTTCTTTGCAGAAATGTCTGTTCATGTCCTCTGCATTTTTCTTGACTGGATTATTTGTTCTTTGGGTATTGAGTTTGATAAGCTCTTTATAGATTTTGGATACTAGCCCTTTATCTGATATGTCATTTGCAAATATCTTCTCCCATTCTGTCAGTTGTCTTTTGGTTGTGTTAACTGTTTCCTTTGCTGTGCAAAAGTTTTTGATCTTGATGAAATCCCAATAATTCATTTTTTCCCTTGCTTCTGTTGCCTTTGGCGATGTTCCTTGGAAGAAGTTGCTACGGTTGAGGTCAAAGAGGTTGCTGCCTGCATTCTCATCAAGGATTTTGATAGATTCCTTTCTCACATTGAGGTCCTTCATCCATTTTGAGTCTATATTCGTGTTTGGTGTAAGGAAATAGTCCAATTTCATTTTTCTGCATGTGGCTGTTCAATTTTCCCAGCACCATTTGTTGAAGAGGCTGTCTTTTTTCCATTGGATATTCTTTCCTGCTTTGTCAAAGATTAGTTGACCATAGAGTTGAGGGTCTATTTCTGGGCTCTCTATTTTAAACCATAAGATACCTAGGAATAAATCTAACCAAAGAGGCAAATAATCTGTACTCCGAAAACTATAAAGAACTCATGAAAGAAATTGAGGAAGACACAAAGAAATGGAAAAATATTCCATGCTCATGGATTGGAAGAACAAATATTGTGAAAATGTCTATTCTACCAAAAGCAATCTATACATTTAATGCAATCCCTATCAAAATGCCATGCATTTTTTTAAAGAAATAGAACAAATAATCCTAAAATTTAAATGGAACCAGAAAAGACCTCGAATAGCCAAAGGAATATTGAAAAAGAAAGCCAAAGTCGGTGGCATCACAATTCCAGACTTCAAGCTCTATTACAAAGCTGTCATCATCAAGACAGTATGGTACTGGCACAACAACAGACATATAGATCCTAGGCCTGAATTCTAACCCTAGTTTGGGGTTTCAGGCAACCATAGCCAGAGCTCTCCTCTCGAATCCCTTCACACGGGGGACCCTCAAGCCTCAAAGAATTCCTCCTGCCCCCCAGAAGGAAACCTTGAATTGTGCAACCACATAAAACCCTCAGAGTTGAAAGAAATCTGTATAACCCCTGAGATCATGCCCACTTTTCCAGGCCCATTGTGATCCTTAGCCTGAGCCCCATTTTCAACACAGCCCCAAGGGTACCTCACCCCAGAGCCAGGATATAAGGCCTGACATGCCACTAAGATGTATCCCTAAAAATAGGTTTGGGTTTCAGGCCATTACACCAAGAACCCTGCTCTCAAATCCCTCCATATGGGGGAACTCTGAGCCATAAAACAGGGCACCACCTATCCCCAATATAGGCCAACCTATTTAGAACTCTGCAAAAACCACAGAACTGGAGAAAACCACATGGCCCCATGAGGCCACCCCCACATTCAGCGGATTGCATGGACACAAACTCCAGCCTGAGCGACCTCCTGACACTCGCCTTAACCTCAGATCCCTGGGAGCTCGCCTCAGCTTCTGTACATTGGCTTGTGATGCACTAGACCCTAACCCTGACCCTAGCATGGGTTTTCAGATTTCAGTTCTCAGACCTATCCCACAAGCCCCCCAGATAGAGAACTCTGGAGAAAATCAAGGGATTCTGCCTACGCTACAAATGGAAACTGTGCTCAATGGAAATGCACAAAACCTGATTTGGAGAAACCTGTATGGCCAACGGGGCCACCCCCATTTACAGTACCCGATCCTACACATTCTGTCCCTTAGCCTTAGCCCTGACCTCCAGTCATCCACCCACGTAACTGGACCCAGATTCAGCAGATCAGACCTGTCGTGCCCTAGTCCCTAATGCTAACCCTTGGTTTGGTTTTCAGGCATCCATACCCAAAGCCCTTCTCTTGATTCCCTCCATATGGGGACATCTGTGCCATACAATGGGACTCCACATCTCTACCAGAATGAAATCATACCATTTGGAGCTAGGCAAATTCTTCAGAGCAGGAGAAACTTCCCTGGCCCCAGGAGGCCACACACATATTTGGCAATCCTAGTGGACCAAAATTCTAGTCTGGTCTGAGGGAATGCCTGACACTCGCCCTAACATCACATTCAGGGGAGCCCGACTCAGCATCTGCAGATAGGGGGTCCATGCCCTATACCCTAACCATACACTGACTTAGGTTCTCAGAATTCCATGCCTTGAGTGCTGAAATGCAAGCCATGCAGATTGGGGACTCCAGAGCCACCCCACTGGACTCTTCTTGCCCTCAAGAGGGAAATTGTACCCTTTAGAACTGCACAAAATACATAGATATGGGCAAACGTACAAGAACCCTGATGCCACCCCACTTTTGTTCTCTACCCTGTACACTAATACGTAGTCTGACACAACCTGAGTCCCATCCTCCAATCAGCCCCCGGGACACGTGGCCAGAGAGCCTTCATATTGGACCTGCCATGGCCCTCTGTCCTAATCCTAACCCTAGATTGATGTTTCAGGCATCCATAGCAAGAGCCCTCCTCGTCAATCCCTGCACATGGGGGACACCTGAGAAACAGTACAGAACTCCTCCTGCCCCTGAGAAGGAAACCTTGCTCTTTGGAGCTATGTAAAACCCACAGGGTATGCAGAAATCTGCGTTGCCTCTGAGGCCACACCCACTTCTGCAGGCCACCCTGGACACAAACACATATTGTGAACCTTAGCCCGAGCACCATTTTCAACAAAGCCCCATTTGTAGCTCACCCCAGAGCCAGGATATAAGGCCTGCCATTCCACTTGTTCCTAACCCTAAACATAGTGTGGGTTTTCAGGCATCCATACCCAGAGCCCTGCTCTCATCTCTCCATATGGGGGACACCTGAGCCATAAAACAGGACACCACCTATTCCCCAGAATAGACAGAAATATTTGGAACTGTACCCCAGAGCTGGTGAGAACTCCTTGGCCATATGAGCCATCTCCACATTTGGCATTTCACATGGACAAAAACTCCAGCATGAGCCACCTCCTGACACTCACCTTAACCTCAGATACACGGTAGCTCACCACAGCATCTGTAGATTGGGCCTGCGATGTCCTAGGCCCTAAACCTAAACCTTGCATGGGTTTTCTGACTTCCATCCCTAGAGTCTGGGCCCACAAGACCTCCAGATAGACATTTCCAGCACCAAACCATGAGACTCTGTCTAACCTCCAGAGGAAACCGTTACCAAAAGAGTGGCACAAAAACCCCAGATTAGGAGAAAACTGCATGGCCAATGAAGCCACCCCAATTTTTGGACCCCAACCCTGGACACTAATACAAATTTTTTCTCTCAGTCTGTGCTCCAGTCTCCGGTCAGACACCCACGTAGCTGGCTCCAGAATGAGCAGATCGGACCTGCCCTGCCCCTACTCCCTAATGCTAAATGTAGGTGTGATTTCACACATCCATACGCAGAGCCCATCTCTCAGATCCCTCCATATGGGGACCCCTGGGCCATACAAAAGGACTCCACCTGTCCCCCAGATTGAATATACTATTTGGAGCTTCTCAAAACCACCAGATAAGGAGAAACCTCCATTGCCCCACGAGACCAACGACACATTCGGCTACTCTAGTGGACACAAATTCTAGTCTGGTCTGAGCAAATGCCCGACACTCGCCTAACTTCAGAATCTGGGGAGCTCACCTCACCATCTGCAGATTGGGGATCCATGTCCTACACCCTAACAGTACACTGAGCTTGGGTTTTCAGAATTCCATCCCTTGAGTCCTGGAACACAAGCCCTCCTTACTGGGGACTCTGGAGGCACCCGTCAGAACTCCCCCTGCACTCCAGAACAAAATTGTGCCTTATGAATCTGCCCAAACCCCTAGATCATGGGAAACATGCATGGCCCTCCAAACCACCCCACCTTCGTTCTCCACCATGAACACTAATACACAGTCTGACACAACCAGTGTCCCATCCTCCAAACAGCCACTGAGAGAATTGGCCCCAGAGCCAGCAGATTAGGGCCATGTCCCTAGGCCCTGATGCTAACCCTTGATTTGGGTTTCAGGCATCTATAGCCAGAGCCTTCCTTTTAAATCCCTCCATATGGGGAACCTTGAGACCTACCACCAAGAGTAGAACAAACTATTTGGAACTGTGCAAAAACCCCAGAGCAGGAGCAAACCCCATGGCCCCATGAGGCCATCCCCACATTTGGCAGATTGCATGGACACAAACTCCAGCCTGAGCGACTTCCTGACACTCACCTTAACCTTAAATCCCTGGGAGCTCGCCTCAGTGTTGTAGATTGGGCCTGCGATACCCTAGGCCCTCACTCTAATCCTAGCTTGGATTTTCAGATTTCAGTTCCGAGACCCTGGACCACAAGCCCCCCACGTATAGAACTCTGCCGAACCTACAGAAGAAAACCGTGCTCAATGGAGCTGCACAAAACCCCCAGATTAGGAAAAAACTGCATGGCTAATTAGGCCACCCAATTTACGGAACCAGACCCTGGATCCTAATGCAAATTTTGTCTTCAGCCTGCGCCCCGACCTCCAGTCAGCCAGCCACGTAGCTGGCCCCAGATTCAGCAGATCAGACCTGCCATGTGCCAATTCCCTAAGTCTAACCCAAGGTTGGGTTTTCATGCATCTATACCCAGAGCTCATCTCAAGAATCTCTCCATACGGGGACCCCTGAGCCATACAACAGGAATCCACCTCTCCTCCAGAATGCAATCATACAATTGGAGCTGGGAAAAAACCCAGAGCAGGAGAAAACTCCATGGCCACTGAAGGCAAAACACACATTCGCCAGCCCTAGTGGACACAAATTCTAGTTTGGTCAAAGTGCATGCCTGACAATTGCCCTATCTTCAGATTCTGAGGAGCTCATCTCAGCATCTGCAGATTGAGGATCCATGCCATAAACCCTAACCATACACTGAATTTGGGTTTTCTGAATACCATCCCTTGAGTCCTGGAATGCAAACCCTCCTGATTGGGGACTCCAGAGCCAACCCGCAGGATTCTCCCCACCCTCTAGAAGGAAACCATGCCCTATGTAGCTGCACAAAATGCCTAGATGAGGAGAAACGTGCATAGCCCCCAATGCCACCCCACATTTGTTCTCCACCCTGGACTCTAATACGCAGTCTGACACAACCTGAATCCCGTCCTCCAATCAGCCACCTGGACAGGTGGCCTCAGAACAAGCAGATCAGACCTGTCATGACCCTAGACCCTAATCCTAACCCTAGTTTGGGGTTTCAGGCATCCATACCCAGAGCACTCCTCTCGAATCCTTCCATATGGAGGATCCCTGAGCCACAAAACAGAACTCGTCCTGCCCCCCAGAAAAACATTGTTTTTGGACCTATATAAAACCCTCAGAGTTGGAAGAAACCTGAGTTGCCCCTGAGGCCACGCCCACTTGTACAGGCCTCCCTGGACACAAACACCCATTGTGACCTTTAACCTGAGCCCGATTTTCAACACAGCCCCATGGGTAGCTCACCCTAGAGCCAGGATATAATACCTGCCATGCCACTTCTTCCTAATGTTACATGTAGGTTGGATTTTCAGGCATCCATAACAGGAGCTCTGCTCTCAAGTCCCTCCATACCAGGGACACGTGCCATAAAACACGACACCACCTATCACCCAGAATAGACCAAAATATTTGGAACTTCGTATAAACCCCAGAGTGGGAGAAAACTCCATGGCCAAATGAGGCCACACATACAATTGGGAGCTGTAGTGCACACAAATTCTAGTCTGGTCTGAGCAAATACCTGACACTCGGTATGTCATCAGAATCTGGGGAGCTCTCCTCAGCATCTGCAGATAGGGGATCCATGCCCTACACGCTAACCATAAACAGAGATTGGTTTTTCAGAATTCTATCCTTTGAACCCTGGAATGCAAGCCTTCCAGTTCGGGGACTCCAGACCAACTCACAGGTGTCTCCCTGCCCTCCCAAAGGATACCATACCATATGGAATTGCACAAAATTCCTAGATAGGGGAAAAGTGCAGAGCCCTCGATGCCACCACAATTTTTTATGCCACCCTGGACAATAATATGCAGTCTGAAACAACCTGAGTCCCGTTCTCCAATTAGTCACCGGTACAGCTAGCCCCAGATCCAGAATATCAGGCCTGCCATGCCTCTAGGCCCTAATGCAAACCCTAGTTTGAGTTTTCAGCCATCCATACCCTCAGCCCTGCTCTCAAATCCCTCCATACAGGGAACCATGAGCCATGCAACAGGACTCCATTTCTCCCCCAGAATGAAACCATAGTATTTGGAGTTGTGCAAAAACCCCAGAGCAGGAGAAACCTCCACGGCCCCAGGAGGCCATCCTCATATTCGTTAGCCCTAATGAACACAAATTCTCGTCTGAATGAGTGAATGCCTGACACTCGCACTGACTCCAGCATCTGGGGAGGTTGCCTCAGCATCTACAGATTGGGCATCCATGCCCTATAACCCAACCATACATCGAGCTTGCATTTTCAGAATTCCATCCGTTGAGTCATGGAATGTAAGCCCTCCAGATTGGGGAATCCAGAGCCACCCCCACGGGACTCTCCCTGCCTTCCAGAAGGAAGCCATGCCTTAAGGAGCTGCACAAAACCAGGGGATCAGGGGAAATATGCAAAGCCCCCGATGCCACCCCACTTTCATATTCCACCCTGGACACTAATATGCAGACTAACACAACATGAGTCCCATCCTCCAATCAGTTACTGGGACAGCTGGCCCCAGATCGGACCTCCCATGCCCTAGGCCATAATCTTAACCCTAGGTTGTAATTTCAGGAATCCATAGCCAGAGCCATCCTCTTGAATCCCTCCACTCAGGGGACCCCTGAGACACAGAGAAGAAATCTGCTGTCCCCCCAGAAGGAAACCTTGCTTTTTGGATTTACATGTAACCCTCAAATTAGGAGAATTCCATGCATTGCCCCTGAGGCCACGCCTGCTTTTGCAAGCTGCCCTGCACAGAAACACCCATTGTGACCCTTAGTCTGAGCCCCACATTCAACAAAAATCAATGGGTGCCTTAACCCTGAGCCAGGATATAAGGCCTGCCATGCCACCTAACCCTAAATGTAGATTGCTTTTTCCGGCATCCATAAGTGGAGCCCTGCTCTGACATCCCTCCTATGGGGGACCCCTGAGCCATAAAACAGGACACCACCTATCCCCCAGAATAGACCAAACTATTTGGAACTGCACAAAAACCCCAGAGCGGGTGAAAAATCCATGGCCCCATGAGGCCAATCTCATGTTAGGCGGGTCACATGGACACAAACTACAGCCTGAGCAAACTCCTGACACTTGCTTTAACTTCCAATCCCAGGAGCTCACCTCATCATCTGTAGATTGGGGCTTCCATTCCCCAAGCCCTAAACCTAAACCTAGCATGGCATTTCAGACTTCCATCCCAAGAGTCCTGGCCCACAAACCCTTCAGATAGAGAACTCCAGAGCCACACCATGGAACTCTGCCTGCCTTGGAAGGAAAGTGTACTCAATATAGCTACATGAAACCCAAAGATTAGGAGAAACCTAAACGGCCCACGAGGCTAACTCCATAGACATAATCTGATCCTGGACACTAACACACATCCTGTCCCTCACCATAATCCCAGCCTCCAGTCAGCCAACCATGTAGCTGGGCCCAGATGTCAACAGATCAGACCCATGCCCCTACTTCCTAATGCTACCCCTAGGTTTGGGTTTCAGGCATCCATATCTGGAACCCAGCTCTCAAATCAACCCATATGAGGGACACCTGAGCCATAAAACAGGACACCACCTATACCCCAAGGTATAACAACCTATTTGAAAATGTGCACTCGAGGAACTACAGAACACTCCTAAAAGAAATTGAAGAAGACACAAAAAGATGGAAGACCATTCCATGCTCTTGGATCAGAAGAATAAACATCGTTAAAATGTCTATACTGCCCAGAGCAATCTATTCTTTTAATGCCATTCCGATCAAAATTCCACCAGTATTTTTCAAAGAGCTGGAGCAAATAATCCTAAAATTTGTATGGAACCAGAAGAGACCCCGAATTGCTAAGGAAATGTTGAAAAACAAAAATAAAACTGGCCAAAATTAGCAAGACAGGAAACAACGTGTGTTGGAGAGGATGTGAAGAAAGGGGAACCCTCTTACACTGTTGGTGGGAATTCAAGTTGGTGCAGCCACTTTGGAGAACAGTGTGGAGATTCCTCAGGAAATTAAAAATAGAGCTTACTTATGACCCTGCTATTGCAATGCTGGGTATTTACCCCATAGATACAGATGTAGTGAAAAGAAGGGCCATCTGTACCCCAATGTTTATAGCAGCCATGGCCACAGTCGCCAAACTGTGGAAAAAACCAAGATGCCCTTCAACGGATGAATGGATTAGGAAGATGTGGTCCATATACACTATGGAGTATGATGCCTCCATCAGAAAGGACGAATACCCAACTTTTGTAGCAACATGGACAGGACTGGAAGAGATTATGCTGAGTGAAATAAGTCAAGCAGAGAGAATCGATGATCATATGGTTTCACTTATCTGTGGAGCATGAGAAATAACATGGAGGACATGGGGAGATGGAGAGGAGAAGAGAGTTGAGGGAAATTGGAGGGAGAGATGAACCATGAGAGACTATGGACTCTGAAAAACAATCTGAGGGTTTTGAAGGGGCAGTGCTTGGGACGTTGGGTGAACCTGGTACTGGGTATTATGGAGCACACGTATTACATGGAGCACTGGGTGTGGTGCATAAACAATGAATTCTGGTACACTGAAAAGAAATTTTTAAAAAAATTAAAAAGCTATGGAATGAAGAAGTTATGGGAATAAATGGTACAACATAAGGAAAAGAAAGAAATAGATTCTAAAATTTAAAATAAATGTAAAACTGAATACCAAAATCCAAAATGAAATCATATAATCCAACATAAAAAAGAAATTCAAATAATGCAAAAGTAATTGAAGTAATCTAAACAACTAATTGTTATTGTGTTGTTATTTAAAACTCATACAGCAATTCAGTAATGTGGCAGGATACAAAGTCAATGTCCAGAAATCAGTGGCTTTCTTATACACTAATAATGAAAATACAGAAAGGCAAATTAGAGAATCGATTCCATTTAGTATAGCACCAAGAACCATAAGATACCTCGGAATAAACCTAATGAAAGAGGTTAAAGATCTGTACTCGAGGAACTACAGAACACTCCTAAAAGAAATTGAAGAAGACACAAAAAGATGGAAGACAATTCCATGCTCTTGGATCGGAAGAATAAACATCGTTAAAATGTCTATACTGCCCAGAGAAATCTATACTTTTAATGCCATTCCAATCAAAATTCCACCAGTATTTTTCAAAGAGCTGGAGCAAATAATCCTAAAATTTGTATGGAACCAGAAGAGATCCCGAATTGCTAAGGAAATGTTGAAAAACAAAAATAAAACTGGCGGCATCACGTTACCTGATTTCAAGCTTTACTACAAAGCTGTGATCACCAAGACAGCATGGTACTGGCATAAAAACAGACACATAGACCAGTGGAACAGAGTAGAGAGCCCAGATATGGACCCTCAACTCTATGGTCAAATAATCTTCGACAAAACAGGAAAAAATATCCAGTGGAAAAAATCAGTCTCTTCAATAAATGGTGCTGGGAAAACTGGACAGCCATATGTAGAAGAATGAAACTCGACCATTCTCTTACACCGTACACAAAGATAAACTCGAAATGGAAAAAAGACCTCAATGTGAGACAGGAATCCATCAGAATCCTTGAGGAGAACATAGGCAGTAACCTCTTTGATATCAGCCAGAGCAACTTCTTTCAAGATATGTCTCCAAAGGCGATGGAAACAAAAGCGAAAATGAACTTTTGGGACTTCATCAAGATCAAAAGCTTCTGCACAGCAAAAGAAACAGTCAACAAAACAAAGAGGCAACCCACGGAATGGGAGAAGATATTTGCAAATGACAGTACAGACAAAAGGTTGATATCCAGGATCTATAAAGAACTCCTCAAACTCAACACACACAAAACAGATAATCATATTAAAAAATGGGCAGAAGATATGAACAGACACTTCTCCAATGAAGACATACAAATGGCTACCAGACACATGAAAAAATGTTCATCATCACTAGCCATCAGGGAGATTCAAATCAAAACCACATTGAGATACCACCTTACACCAGTTAGAATGGCCAAAATTAGCAAGACAGGAAACAATGTGTGTTGGAGAGGATGTGGAAAAAGGGGAACCCTCTTACACTGTTGGTGGGAATGCAAACTGGTGCAGCCACTTTGGAGAACAGTGTGGAGATTCCTCAGGAAATTAAAAATAGAGCTTCCCTATGACCCTGCAATTGCACTACTGGGTATTTACCCCAAAGATACAGATGGAGTGAAAAGAAGGGCCATCTGTACCCCAATGTTTATAGCAGCAATGGCCACGGTCGCCAAACTGTGGAAAGAACCAAGATGCCCTTCAACGGATGAATGGATAAAGAAGATGTGGTCCATATACACTATGGAGTATGATGCCTCCATCAGAAAGGATGAATACCCAACTTTTGTAGCAACATGGACAGGACTGGAAGAGATTATGCTGAGTGAAATAAGTGGAACAGAGAGAGTCAAGTATCATATGGTTTCACTTATTTGTGGAGCATAACAAATAATATAGAGGACAAGGGTAGATGGAGAGGAGAAGGGAGATGAGGGAAATTGGAAGGGGAGGTGAACCATGAGAGACTATGGACTCTGAAAAACAACCTGAGGGTTTTGAAGGGGCGGGGGGTGGGAGGTTGGGGGAACCAGGTGGTGGGTATTAGGGAGGGCACAGTTTGTATGGAGCACTGGGTGTGGTGAAAAAACAATGAATACTGTTATGCTGAAAATAAATATTAAAAAAAAATTTTAAAAAAAAGATGAAAGAATATTTTAAGTGAATCCTACAGTGACACTTTAGGAGAAATTTAGGTTAACATGGAATATTTGTTAATGCGGGAACCTATTTGGGGCCAAGGCTTATTTATTGAAGGAATTTTGATCCTCCTGTCAAATACTGTCATATCCCTCAACTGATATGGCCTAAACTTACTGGGTTTATTCCATGCATTTTTTTATAGAATAGAGTATACTCTTTCTTTCCCGCCCCACCAGGCCAGATCCCAAACACGTATTAGAATCCAAGTAATGAATAAGTCTGCTTCTGGTGGAATTAACTCAGATCTTAGCCACCTCCCTCCATTATATTTTTCTGTCAAGATCTGCTTCCTCCATACATTTTATGGAACACTTTGGTATATATCTGCTTTGTTAAAAGAAAGATTCACCTATTTTGGGGGTAAAATATGTTTCCTCTCCTACTTTACTACTAGGACTAACTGAACATTGTGCACAATATCCCAAATGGAGCTTACAAAGTGAACACTCCTTTGGAACTACACCAGCTTTTCCTGAGTATTAACTGCTCTTCTAAAGGTTGTATAATTCTCTAAAGGTTGTATAATTCTTCAAATTGCTGTTTGAATTATGGCTATCTTAGACCTACAGATGGAAAAATTCAGATGTTTCACACAGGGATTTGGAGAATTAATTTTCCAAGCTAAAAAGATTTACTACATCCTAGAAGAGGAAATACGTTAATGGTTTTGCGTGGTTTAATAAGACCCAAAGAGGGGAAATGGGGTTAATATGTATACTCTCAAAGGAATAGTCTGAAACATTATAGTTTGATTTCTAATTTCCTCAATAGTTTAACTTACTTTATGTTTCATCAGTTATCAAAAAATGCAATATCTAATCCATTTAGTGGACTTTGTCTTTCGGCCCAGTGGTGGTGAGAAAGTACTAGCCCTGTCATCTTCCCTGTGAATCTCAGAGCAACTTCATTGGAATTCAGTAATGGTTCCATGTTCATTTTACTTCCTTAAGGCACAAAGTAGGATAAATTCAGTTAAAATGTTCTTTCTTCCTTTAAAAGGGGCCATAACTTGCTCTCAATGGAATTTTTAGGGAGTAGTTAAAATACTGCCCTGATTTGTGCTTTCTTTATGCCCTTGGAGCAATGAACAAAGAACAGGGAAGAATCTGTAGCTCGATTTCATTAAACCACGGGAGAATGGGTCATGATTGACCTCATTACCCTCTTTTATTGTTGTTGTTTTTATTTGTTCCTTTTTTTTTTTCCACTTTCTGTTAATGCTCCGTGGAATAGGAATACAGAGGTGCCAGTGCCAAATATGGTTTTAGACATCATTTTCATTAATGGCTTCATTTCCCTATTTAAAGAAAGTAACTAAATTGGTGGGAAGATATGTGCTGACCATGGTATGTAGCATGTTCAGGAAACTTTTAATTGATGTATGATAGTGTATCAAAAACACATTTCCTTTTTTGTAACTATAAGATTTAACTTCAGACTGACACAACATTTTCTTCCAAGAGATCTAAGCATGAACCTCACATTTTCCTAGCAACTCCATAAGGAGAAAGCCATACTTCTACCTGTAGCTTTCAGGATTTGTACTTAAGTAGGGTGACCACATGGTTATTGTTCAAATAGAGACACTTGGGAGAGGAAAAAAATAATACTGTTAATAATTAAATAATGCATAAATAAAGGTTTTTCATGAAAATCAAGATATAAAATGACAGTAGAAATCAAACTATAATAGGACAATTGAGTCACTGAACTTGAATTCGTGCTTGAATTGAAACCTTAGTTTTGTGTTCACTAGATCTCTCTAGACATCCTCTGTGTAACTATATGTAAATATATTTCAGAATTACTTAAGTAAAGCCCCAATTTACCATTCCACACATCCAACAATGAAAATTATTTTTGGAAGTTGTCAAGGAACTTAACACACTTTTGCTGGACTCTCATGGTTTTCTCCATGCTCTTGTCCAGTAAGGGACTTTGTATGCTTGTTTTAAATCAAGAACATGGTGACACCTGGGTAGCTCAGTTGGTTAAGTGTCTGACTTCGGCTCAAGTCATAATCCCAGAGTCCTGGCACTGAGTCCCATGTCAGGTTCCTTGTTCCTGGGAAACCCATTTCTCCCTCTGCCTGCTGTCCCCCACCCCTGATTTTGCATTCTCTCTCTGGCAAATAAATAAATACAATCTTTAAAAATAAATAAATAAATAAATGCCAAGAAGGTGTACTTACTGAAAAAAAAATATGCTCTTAGGTATACAGCTGCATGAATATTCCCACCACATCACCAATATAGAGCATATATCCAACATGTGACAAATTTTCTTTATTTTCTTTAGCAGTCATTTTCCTCTGCCCAAAGTCACAAACTGGCAACTATTCATCTGTACCTATTCTAAGATGTCATAGAAATGAAATTATATAGTATGTAACTTTTAGAGGCTGGTTTCTTTCACTTTGCATAATACAACTTAGATTTGTCTATGCTATTGCATGGATCAGTAGTTCATTGTGTTTTTTTAATTTTTTTTATTTTTTTTTCATTGTGTTTTTATTAATCTTTCTGCTGAGCAGTATTCCAGTGTATAACAATATCACAGATTATCCACTCACCAGGTGAAGGGCATTTGTGTTTGGGGTAGTTGCGTTTATAACCACTGTATCTCTGCCATCCAGATCTTTGAGTGAACATTGTTTTTATTATTTCAGAGGAGCACAATTGTTGGTTTGGATGCTTAATTTTATAAGATACTACGAATTTACTTTCTACAGTGATTGGTTTTCCTTCCCCCCAGCGATATGTTAGAACTCCAGGTGATTCACACTCTCACCTGCAACTGATATTGCCATGGCATCGTTTTTATCCATTCTTATACACGTGTGATTCTATCTCATCAGAGATCTAACTGGCATTTCCCTGTATGTAATAATGTTGAACATCTTTGCCTGTGCTATGGATCACCCATTTATCTTTTGTGAAGCAGCTGTATAAACCCTATTTTTAGTAGTGACCTTTTTCTTATTGTTATGAGTTTCTTCTTTCCTCAAGGGAGGAAGAAAAAGAAAAAAAGGAAGGGTACCTGGGTGACTAAATTGATTATGTAACTGATCCTTGATTTTGGCTTAGGTCATGATCCCAGGGTAAAGAGATCAAACCCCGCTTTGGCCCCTGTGCTGGTCATGAAACCTGCTTGAGATTCTCTCCCTCCCTCTCTCTCTGCCCCTCCTCACTTGCCTGCTCTCTCTCTCTCAAAACAAACAAACAAAAAAACAAAACCACAAAGCTTTATGTACTTTGGGCACCATTCCTTTGCAAAGATGTGTGTTTTGCATTTTCTTCCAGTAGTTTATAATTTGTCCATGCATTTTCAAAAGCATTTCAAAGGAATTAATGTTAACTTGGATGAAGAATAATTTACCATGTTTTCCTTTATACTTCCTTATACTTTCCTTATACTTGTGATGTCCTATCCAGGAAATAAGTTGTCACTTAACCGAAGGTTGCAAACATTTTTCTTATAAATTTTACTCAAAAACATCTTTTAGATTTTTACTTTTATGTATGTTATCTATTTTATGCTAATTTGTGTATGTGGTACAAGGTATGAGTTGAGGTGGGGTTTTATTTTGTTTTGTTCTGTGTTTTGCTTATGTTCGTCTAATAGCTCCAGCACTATTTCCTGAAAATACATTCTTATCTTTATTTGACTGCCTTGGTTTCTTTACCAGACCATATACTTGTGTATCAATTTCTGGACTCTTTCATTCTCTCAACCTAGGAGTCTATGCTTTTGTCCATACTATACCCACTCAATTAGAGTTAGTCTTAAAATTATGTAGTGCGGTTTGACCTCTAACACTGTTTTTCTCTTTCTTTCTTCTTTTTCTTTTTCTAAAGGCTATTCTAGTTCCTTTGCTTCTCTGTATACATTTTTTTTTACTCTTCAAAGATCAATTTATTTAGAAAAGAAATCTTAAGAATAAAGGATTTATGCATTTCTTAATCAACTGAACAGTTTAGCTAACTATAAATGGCACTAATTAAAGTATACAAAATTTAAATTAGAAAATAACCTCATTTTAGTTTTATAGGCATTAACATATAAAAAGTTCCATTTTATGAGACCTCTAAAAGAATCAAAATCACGTCTACAGCTCTATCTTAAGCTCCAAATCTGAGAACAATTTTAATGTATTTTGACTTAATAATAGTTAAATATTAACAATAGTTAATAATAGTTAAATAGTTAAAATATTAAAATAAACAAAATCCCAAATACACACTTTTTACAAGATTAATATTTTAGGCAAGGTTTTTCCTTTTAAAAAAACAAGAAAACAACATAAAAACCCACAACAAAATACAAACCTTTTTTTCTGCATTTCACAGCACTGGTTATTATATGTGTTTTCCTTATAAAATCTTTGACTTTATAAATTGTGTACGGTTTGATTTTAAACCGTCAGCTCCTTGAAAGGTTGTGCAAATAAAGAAAAATATGAAAATAGTGTGTTATCAGTCTTTTCTTAAAAGATTTTATTTATTTATTTGAGAGAGAATGAGTGAGAGGGAGCATGAGAGAGGAGAAGATCAGAGAGAGAAGCAGACTCCCCAAGGAGCTGGAAGCCTGACTGGGGACTCGATCCTGGAAGTCCGGGATCATGACCTGAGCCGAAGGCAGTTGCTCAACCAACTGAGGCACCCAGGCGCCCTATTATCAGTCTTTTTAAATGAGTCTCATAACAATAGCACTTTTTGCCCTGAATTGACTGGAAAAGTCAGGCTAAATCCACTTGCTGAAATGTAGCATTTTGCAAGTCATTTATTTTTCTCTTGCTCCTTCCTTTTCTTTCAACAGATGAACAACAAAAGTTTCTTTTATGAATTTTGAGAAATTAAAATATTTATGATTATTAAAATGATTTCTAGAGCCATGTCACCCTTCAGGTATCCACCCCACATACTTGTCAGGGCTGCATCTCCCATGGCTGTTCTGGTGGCTTCCTCCACAAGCAACTTCCTGCCTCTGGAGGGTGATCTCTTCCAGAGCCTGGGTGGGGGAGCTAACCCGCTGGCACTGCAGTCCTCAGACCATAGCTCCCCACAGTAGGTACTTGTCCAGGGGCACTGGCCAAAGAAACAGCTGTCTGTGCCTGTTGACTGAATTCATGCATGTTGACAAAGGGGTCTGCACACTCTTCTGTGAAAGCATCTTACTTTCGGACAGTTTTGGGTGAAAAATACTTGCCAATAAACATGTAACATAAGTGTTGCTACTGAAGCTGAATCATAGGAAGAAAAATAAACAGAATGCCGGTCAGCAGAGGTGGTTCAAGAAGCATGACAGTATGTTCCAGTGCCTTCCTTGGAGATGTACAGTTCCCTTGTTTTCCAGCATGTTGGTTATTTGGTGATGGAAGCAGAGGTGAAGGAACACTAGTGTCCTGTGTGGCTTTAACAGGGAAGGCTGTCTCTCAGTCTCTGTTGGTGTCCCAGGCAGTGAAGGCATGCAGGCTTCCCATCTGGTTCAGGCCACTCTGAATGTGTGAAACATGGGTTTCTACATTATTCTGAAAACAACTGATATTAGAAGCATCTATTATACTCCTGATACCATTTAATGAATCTGTGAGTGATTTGAACTCAAAGGAATTCAGCTCTCCTTCGGCCAGACACCTGATTTGCAATAAAGTAGGAGTGAGCTGGAGATTAAGTCTGTCAGATTTTCATTCTGAACACAGGGCCGTCCAGTGGAGGAGCTGACTGCCAGAGAAGCTCCTGGGCTTCCTCCTCACCCCTCTGTCTCCTATCCATGGGCTGGTCAGCAGGCTGCCAGCCCTGGTCTGGAGAAGGCTCATAGGAGTACTGCTGCACTTCATGCAAAACTTTGTTGAGGTCCTTGTTGAGTTGCTCAAGTTTCAGAAGGATGGTTGCATATCTCCACTGAAATTCAATGCTTATGGTCATGGGATAAGATTTCAATTTTTCTGCTTCTGTGTTCATTGCTCTTAATTTTTTGATATGTTCCTTTTTAATCATGAAAATGTGTGATAATTTGGTAATGTGGTTAAGGAATTGTACTGGAAAACCACCTAGCATTTCAGTGTCAGGGCCAGAAATCTTACTTCTCCAAGGTGACTCTAGTACAGGATCATCATCCATAATTGGTGACTGGAGAGGAGGAGTATAATGTAACCGTGGTAGAGTCACAAAGAATCAGGAAGGTCCCTGTTTTCGTCCAAAGGCAGCAACTTGCTTTCTTTCATGAGGTTCATTACTAAGAATTTCATAGTGAGGGATGCTATGGGTGCCAAGCCCTGTCCTATCAAAAGTTACTCTATATGTAGCATAAAAGTACCCACAGCAACTATTCATCCAGTGATGAGACCGTCATGAACACCACATAATCGAGCTGTAACTTTGGTTGCAATAACCAGGGGCAAAGGAATTTCATCTGGGAGATCTTCAAACTGGGAAACATCTACACTTTTGTTTGTTGTAGAAGTCTTATTTTCTGCCATTTCTGTTTTAATGCTAGTCTCTCTTCCTCAAAAAATGCACAAGAACGTCTCTTTTGTTTTCCCATAAGTCGCCTGATTTTTCTATTCTTGTTAACTTTCTTGTTGTTAAATTGGGAAAGTACTCCTCCTCCTGATAGACACAGAAGTCATCATGACCTTCAAACAGTTGCCTATCTATATTTGAGTAAAACCATCTGTATATGCACCATTTATGTGCTTTGGGAAGCTTGAGTAGGTTATGTAATCAGAAACCAAGCTTCTGTGAGGCTTTCTTATCTGGTGTGGATATTGTTGCCATCAGTTTCAGTGGAGCCATTGCAACTCTCTGGTTTATTTTGTGTGACCTTGTATTTATCTGTCTGTAATCTTCATCTGAAAAGAGTCAACTCCGTTTTGAATTTCTGAAAAACATCTCCGCAGTGGAGCCCGTATGCCTGCCTTTCCAAACAGGTGTGTTTTGGTAAAGACCTGTACTTTTCATTCCATGTGTTCGATAAGCTTTCCTCTTTTAATGCACAAGGACTTTTGCAGAAGAGCTCTGGTCAGGCAACTGGAAGAGCTCCACCATCATGAAAGAGCTGCCTCTATATACATTTTAATATCATCTTGTTGATCTCTACAAAGCAAACAGGCAAATAAATGAATACCTTGCTTGGGTTTAAAAAAAAGATTTTAGGGGTACCTGTGTGGCTCAGTGGGTTAGAGTCTCTGCTTTTGGCTCAGGTCATGATCCCGGGGTGCTGGGATCAAGCCCTGCATCAGACTTTCTGCTCGCTGGGGAGCCTGCTCCCACCTCTCTCTCTCTCTCTGCCTGAATTTCTGCCTGCTTGTGATCTCTGCCTGTCAAATAAATACATAAAAATCTTTATAAAAAAAGATTTTATTTAGTTATTTGACAGAGAGAGAGAGAGAGAGAGAGAGAGAGAGAGATAGGCAGCAAGAGAGTGAACAAAAGCAGGGGGAGTGGGAGAGGAAGAAGCAGGCCCCCTAACAGAGAAGGGAGCGTGATGTTGGGCTAGATCCAAGGACCCTAGGATCACGAGTGGAGCCAAAGGCAGATGTCCAACATCTAAGCCACCCATGCTTGGATTAAAATATATATATATTAAGATATATATATTTTAATTATATATATATATATATATATATAATGTTTAATTAGCCAACATCATACATCATTAGTTTTTATGTAGTGTTCAATGATTCATTGGTTCCCTATAACACCCAGTGCTCATCACCACAGGTGCCCTCTTAATACCCATCACCCAGTTATCCCCCTTCCCCCGCTTCTGTAACCCTCAGTTTGTTTCCCAGAGTCCAGGGTCTCGCATGTTTTGTCTCCCTTTCTGATTTTTTCCCATTCAGTTTTCCCTCCCTTCCCCTCTAGTCCTCTGTGCTATTCCTTATGTTTTATATATGAGTGAAATCATCTGATAATTTTCTTTCTCTGCTTGACTTTTTTCAGTTACCTTGCTTGGATTTTAATTATAAGTGAATTTAAAGTGTAAATAAATTTGGGGAGAATTGAAATATTAACAATTTCACTCAATTTATGAGCACAGTGCATTTCTTCATTTACCTACATCTTTGATTTCAATGTTTTCAGTGTTTTCTTATATTAATCTTTTTTTTTTTTTTAATTCTCTCTATCTCCCCTACTCTCAACTGCAAGCTGGTGTGGTATTTTTCTTGGAAATGGAACTGTGTTTTTTTTTTTTAAGATTTTTATTTATTTATTTGACAGAGAGAGAGATCACAAGTAGGCAGAGAGAGAGGGGAAGCAGGCTCCCCGCTAAGCAGAGAGCCCTATGTGGGACTTGATCCCAGGACCCTGAGATCATGACCTGAGCTGAAGGCAGAGGCTTAACCCACTGAGCCACCCAAGCGCCCCTATATTAATCTTAAATACAATGTGAAAATGTATTTAAATGTGAAAAATACTTCAAAATATTTTTGCTACAATTGTACTTGGTAATTACTATTTTAATGTCTATTTGCAATTACTTCAAAGTGAAAAAGATTGTTTTTTTTCATATTGCTATTATACCTCATTATATGGGACTTTATTTATTGGCACTAGTGGTTTTTCTTGTAGACATTTTAAGCTATTTCTCTGTAAAACAACATGTTGTATATGAGTGGAGTCTTTCTTTCTTTCTTTCTTTCTTTCTTTCTTTCTTTCTTTCTTTCTTTCTTTCTTGTACTGGCTAGTACCACCACTGTGATGTTGATTAGGAACAATGAGAGAAGAACACTTGCTTTGATTCTGATGTATGAGGAGAAACATTTACTCATTTGTTATGAAGTATGATTTAGCTGTACTTTTGTTGTAGTTTTGTTTTGGTTTTGTTTTTGTTTTTTCATTTGCAGATGTTCATTATTGGGTTGAGAAAGTTTCCTTCTATCATTAGTTTGTGAAGGTATTTATGTCATAAAGGAATTGTTGAATTATATCAGAGGTATTGATGGTTTCTATTGAAGTGGCTATATATTTTTCTTCTTCCATTTATTAAACGGCCAATTAAATTGATTTGTTTTCATGTGTTAAAGTGCATTCCTGCATTCTTGAGATAATGCCCTTATGTGTTATACATTTCTGGATTCTACCTGTAGTATTTTTTGAGTATTTTTATGTCTCTATTCATGAAGGATGTTGATATGTAGTTTTTGCTTCTAGGAATATCTTTGTCTGGTTTCTGTATCAGTGTAATCCTGGAGCTGAAAAGTGCACTGGGAAGTGTTATTTACCGTCTAGTTTCTGGAGGGTTCTATTCTGTTGATGTTATGTTCAGCTGCTTGGTAAAATTCACTAGTGACACATCTGGGCCTAAAATTGTTTTTGTTGCTTGTTTTTGTTTTTTGTTTGTCAGTGGTAGAAAGTTAGTAACTTACAATTCAACTTCTTTAATAAATATGGTATTTTATTATAATGAACATAATAAATATGGAATTATATTCTATATATCAAAACATATGATTCTAGTAATATATGTCATCTTAAGTAATCTTTAGTACCTTGTGCCATTGAAGAACTTTGTCCACTTTATCTAGATTTTAGGATTTATTAACATCAAGTTATTTATAATATCCCTCATTAACCTACTAATAATAAGGTGACCTGCTGGTATGTCCTTTTGTTTCTCTCTAATATTATTTTTACATTCATTTTTTATAAGACATATTGCTAAAGCTTAGTGATTATATTGATCTTAGTAATTAACATTTGGTTTCATTCATTTTATTGGTTGTCTTTCTCTTTTCAAGTTTATTGCTTCTACTTTTGCTTTATCACATCTTCCTTTTGTTTGACCTGAGTTTCAGTTACTCTTCTCATTCTAGTTTTTTTTTTTTTTAGATTTTATTTATTTATTTGACAGACAGAGTTTACAAGTAGGCAGAGAGGCAGGCAGAGAGAGAAGAAGGGAAGTAGACTCCCTGCTGAGCAGAGAGACCAATGTGGGGCTCAATCCCAGGATTCTGGGATCACGACCTGAGCTGAAGGCAGAGGCTTTAAACCACTGAGCCACTCAGGCACCCCCTCATTCTTGTTTCTTAAGATGAAAATTAATATCACTTTAAGACACATTCTAATATCAGCATTTAATAGTATTACTTTCCTGTTCGTTAGCCACATCACCCAGATTTTGGTATGTTTTATTTAGTTTCTTTTTTAAGGGTTTATTTATTTGCGAGAAAGAGAGAGAGGGAAAGAAAGAGAGATCATGAACAGGAAAGAGGGGCAAAGGAAGAGGGAGAAACAGGCTCCCTGCTGAGTAGGGGGCCCAACACGGGGCATAAGACCAGGGCCCTGTCATCATGACCTGAGCTGAAGGTACCTGCTTAACCAACTGAGCCACCCAGTTGCCCCACATTACTTTTATTTCCAATAAAATATTTAAAATATTTTCTAAGTCTCCTTGTGACTTCTACTTCAACCCATCGGTTATTTAGAAGTGTGCTGTTTAGTTCCAGATCTACTGAGGAGCTGAAGGCAGATACTGTTGTTCTTTGACATCAAGTTTTTTATTTATGTCATTTTCACCTTTTTCCCCCTATAATTTCTAATACTCTGCTAAACCTCCATATATTCATTCTTGATATCAATCTCTCCTACTTTAACCTGTAATATATTAATCATAATTATTTTGAATTCTCTACCTGATAGTTCGAGTATCTGGTCATTTCTGAGTCCTTTCCTATTGATTGATTTGCCTCTTGACATGGGTTGGTTTCTTTCTTTCTTTCTTCCTCTTTCTTCTTCTTTTCTTTTCTTTCTTTCTTTCTTTCTTTCTTTCTTTCTTTCTTTCTTTCTTTCTTTCTTTCTTCTTTCTTCCACCTGTCTTGTGGATTACTGAAGTACCATTACAAAAGAATAGCCTTTAACACACCTAACTCACAATTCCCCTAGTGTTAAGCTGGATACCCAAGACATATTTGTTACAAAAGTTTTACAAGCAATTATGTTAGTTGTTTTTGCCTTGTGAAAGAGATAACTCTTGGGACAAACAATAAACTTAGCAAAGTTTGGAAGGAAAGGCTGGGTTTTGAGATGTTTTGGGCCATAAGACTTTGATAAACTCTGACATATTCCTGGAAACCTAGAAAGTCATGCATTACACATGGCAATGCTATTATTTTAGGATTGGTGTGTTTGTGATTGGTGGAGGATTTCCCTCAAAGTTTGTGTCTGCTCCCAGTTTTAGCTATCCTGTATGCCTGTGCTACAATGGTGTTCTCTTAAACCACTCTCATTTCTCCCCGAAGTTAGACTCTTATGGCTTCTACTTGGTGCTTGCTTTTATGCAGTGTAGTTCACCTTCACGTCAGGTAAGATCTGTGTCATCAGAGGTGGGCTTCTCTCAATGTACCTGCTCCTCCTTTCCAAGGTAGAAGGGAACTGAGAGTTGTGTTGTGGTAGGTTTTATGCAGCACAACATTTTTTTTTTTTTTGCCATGCCCCAGATGTAGAATACATCTCCATTCATATTGGTGTAAGATGCTGTGCTCAGAGCTACTAGTTTCCACTTCCCCTTAGGTGGAGGGCTTTTGCTCGTAACTGGGAGTGATAGACTTAGGGTTTTGAGAGAAAAGGATGGGGCTTTGTGACTTTTCTAGGGGGAGCAAATAATCTCCTGAACTCCTGCCAGTTAAAAAGGAGACCCTTTCTTGGATCTGCACCTGTTCCCAGTCTTTCTTATTAGCACCCAGTGGAAGTCCATGGATAGATAAATGCCTATCTGTGGGTAAAAATGTCCTTGTTTTGATAGTTCCAGGGGTTCTACAGACTGATTTTAAACTCTAACAAGTCTTTATAAGTTGATGAAAAATTTGGCTGATTTATTCTTACTTGCTTATATAGTATCACTATCTGTTCTCATACTCTGCTAATCTGTGATAAGACAGTCCTATTTCTTGTTGTTGTTGCTGTTGTTTTGTTTTGTTTTCCTTGGGGACCCCATCTCTCCTTGGATTTCAGGTTTCTAGTCTTATTTGGGGAATCAGCTGCCTGATATGCAAAGGAAGAGTTATTTTGTGGTTTATCTGTCTAGTTGTTTCTCATTGTTATCGGGATAGTGGCAACACTTTCTCAAGAACTCCACATCCTAGTCATAAAGGGAGCCTCCAGTGAATTTTTGAATCCTAAAAATATATGAAATTATTAAGTGAGGGAATGGTGAAGCTAACTCTTCCACATCATGGTTTCTGTTCCTCAGCTGTGCAGATTTAAGGAGGAAGTCTCTTCATGCCTTAATGGTATATTTTTCTACAATAGTCTTCATGGACAAGACATCTATGACAGTCATTTCTTTCAGTGTATATGTCTTCTTCAGTGTGTTCAAGTCACCGCCTAATTGATTAAAATGCACTTATCGTTTTGCACGTGGTATTTTTATTTTTATTTTTATCAAATTGTAATGATTGCCTTAGGAATTGTTCTTAAAATGTTTGTTCCATGATTACAAAAGACATGTGGAGAGTAGAGGGAAGATTTGTGTCACTCTATACATTTTTTTTTAATATTTATTTTCAGCATAACAGTATTCATTGTTTTTTCACCACACCCAGTGCTCCATGCAATCCGTGCCCTCCCTAATACCCACTGCCTGGTTCCACCAACCTCCCACCCCCCGCCCCTTCAAAACCCTCAGGTTGTTTTTCAGAGTCCATACTCTGTCATGGTTCACCTCCCCTTCCAATTTCCCTCAACTCCCTTCTCCTCTCCATCTCCCCTTGTTCCTCTATATTATTTGTTATGCTCCACAAATAAGTGAAACCATATGATACTTGACTCTCTCTGTTTGACTTATTTCACTCAGCATAATCTCTTCCAGTCCTGTCCATGTTGCTACAAAAGTTGGGTATTCATCCTTTCTGATGGAGGCATCATACTCCATAGTGTATATGGACCACATCTTCTTTATCCATTCATCCGTTGAAGGGCATCTTGGTTCTTTCCACAGTTTGGCGACCGTGGCCATTGCTGCTATAAACATTGGGGTACAGATGGCCCTTCTTTTCACTCCATCTGTATCTTTGGGGTAAATACCCAGTAGTGCAATTGCAGGGTCATAGGGAAGCTCTATTTTTAATTTCCTGAGGAATCGCCACACTGTTCTCCAAAATGGCTGCACCAACCTGCATTCCCACCAACAGTGTAAGAGGGTTCCCCTTTCTCCACATCCTCTCCAACACACGTTGTTTCCTGTCTTGCTAATTTTGGCCATTCTAACTGGTGTCAGGTGGTATCTCAATGTGGTTTTGATTGGAATCTCCCTGATGGCTAGTGATGATGAACATTTTTTCATGTGTCTGGTAGCCATTTGTATGTCTTCACTGGAGAAGTGTCTGTTCATATCTTCTGCCCATTTTTTAATATGATTGTCTGTTTTGTGTGTGTTGAGTTTGAGGAGTTCTTTCTAGATCCTGGATATCAACCTTTTGTCTGTACTGTCATTTGCAAATATCTTCTCCCATTCCGTGGGTTGCCTCTTTGTTTTGTTGACTGTTTCTTTTGCTGTGCAGAAGCTTTTGATCTTGATGAAGTCCCAAAAGTTCATTTTCGCTTTTGTTTCCATCGCCTTTGGAGACATATCTTGAAAGAAGTTGCTGTGGCTGATATCAAAGAGGTTACTGCCTATGTTCTCCTCGAGGATTCTGATGGATTCCTGTCTCACGCTGAGGTCTTTTATCCATTTAGAGTTTATCTTTGTGTACGGTGTAAGAGAATGGTCGAGTTTCATTCTTCTACATATGGCTGTCCAGTTTTCCCAGCACCATTTATTGAAGAGACTGTCTTTTTTCCACTGGATATTTTTTCCTGTTTTGTTGAAGATTATTTGACCATAGAGTTGAGGGTCCATATCTGGGCTCTCTACTCTGTTCCACTGGTCCATGTGTCTGTTTTTATGCCAGTACCATGCTGTCTTGGTGATCACAGCTTTGTAGTAAAGCTTGAAATCAGGTAACGTGATGCCGCCAGTTTTATTTTTGTTTTTCAACATTTCCTTAGCAATTCGGGGTCTCTTTTGACTCCATATGAATTTTAGGATTATTTGCTCCAGCTCTTTGAAAAATACTGGTGGAATTTTGATTGGAATGGCATTAAAAGTTTAGATTGCTCTGGGCAGTATAGACATTTTAACGATGTTTATTCTTCCGATCCAAGAGCATGGAATGGTCTTCCATCATTTTGTGTCTTCTTCAATTTCTTTTAGGAGTGTTCTGTAGTTCCTCGAGTACAGATCTTTAACCTCTTTCGTTAGGTTTATTCCGAGGTATCTTATGGTTCTTGGTGCTATACTAAATGGAATTGATTCTCTAATTTGCCTTTCTGTATTTTCATTATTAGTGTATAAGAAAGCCACTGATTTCTGGACATTGACTTTATATCCTGCCACATTACTGAATTGCTGTATGAGTTCTAGTAGTTTGGGGGTGGAGTCTTTCGGGTTTTCCATATAAAGAATCATGTCATCTGCAAAGAGAGAGAGTTTGACTTCTTCCTTGCCAATTTGGATACCTTTTATTTCTCTTTGTTGTCTGATTGCTGTTGCTAGGACTTCTAATACAATGTTGAACAAGTGTGGTGAGAGTGGGCATCCTTGTCGTGTTCCTGATCTCAACGGGAAGGCTGCAAGCTTTTTCCCATTGAGGATGATATTTGCTGTGGGTCTTTCATAGATAGATTTGATGAGGTTCAGGAATGTTCCCTCTATCCCTATACTTTGAAGCGTTTTAATCAGGAATGGATGCTCGATTTTGTCAAAAGCTTTTTCTGCATCAATTGAGAGGATCATGTGGTTCTTCTCTCTTCTCTTATTGATTTGTTCTATCACATTGATTGATTTGCGAATGTTGAACCATCCTTGTAACCCAGGGATGAATCCCACCTGGTCATGATGGATAATCTTTTTAATGTGCTGTTGGATCCTGTTTGATAGGATCTTGTTGAGAATCTTGGCATCCATGTTCATCAGTGATATTGGTCTGAAATTCTCCTTTTTGGTAGGGTCTTTGCCTGGTTTGGGGATCAGGGTAATGCTGGCTTCCTAAAAAGAGTCTGGAAGTTTTCCTTCTGCTTCCATTTTTTGAAACAGCTTCAGGAGAATAGGTGTTATTTCTTCTTTGAAAGTTTGATAGAATTCCCCAGGGAATCCGTCGGGCCCTGGGCTCTTGTTTTTTGGGAGGTTTTTGATCACTGCTTCAATCTCGTTACTAGATATCAGTCTATTCAGGTTGTCAATTTCTTCCTGGTTCAATTTTGGGAGTTTGTAGTTTTCCAGGAATGCCTCCATTTCATCTAGGTTGCTTAGCTTATCGGCATATAACTGTTGATAATAACTTCTGATGATTGTTTCTACTTCCTTGGTGTTAGTTGTGATCTCTCCCTTTTCATTCATAATTTTATAAATTTGGGCTTTCTCTCTTTTCTTTTGGATTAGTGTGGCCAATGGTTTATCGATCTTATTGATTCTTTCAAAAAACCAGCTTCTAGTTTCATTGATACGTTCTACTGTATCTCTGGTTTCTACCTCATTGATCTCTGCTCTAATCTTGATTATTTCCCTTCTTACGTGTGGGGTTGGTTTGATTTGTTGTTGATTCTCCAGTTCTTTAAGGTGTAGAGACAGCTGGTGTATTCTGGATTTTTCAATTTTTTTGAGGGAGGCTTGGATGTCTATGTATTTCCCCCTTAGGACCGCCTTGGCTGTATCCCATAGGTTTTGGAGTGAAGTGTCTTCATTCTCATTGGTTTCCATAAATTGTTGAAGTTCTTCTTTGATCTCCTGGTTGATCCAAGCATTCTTAAGGAAGGTGGTCTTTAGCTTCCAGGTGTTTGAGTTCCTTCTGAACTTTTCCTTGTGATTAAGCTCCAGTTTCAAAGCATTGTGATCTGAGAATATGCAGGGAATCATCTCAGTCTTTTGGTATCGGTTGAGCCCTGATTTGTGACCCAGTATGTGGTCTATTCTGGAGAAGGTTCCATGTGCACTTGAGAAGAATGAGTATTCTGTTGTTTTAGGGTGGAATGTTCTGTATATATCTACGAGGTCCATCTGGTCCAATGTGTCATTCAATGCTCTTATTTCTTTATTGATTTTCTGCTTTGATGATCTGTCTATTTCTGAGAGAGGCGTATTAAGATCTCCTACTATTAATGTATTCATATCAATATGACTCTTTATCTTGATTAATAGTTTTCTTATGTAATTGGCTGCTCCCATATTGGGGGCGTAGATATTTACAATTGTTAGATCATCTTGGTGGATAGTCCCTTTAAGAATGATGTAGTATCCTTCTGTATCTCTGACTACCGTCTTTAGTTTAAAATCTAATTTATCTGATATGAGAATCGCTACCCCGGCCTTCTTTTGAGGCCCATTGGCATGAAAGATGCTTCTCCATCCCTTCACTTTCAGTCTGGGTGTATCTTTAGGTTCAAAATGGGTCTCTTGTAGACAACATATGGATGGGTTCTGTCATTTTATCCAATCTGCAACCCTGTGTCTTTTTATGGGTGCATTTAGGCCATTCACATTGAGAGTGATTATTGAGAGATACGTTTTTATTGACATTGTGTTATCTTTGACGTCTTTCTTTCTGTCGATTGTCTCTATATTTCTGTTCAATGCTATTCTTAGGGTTTTTCCTCTTTTATAGAACCCCCCTTAATATTTCCTGCAGTGTCGGCTTGGTGGTTGCATAGTCTTTTAAGCCTTGCCGGTCTTGGAAACTCTTTATCTCTCCATCCATTTTGAATGTCAGTCTTGCTGGATAAAGTATTCTTGGCTGCATGTTCTTCTCATTGAGTGCCCTGAATATATCTTGCCAGCCCTTTCTGGCTTGCCAGGTCTCTGTGGACAGGTCTGACGTTATTCTGATGGGCTTTCCTCTGTATGTAAGGAGCTTCTTTGTCCTAGCGGCTTTCAAGAGATTGTATCTACAATTATGATTCCTCAATTTTACTATGAGGTGCCTGGATGATGTTTTGGAATTTATAATCTTGGGGGGAGACCTTTCTGCTTCTAGTACATGAACACTTGTTCCATTTGCAAGATTGGCAAAATTTTCATGAAGAACTTGTTCCACTATATCTTCTAGACTTCTTTCTTTCTCCTCTCCTTCAGGGATTCCAATAATTCTGACGTTGGAACGTTTCATGGCATCATTTATTTCCCTGATTCTGTTTTCGTGGCTTCTAAGCTGTTTGTTCCAGGCTTCCTCCTGATCCTTTCTCTCTATCTGTTTGTCCTCCAGATCACTAATTCTATCTTCTGTCTCAGTTACCCTAGCTTCTAGAGAATTTAGATTAGATTGGAACTCATTGAGAGCATTGTGAACCTCATCCCTGGTGGCCTTCAGCTCTGCCCTAACATTATGAACATCATCCCTGGTCACTTTCAATTCTGCCTTAATCAATTCCGTTTGGTCATCCATGGCTTTCTCCAGCCTAGCTATTGCCTGGATAATTGTTAGCCTGAATTCTCTTTCTGACATATTGTCTATGTTGATAGCCGTTAGCTCTGTTGCGGAAGGCCCATCCTCTGTATTTTTCTTCTGTTGGGGATTCCTCCTCCTAGTCATTTTGGTGAGAGATGACTGGGCAGATGTAGCTGGATGTATCGACCGTGGTGCAGTCAAGGTGCCCCCTGGAATGCTTCTGAGCACTCAGGATTCCCCACCCAAATGAGAGAAAAAAGAAAAGAAAAAGAAAAAAGAGAGAGAGAGACAGGAAAAAAAGGGAAGATAAAAGAGAAGGTTCAGCCCAAATGGGCCCCAGGGTAAGATTTATGACGTATACAAACAAAAACAGACAAACAAAAAGACTGATAAAAGTATAGGACAAGAGAAAAAATATATATATAGGCAAAAAAAGTAAGAACCTCATAAAAAAGAACCCCAAGTATAATATTTATATACTATCAGGACAAACATAAATACACAGAGACACTGGCAGAAGAAAAAGATGGGAGCATGGTTATAGATTCTCAGTGTGTGCGAGGAAGGTTATTTTGATTCGTCCTGTATGTTATCTTGATATCTTTGTTAAAGGACTGAACTTTCCTAAGATAAAAGGGGGATTAAAAATTGGTTTACCTATAGGGGTAGCATTGATTGGAGAAAGGGGGCTACCTTGAAGTTTAACTCTATATGAATATTAGAAAATAAAAATAAAAAAGGAATAAAATGGACTAAACTAAACTAAAAAAAATTTTTTTTAAAAAATTAAAAAAATAAAAAAGCAAAAGAAAAACACGTGTATGTATCAAAAAATTCAGGTTAGAAGTTTATTATGGAATTTGATGTACTGGACATCTCACTGTGATGGTAAATAGGTAAAAAAAATTATCTATATAAAAAAAGAAAAAAAAAATGAACCAGAATAGTGGGAATGAGTTAAGAGTAAAAGTTGTATCTATGAAATAGTGGTGGTTGTTCCCTTGTAGTCTTTTTTTTTTTTTTCTTTCCTGATTTGTTTTCTGGGGGAGGGGGCTGCCACGTGGATTTTCAGTCAATGATGTTCCCTGAGTTAAGTCCTCCGGCCCTCCTCAAGGGGGTGGGCTCTGAGGAAAACAGTTTTTTCAGGCTTTTGTTCTCTGGAGGTTTTTGTTTGTTCACTTCTTTTCTCTCGCCTTGACAGCTTTTGATGGTTTTTGGAGGTTTAGAGGAAAACAAACTGCACCGGACCTCCCTCTCAGAAAGAAGCCTCAGTCTGCTCCCCTGCAGGTGCTGCAGCCGCTGGGCCACTGGCAGAGCAGGTTCTGAGTCGCGGTCCCTGGGGAGGCAGGATCTCCTGCTTGTATGCAAAACCACAGCAGCGGTGGCTGTCTGGGCAGCTCCAGACCGCCAGAGAGGTTCCAAGCAGCGATCGCACACTGAGATTTTCCCGCTGGCCGGGGCTGGGACTGCCTGGTCTTTCCAGGTCTAAGGGTGCAGGGCTTGCGGGCACCTCTCCCAGGGGAGGTTGTGGGGTGCAAGACGGTGGGGGTCCCAGAGCACCAGGCTGGGCGTTCGTGCACCTCTCTCAGGGGAGGGTGAGGCGCGCGCGTGCGTGTATCTCAGGCAAGGTGCACTTTCTGCCATCTGGTGTGGCTCCCAGCCCCTCGAGGGAGCCGGACTCCACTCGTTCTCGGGCGCGCTGGCGGCTCAGGGACCAAGACCTGTGTTTCTCCGCGCACTCTCTGGCTCAGCGCCAGGGGAGGCTGTCCTGGGTCCGGGGACTGAAGCCCCTGTCCCTAGCCGCCCCAATTCCCACAATTTCCCCCCACGATCCTTTGCTCTTTTGAGTGCTTTCAACCAGACTCCAAGTTTATGCTGGTCCCCAGACGCAGGGCACTCTCGTTTTGGGGTATTATTTTCCAATCGGTCGCCTCTGGTGGCTCCCTACCCCTTTTGTTTATCTTCCGATATCAGTCCAACGTTCCCACTCCACTTTACCTGCCCACTGGCATCTTCTGCCCCCGTAGAGATCCAGACGTGTATAATTCTGATCTCAGGCTGATTTCATGGGTGATCGGAGTTCTTTGGTAGGTAATCAGGTCACTTTAGGGTACAGGTTGAAAAGGCGCCTCCTCCTACTTCCCCGCCATCTTGTCTCCGTCCCACTCTATACATTTTTAATTTAATATAAACATACATAAATGTTAAAGAAATAGACTATCACATATTGAAGTATCTTGTTTGCTTTCCTTTCACTTGATGGATTTGGACAATTTCACCTCCAGCCTCCAACAAAATAGAAATATTTTTATCACGGAACAGTAGATGTTTTCTAAATCATATGCCAGACTCCATGTGCATAATACTAATTTCATCACCCTCAACTACTTTCCATATTATAATGTTATCATTTGTTGAATTATTTCTTGATTCATGTCCTTTACTCCATCAAAGCATTTTATGGAGTTTTCACCTTTACAGAAGGCTATTCTGCCTTATTCAATCTAAAAATAAGAGCTATCCTCCCCAATATCACGATCTATTCTGCAACATTTTCCTTCAGTTTTCCTCAAAGAATACTAAAACATGACATTATATTTTTTTTTCACTAAAGAATAGATATTCTTTATTTCTAACACAATTACTCTAGGTTAGGAATATGAGAATGTATTTACAAATGAAAATGATGGAGGGAGTCAAGATGGCGGGGAAGTAGGTGGAGGCGCCATTTCAACCTGTCCCCTAAAGTGAGCTGATTACCTCCCAAAGTACTCCGATCATCCATGAAATCAGCCTGAGATCAGAATTATACACGCCTGGATCTCTACGGGGGCAGAAGATGCCAGTGGGCAGGTAAAGCGGAGTGGGAACCTCGGGCTGATATTGGAAGATAAACAAAAGGGAGGAGGGAGCCACCAGAGGCAACCCATTGGAAAGTGATACCCAAATACAAGACGGCCCTGCATCTGGGGACCAGCATTAACTTGGATTCTGGTTGAAAACACTCAAAAAGAGCAAAGGATCACGGGGGGTAATTGTGGGAATCAGGGCAGTTAGGTACAGGGGCTTAAGTCCCCCGACCAAGGACAGCCACCGCTGGCGCTGAGCCAGAGAGAGTGCAGCGGAGAAACCAGGTCTTGGTCCCTGAGCTGTGAGCATGCCTGAGAGCACGTGGGGTGCAGCTACCGTGAGGGGCTGGGAGCCTCTCCAGCCACCAGAAGCACAGCCTTTTTGCACTCACCATGGGAATGCCAGGCCGTGCTATCAGAATCTGAGGCGTGCTCTCCCCACACCCTCCCCTGAGAGTGCTGCGCCCAGGCACCAGCTCAGCGCTCTTGGACCTGGAAAGACCAGGCACCCCCAGCCCAGGCCTGCGGGAAAATCTCAGTGTGTGATCCCGGCTTGGAACCTCTCTGGCAGTCTGGAGCTGCCCAGACATCTGTTGCTGTCATGGTTTTGGGTACCAGCAGGAGTTCCTGTGTCCCCAGGGACCGTGACTAGGAACGTGCTCTGCCAGCAGCCCAGAGGGAACTTATGTGCTCTGCAGTTCCCAGAGGGGAACAGACTGAGGCTTCTCTCTGAGATGGAGGTCAGGGTGCAGTTTGCTTTCCTCTAAACCACCAAAGGACATCAGAAGCTGTCAAGGCGAGAGAAAAAAAAAATCGAACAAACAAACACAAAAACCTCCAGAGGAAAAAAGCCTGAAACACCGCTTTCCACAGAGCCCACCCCCTTGAGGGTGGTGTGAGGACTTAACTCAGGGAACACTGCCTAAAAACCCACGTGGAAGGCCCCTCCCCTAGAAAGCCAGCCAAGAAAAAAAAGAAAAAAAAAAACGACAAGAGAACAACCATCATTACTTCATAGATACAACTTTTATTTTTAGTATGTTCCCACTATTCTGGTTCATTTTTAAAAAAATATAGATAATTTTTTAACCTATTTACCATCACAGTGAGATGTCCAGTACATCAAATTCCATAATAACCTTTGAACCTGAACTTTTTGATACATATAGCCAGGTTTTCTTTTGCTTTTCTATTTTTTTTTTTAATTTTCCTTTCATTTAGTTTAGTTTATTCTTTTTTTAATTTAGTTTTTTAGTATTCATATACAGTTAAACTTCAAGGTAATCCCCTTTCCCCAATCAATGCTACCCCTATAGGTAAACCAATTTTTAATCTCCCTTTATCTTAGGAAAGTTGAGTCCTTTAACAAAGATATCAAGATACATCAGGAAGAATCAAAGTATCCTGCCTCGCCCACACTGAGAATTTATACTCACTCTCCTATCTTTTTCTTCTGCCAGTGTTTCTGTGTATTTTTTTTGTCCTGATAGTATATAAATCTTATACTTGGGCTTCTTTTTGACGAGGTACTTGGTGTTTTGTTGTTGTTGTTGTTGTTGTTGTTGTTGTTGTTGTTTGCTTTTATATATATACATATATATTTTTTTTCTCTTCTCATATACTTTTAGCAGTCTTTTTGTTTGTCTGTTTTTGTTTGTATACTTAATAAATCATACCATGGGGCCCATTTGGGCTGAGCCTTCTCTTTTATCTTCCCTTTTTTCCCTGTCTCTCCCTCTCTCTCTTTTTTTCTTTTTCTATTATTTTTTTTCTCATTTGGGTGGGGAATCCTGATTGCTCAGAAGCATTCCAGGGTGAACCTGGACTGCACCACGGTTGATACATCCAGCTACATCCGTTCAGCCATCTCTCACCAAAATGGCTAGGAGGAGGAATGCCCAACAGAAGAAAAATTCAGAGAATGGGTCTTCTGTTACAGAGCTAATGGCTATCAGCATAGAAAATATGTTGGAAAGGGAATTCAGGCTAAAAAATTATCCAGGCAATAGCTAGGTTGGAGAAAGACATGGATGACCAAACAGAATTGATTAGGGCAGAACTGAAAGCCACCAGGGATGATGTTCACAATACACCCAATGAGTTCCAGTCTATTCTAAATTCTCTAAAGGCTAGGGTAACTGAGACAGAAGATAGAATGAGTGATCTGGAGGACAAACAGACAGAGAGAAAGGATCAGGAGGAAGCCTGGAACAAACAGCTTTGAAGACACAAAAACAGAATCGGGGAAATAAATGATGCCATGAAACGTTCCAACATCAGAATTATTGGAATCCCTGAAGGAGAGGAGAAAGAAAGATGTCTAGAAGATACAGTAGAACAATTTCTCCATGAAAATTTTCCCAATCTCGTGAATGGAACCAGCGTTCATGTACTAGAGGCAGAAGGGTCTCCCCCCAACATTATAGATTCTCAAAAGTCCTCCAGACACCTAATAGTAAGAATGAAGAATTATAATTGTAGGCAGGCCCTCTTGAAGGCAGCTAGGACAAAGAAGCTCCTTACGTACAGAGGAAAGCCCATCAGAATAACATCAGACCTGTCCACAGAAACCTGGCAAGCCAGAAAGGGCTGGCGAGATATATTCAGGGCAATAATGAGAAGAACATGCAGCCAAGAATACTTTATCCGCAAGACTGACATTCAAAATGGATGGAGAGATCAAGAGTTTCTCAGACTGGCAAGGCTTAAAAGAGTATGCTACCACCAAGCCGGCACTGCAGGAAATATTAAGGGGGGGGGGCTCCAAAAAAGAGGAAAAATCCTAAGAATATAATTGAACAGAAATATAGAGACAACCTACAGAAAGAAAGTCTTCAGGGGTAACACAATATCAATAAAAACGTATCGATCAATAATCACTTTCAACATGAATGGCCTAAATGCACCCATAAATCAAAACAAGGTTGCATATTGGATAAAACGACAGGAACCATCCATATATTGTCAATGAGAGACCCATTTCAAATGTAAGGATACACCCAGACTGAAAGTGAGGGACTGAGAAGCATCTTTCATGCCAATGGGCCTCAAAAGAAGGCTGGGGTAGCAATTCTCATACCAGATAAATTAGATTTTAAACTAAGGACTGTAGTCAGAGATACAGAAGGACACTACATAATTCTTAAAGGGACCATCCACCAAGATGATCTAACAATTGAAAATATCTATGCCCACAATATGGGAGTAGCCAATTACATAAGAAAACTATTAATCAAAATAAAGAGTCATATTGATATGAATACATTAATAGTAGGAGATCTTAACAGGCCTCTCTCAGTAACAGACAGATCATCCAAGCAGAAAATCAATAAAGAAACAAGAGCATTGAATGACACATTGGACCAGACGGGCCTCATAGATATATACAGAACATTCCACCCTAAAACAACAGAATACTCATTCTTCTCAAGTGCACGTGGAACTTTCTCCAGAATAGACCACATACTGGGTCACAAATCAGGGCTCAACCGATACCAAAAGACTGAGATGATTCCCTGCATATGCTCAGATCACAATGCTTTGAAACTGGAGCTCAATCACAAGGAAAAGTTTGGAAGGGACTCAAACACCTGGAAGCTAAAGACCACCTTGCTTAAGAATGCTTGGATCAACCAGGAGATCAAAGAAGAACTTAAGCAATTCATGGAAACCAATGAAAATGAAGACACTTCACTCCAAAACCTATGGGATACAGCCAAGGCGGTCCTAAGGGGGAAATACATAGCTTTCCAAGCCTCCCTCTAAAAATTGAAAAATCCAGAATACACCAGCTGTCTCTACACCTTAACGAACTGGAGGATCAACAACAAATCAAACCAACTCCACACATAAGAAGGGAAATAATCAACATTAGAGCAGAGATCAATGAGGTAGAAACTAGAGATACAGTAGAACGTATCAATGAAACTAGAAGCTGGTTTTTTGAAAGAATCAATAAGATCGATAAACCATTGGCTACACTAATGCAAAAGAGAAAAGAGAAAGCTCAAATTAAAAAAATTATGAATGAAAAGGGAGAGATCACAACTAACACCAAGGAAGTAGAAACAATCATCAGAAGTTATTATCAACAGTTATATGCCAATAAGCTAAGCAACCTAGATGAAATGGATGCATTCCTGGAAAACTATAAACTCCCAAAATTGAACCAGGAAGAAACTGACAACCTGAATAGACCGATATCTAGTAACGAAATTGAAGCAGTGATACGAAAACCTCCCAAAAAACAAGAGCCCAGGACCTGACGGATCCCTGGGAGCATTCTACCAAACTTTCAGAGAAGAAATAACACCTATTCTGAAGCTGTTTTAAAAAACTGAAGCAGAAGGAAAACTTGGATCGGAAGAATAAACATCGTTAAAATGTCTATACTGCCTAGAGCAATCTATACTTTTAATGCCATTCCGATAAAAATTCCACCAGTATTTTTCAAGGAGCTGGAGCAAATAATCCTAAAATTTGTATGGAATCATAAGAGACTCAGAATTGCTAAGGAAATGTTGAAAAACAAAAATAAAACTGGACGCATCACGTTACCTGATTTCAAGATTTACTACAAAGCTGTGATCACCAAGACAGCAGGGAACTAGCATAGAAAAAGATACATAGACAAGTAGAACAGAGTAGAGAGCCCAGATATGGACCCGCAACTCTATGGTCAAATAAACTTCGACAATGCAGGAAAAAATATCCAGTGGAAAAAAGACACTCTCTTCAATAAATGGTGCTGGGAAAATTGTAGAAGAATGAAACTCGACCATTCTCTTACACCATACACAAAGATAAACTCGAAATGGATAAAAGACCTCAACATGAGACAGGAATCCATCAGAATCCTCGAGGAGAACATAGGCAGTAACGTCTTTGATATCTGTCACAGAAATTTCTTTTAAGATATGTCTCCAAAGCAAAGGAAACAAAAGCAAAAATGAACTTTTGGGACTTCATCAAGATCAAAAGCTTCTTAACAGCAAAAGAAACAGTCAACAAAACAAAGAGGCAATCCACGGAATGGGAGAAGATATTTGCAAATGACAGTACAGACAAAAGGTTGATATCCAGGATCTATTAAGAACTTCTCAAACTCAACACACACAAAACAGATAATGATGTAAAAAAATGGGCAGAATATATGAACAGGCACTTCTCCAATGAAGACATACAAATGGCTATCAGACACATGAAAAATGTTCATCATCACTAGCCATCAGAGAGATTCAAATCAAAACCACATTGAGATACCACCTGACACCAGTTAGAATGGCCAAAATTAGCAAGACAGGAAACAACGTGTGTTGGAGAGGATGTGGAGAAAGGGGAACCCTCTTACACTGTTGGTGGGAATGCAAGTTGGTGCAGCCACTTTGGAAAACAGTGTGGAGATTCCTCAAGAAATTAAAAGTAGAGCTTCCCTATGACCCTGCAACTGCACTACTGGGTATTTACCCCAAAGATACAGATGTAGTGAAAAGAAGGGCCATCTGTACCCCAATGTTTATAGCAGCAATGGCCACGGTCGCCAAACTGTGGAAAGAACCAAGATGCCCTTCAACAGATGAATGGATAAGGAAGATGTGGTCCATACGCACTATGGAGTATTATGCCTCCATCAGAAAGGATGAATACCAACTTTTGTAGCAACATAGAAGGGACTGGAACAGATTATGCTGAGTGAAATAAATCAATGAGAATGAGTCAAGTATCATACGGTTTCACTTATTTGTGGAGCTTAACAAATAACATGGAGGACATGGGGAAATGGAGAGGAGAAGGGAGTTGAGGGAAATTGGAGGGGCGGATGAATCATGAGAGACTATGGACTCTGAAAAACAACCTGACAGTTTTGAAGGGGCATGGAGAGGGTGTTGGGGGAGCCAGGTGGTGGGTATTAAGGAGGGGACGTATTGCATGGAGCAGTAGGTGTGGTTCAAAAACAATGAATACTGTTACGTTGAAAAGAAATAAAAATAAATAAATAAAAGGAAAAAAATTTAAAAAACAAAAAAAATAAAACAAAAACAAGGGGCGCCTGTGTGGCTCAGTCGGTTAAAGCCTCTGCCTTTGTCTCAGGTCTCCATTCCAGGTTCCTGGGATCGAGACCCTCATCAGGTTCTCTGCTCAGCAAAGTGCCTGCTTCCCTCCCTCTCTCTCTCTCTGCTTGCATCTCTGCCTACTTGTGATCTCTGTCTGTCAAATAAATAAATAAAATCTTTAAAAACAAACAAACAAACAAAAAAAAATGGAAATGATGACTAGAAGGAACAATGACAAAAGCAACTGATTGTTTTTAATTAAATTTTTTATTGATTTTCAGCATAACAGTATTCATTGTTTTTTCACCACACCCAGTGCTCCATGCAATCTGTGCCCTCCCTAATACCCACCACCCGGTTCCCCCAACCTCCCATCCCCCGCCCCTTCAAAACCCTCAGGTTGTTTTTCAGAGTCCATAGTCTCTCCTGGTTCACCTCACCTTCCAATTTCCCTCAACTCCCTTCTCCTCTCTATCCTCCCTTGTCCTCTATATTATTTGTTAGGCTACGCAAATAAGTGAAACCATATGATACTTGACTCTCTCTGTTTGACTTATTTCACTCAGCATAATCTCTTCCAGTCCCGTCCATGTTGCTACAAAAGTTGGGTATTCGTCCTTTCTGATGTAGGCATAATACTCCCTAGTGTATATTGACCACATCTTCCTTATCCATTCGTCCATTGAAGGGCATCTTGGCTCTTTCCTCAGTTTGGTGACCGTGGCCATTGCTGCTATAAACATTGGGGTACAGATGGCCCTTCTTTCCACTACATCTGTATCTTTGGGGTAAATACCCAGTAGTGCAATTGCAGGGTCATAGGGAAGCTCTATTTTTACTTTCCTGAGGAATCTCCACACTGTTCTCCAATGTGGCTGCACCAGTTTGCATTCCCACCAACAGTGTAAGAGGGTTCCCCTTTCTCCACATCCTCTCCAACACACGTTGTTTCCTGTCTTGCTAATGTTGGCCATTCTAACTGGTGTCAGGTGGTATCTCAATGTGGTTTTGATTTGAATCTCCCTGATGGCTAGTGATGATGAACATTTTTTCATGTGTCTGGTAGCCATTTGTATGTCTTCATTGGATAAGTGTCTGTTCATATTTTCTGCCCATTTTTTAATATGATTGTCTGTTTTGTGTGTGTTGAGTTTGAGGAGTTCTTTATAGATCCTGGATATCAACCTTTTGTCTGTAGAACACTCCTAAAAGAAATTGAAGAACAAACAAAAAGATGGAAGACCATTCCATGCTCTTGGATCGGAAGAATAAACATCGTTAAAATGTCTATAGTGCCCAGAGCAAACTATACTTTTAATGCCATTCCAATAAAAATTCCACCAGTATTTTTCAAAGAGCTGGAGCAAATAATCCTAAAATTTGTATGGAACCAGAAGAGACCCCGAATTGCTAAGGAAATGTTGAAAAACAAAAATAAAACTGGCGGCATCACGTTACCTGATTTCAAGCTTTACTACAAAGCTGTGGTCACCAAGACAACATGGTACTGGCATAAAAACAGACACATGGACCAGTGGAACAGAGTAGCAAGCCCAGATATGGACCCGCAACTCTATGGTCAAATAATCTTCGACAAATCATGAAAAAATATCCAGTGGAAAAAAGACAGTTTCTTCAATAAATGGTGCTGGGAAAACTGGACAGCTATATGTAGAAGAATGAAACTTGACCATTCTCTTACACCATACAGAAAGATAAACTCAAAATGGATAAAAGACCTCAACGTGAGACAGGAATCCATCAGAATCCTCGAGGAGAACATAGGCAGTAACCTCTTTGATATCAGCCAGAGCAACTTCTTTCAAGATATGTCTCCAAAGGCGATGGAAACAAAAGCGAAAATGAACTTTTGGGACTTCATCAAGATCCAAAGCTTCTGCACAGCAAAAGAAACAGTCAACAAAACAAAGAGGTAACCCACGGAATGGGAGAAGATATTTGCAAATCACAGTACAGACAAAAGGTTGATATCCAGGATCTTTAAAGAACTCCTCAAACTCTTACTGTTTATTTTTAATATGTGAAAAATCAATCCTAATTTCCTTTTCTTTGCATGTTCCATGTTTCCTGTGTGACATTTTATTCTTGTCTGAAGTTTTCTTTATACTTTCTACCTTGATGGTATATACAGATTTTCTCACCTGTATTCAGATTTTTGCTCTGTTAGCTTTAACTTATTTTCTCTCCTTTGCTGTTCTGTTCTTACGTTCTCCATCAAAAGTTTCTTCAGTCTTATAAAATATTGATTTCTCCTTGAAAGACTTGTCTCTACTCAGCCCCTTTCAAAACCATTCTTCATATCACTTTTAACTTTTTCACTCACTCTCTGACATCTTAAAAGGGCCATTCGCCATTCACTCTCTTAATCCAACCTCCTAGAAAGTTTGTCCTGTTATAGAAACTCATCCTCTGCTTACCATTATATGTTGTTGTTTTTTTTGCTCTAAAACTATCCTACAAAAACCTTTATAGACTTTATTCAAAGGATATATCGTATGCTATGGATTATTTAAAAAAAAGAAAGAAAGAAAAGAAAAGACTGAAGTAGAGAGGCAGGTTTCCCATGAATTCTCCCCGGAATTGTTCTGCCTGCAAGGTTGTGGCCCATTCAGTTACTCAGGCATTTTTTACTGTAAATGGGACTTTGCAAGGTGGGTCAGACATTACCTTTTTGGACAGACCTGTAAGAGAAGAAGAGGGGCTGCTGCTCTAGTGTCTGGACTTTGTTATCTTAAATCTTTGGGCTCATCCTCATCATCCTCCCCTTCAGGTGCAGTGAACTTTATGTCATTCCTCAAACCTTATTCTCCATCACCTCAGGGCCTTCATGCTGTTTCCTCTCCCTGCAACATTTTGACCTCTCATCCCAGCATCCAGTCTTCACACTTGATGCATCAGCTTCAGTTTAGATGGGTCTTTCCTGTTCTCATTCCTTGGGTTACAGAGTTCTCATTTGTGTTCTCATTAACACCTTAAATACAACCCAGTGTAACTTTTGTCATGCTTTATTATAACTATTTGGTTCCTTGTGCCAGTCTTTAAGTTTTCTGAGAACACATGCTAATCTCAGAGACATCTTCAACATGATGCCTAGAGGTACAATCTTGCTACCTATGACTTTTACTGGCTTACAGTCTTAGGAGAGTGACCCACCTCAGACTCTCATTTACTCGCCTATACATCAGGGGTGTTATTATACTTGTCTTGTTATTTTGTGTTTCTGATAATCAAATGCTTAGAAAAATTCCCAGCCTGACTCATAGTGAGTACTCTCTATAAAGCTTGCTATAATAGCAGTTCTTAATAATTTTTTATATATTATGTGTATATACACACATAATATATATAAAAACATACTATAGGTTAATGTATATGCTATATATTACTCTATAATTTTATATTATTATTTATTTATATTATAATATACTATTATTATTAGTCACAGACATATTCCCAGGATATGTAGCACAATATTTGCCATAGAATAGTGCTAAACCAATGCTTGTTGAATAAATGAACTAAAGAAGAATGTATTCAAATCTGAATTTTCCACAGTCCACTTTTAAAAATAAGATTTATTTATGCATTTTAGAAAGAAAGAGGGAGAGTGGAAAGTTCACATGAACATGGGAAGGGCAGAGGGAGAAGGAGAGAATATCAAGCAGATTCCATGCTGTGTGTGGAGCTGGCATGGGGCTCATCTCACTATCCTGAGATCATGACCTGAGACAAAATCTAGAGTCAATTGAGCCTCCCAGGTGGCCCTTCCACAATCT
>JAJHUB010000257.1:0-87596 GCA_024510155.1 Gulo gulo luscus
GCCAAAAATTCACAGACAAGGGGCACCTGGGTGGCTCAGTGGCTTAAAGCCTCTGCCTTCAGATCAGGTCGTGATCCCAGAGTCCTGGGATCAAGCCCCACATTGGGCTCTCTGCTCAGCGGGGAGCCTGCTTCCTCTTCTCTCTCTGCCTGGCTCTCTGTCTACTTCTGATCTCTGTCTGTCAAATAAATAAAAATCTTTATTTTTTTCTAATACATTGAGAAAAATATTATTTAGGAAAAGAGTAACTGAATATCTTTTGTTGGTGGAACATGGTATGTTCCCATCTCTCCATTTTCTAAATTTTTTGTATGTTCAGGGGCACCCGGGTCACTCAGTGGGTTAAAGCCTCTGCCTTTGGCTCAGGTCATGATCCCAGGGTACTGGGATTGAGCCCCACATTGGGCTCTCTGCTCAGCAGGGAGCCTGCTTAACCCATCTCTGCCTGCCTCTCTACCTACTTGTGACCACTGTCTGTCAAATAAATAAATAAAATCTTTACAAAAAAAAATTTCACAGACGAAGGGGGTGAAAAGTTTCTCCCAGAAAGGGAACTGAGACAGCTAGAACAATAAATACCCGGGCGGGGGGCGGGGGCACAGTGCCACCACCCAGAAGAGAAGGTAAACTGCCATGGCGATACCAGGTCCTTGGAATGTTCCCAGCAATAAGCCAGAGGGGATGGGGAAGGATAGAGGGTGGGGGTCTCAGGTCACTGTTAGACCGAGGGGCTCCTCCTCCTCTCCTGGGGGAACTCGAGACCCAATTTAATGAGTGCTCCTGTGTCAGCAGGACATGGACAGCTCCTCTCCCAACCCCCGTGTTTACTCTCCTCTTCTCTCTCCTGTTCCTCAACAGATACATTGACCTGAACTCCACCCATGGCTTCCCACTGTGTACTGTGGTTTCCTGCACCTTAAATTTCTTAATTTTCCATATTCAGAAGATATTTTCTTGCCTCCTGAAATCACAGATGATCCCAGGGTTTATCTAAATATGTCAGAAAGAAGATTTTCATCAACTTAGGAATGTTCTTCTTGGCACCCAACACTCTCATGGCTTATTCTGAAATCTGAAGCACATGACGATGCCTGCCTTTTTCTCACAGGGAGCTAAAGAACTCCACCATGGAACAGAATTCTGCTATTTAGCATGACTGTTCCTGTTACAATTGTTTTCAGAACTTTGGTGTCACTGGTGTTTTCTCCCTGTGTGACCCCCATTCTAGCAGAGGATTAGTCATGAATAATGAAAAGAAGCAGGCAGGAAGTTTGGAGGAGATGCACAAGAATACATAAAGAAAGCAAAATATTTGCATTATTGGTTTTTTCCCATTTTGTTTTTTTACATTCACTATTTAAAGTATACTTCTTACAGAGAGAAGGGCAGCAAAATACAACCACTTTTTACAGCTAATTTGCAAATGGAAAGTGTTAATTAAAAATTGAGGCTCTCAAAGTTTCTAATTAACCTGTAAAATTCATTCTGCTATTGGGATTTGAGTTTTTATTTCTTTTCTTGGTTGTATCTCTAATTATAGACTGTAAGCTAAAAGGGTTTTTTATTTATTTATTTATTTATCTCACAAGAGCATTATAAAAGAAAACCACCAAAGTTTTAAAAATATAAATGGCTTCCTAAGATTCGGTGGATGCAAATACTATTAGATAATTTGGTTTCACTGTGAAGTGAAAACTTCTAACAGAAATGACTGAGCTTTTACTTTATGGATTGGAATTTAGGGAAAATAATCTCAAATATTGATAAGATTTAGCTAAATCATAGGCATCATTCCATCGGTTGGTGATGATACACAAATTTCATATTTTTTATGCAAGTAGCACAAGAATATGGCAAAAAGTGTGGGTTAGCCCTCTATTTTATAAAAATATTCATTTATTTATTTGAGAGTGAGAGGGAGAGAGGGAGCGCGGGGACGGGGGGAGGGAAAGGGAGAGAGAATCCTGAGCAGACTCCCCACTGGGCACAGAGTCTAAGGCAGGGCTGGATCCCATGACCTGAGATCCTGACCTGAGCAGAAATCAAGAGGTGGATGCTTGATGGACTGAGCACCCCGGGCGTCCCCTCCATTTTTTGAACATACATCCAGGACTGGCTTTTAGGATCACAGTCTTGCATAATAGGTAAGAAGCTGAAATAATGGCCGAGTCCAAGATTAAGGCAACAGCAATTCATTGACAAGCCCCCATATATCAAGCACATAGATGCCCCTCGTCACAGCAGTGCTGACCCTTACTACCTCATTTTTTACTACATTCATACGTACCTTGCTAACACAGCATCCAGAGCCAGTAGATGTATCTACATCCTGAAGGCACCCAATTTTAGCTTACAAGCCAGTAATGCCTAGTCACTCTGGAGTGCTGTCACTATGACCACCATTCTGTTTGAGAGCATTTCCATCACCACATAAAGAGGATCGTGCTCCCATGCCATTGGCTTCATTCCCACTCCAAGCCTAAGTGAGAGCTAATGTACTTCCTGTCTCTACAGGCTTGCCTTTTATGGACATTTCATATAAATGGAATTTCACAATCTGTGCTTTTTAAAAATGTACTTAGCCTGATATGTTTTGAGGTTCATCTCCATTGCAGGATGGATGGGCACTTGGGTTATTTCTACTTTTTGGCTCTTCTGAATCATGCTGCCATGAACATTCATGCACATGTCTCTGTACAGACACATATTTTCATTTATCTTGGATGGATATTCAGGAAAGTAATTGCTGGGTGATCTAGTAAATTTACATCTTCAGTTTCAAATAGGTGACAGATTGTTTTCCACAGTGGCTGCATCTTTTTGTATTCCCATGAGCAATGAATGAGGGTTCCAATTACTTTTCAGCCTCTCCAATGCTCATTCTTGACTTATATTTTTTCACTTTATTTTTTAAAAGATTTTATTTATTTATTTGACAGAGAGAAAGAGAGCACAAGCTGGGGAGCAGAAGGAAGAGGGAGAAGCAGACTCCTCCCTGAGCAGAGAGCCCAACGTGGGACTGGATCCCAGGACCCGGGATCATGACCTGAGCCAAAGGCAGATGCTTCACCCACTGAGCCACCCAGGCGTCCTTGTCTCTTTTTCTGTAGTCATCCTTATGATTATGAAGTGGCATTTCATTGTGGTTTTTATTTGCATTTCTCTGATGGGTAAAATATTGAGAATTCTGCTCTGGGCTCATTGGCCATTCTATATACATGTGTGCTGATGAAACGTCTATTCAACATTTTAGCTTATATTTTATTGCCTTTTTGTCTTCTGATAATTGAGCTGCAAGCTTTTAGAATCTATTTGGGATGCGAGTAATTTATCATACATGTGTTTTCAAAATTTTTTCTTCCCCTCTGGGACTTGATTTTCACTTATTACTGGTGTTCTTAAAGTTCAAAATGTTTTCATTTTTATGAATGCAAATTTGTCTTTAATCACATGTGTTCTTGGGGTTGTAGTAAGACTGTCTAACCTAAGTCCCTACTCTGCTGAAAGTGGAAAATGAGGTTTCGTGCAGCCCAGGAGATGCTCGAGGGCACATGTGTGTTCATGGGCAGGAAGCTGTCCCTACGCATCTCTCCTCTGTGCTCACTGCTACTAGGGTGAAATTCATGGGAGCTCAGATGGGGGACGTCTGACCCTAGGCCTGCGATTTTCCCAGTGGTGGATGTATTTTGAATGACACAAGCCCAGGAAGAAGAAACAGACCTGTCTTCACAGAAAACACCTCAAGCTTCTTCTGTACAATGTGAAATAAATGTTCTGTGAGCAAATACATACTATAAGAAAGTTTCTGATGATCCCTTCATCACCCTAAAGTAAAATGAACAATGCTTGTCTCTGATTTTAAGATCTAAAGAGTATAAATGTAAGTTTAAAAATTGGCCTTTAAACCTTTTTAAAAAATCTTCTATATAAACAAATTCTAGGGGTGCCTGGCTCAGTCAGTTGAGCATCAGGCTCTTGATTTTGGCTCAGGTCATGATCTTGGTTGTGAGATGGAGCCCCTTGTCGGGCTCTGTGTGGGGATGGACTCTTCTTCTCTATCTCTCTCTCTGCCCATCCCCCAACTCATGTGTGTGGTCTCTCTCTCTAAAATAAATAAATAAATCTCAAAAACTTTTCTATAGGAAAACCAGGGGAACAACTGTTAAGTTTAAAGTAATCAAAAATTTCAACTGCATTACCCAAATTATTATAATGTGCCAATAATTAAGGTCGGTCACAGTGTATGTCTGTTTAATGTTAAAACTCACTAAAGAGACTTTATGAAGAATACGTGGAGAAGACTAACTCATGTTGTGAATTTAGGGAGCATTTCAAAAATGTCCTTGTGGCAGGCGGCCTCGAAAGTGACCCCAATGTCCCCTACCTGCTTGTATCCCCACCCCCTGTAATCCCCCCACCTCTTGGACATGGGCTAAACTGAATGACCTGCTTCTAACAAATACACAGCAGAAGCACACACACAGCACTGCCAAGATAGGTGACAACATGATGTTGGCATCCCCCTGGCCCTCCCTCTCTTGAGCACTTGCTCTGGAAGGAGCCAGCGGCCATGTTGTGAGCTGCCCCACTGACATGCCACAGAGTAAGTCCCTGGTGTCTCTGGCCCACAGCCAGAAAGCACCTGGGGCCAGGGAGTGCCAGTCACCAGTCCTGGGAGTGATCAGGTCTCTCAAGGGATCCTTCATCTCTGAACCTACAGGAAAAAGTTCTATCCTTTAAGTCAGTATGACTTTTCAAATTAATATTCACACATTCAAATTAAGTGGAGTTCAATCAGACCAGGAGTGGGTGAGATGACTTTAAGTATCGCATCATGATCCAAGCACGCTACAGGTAAGGTCTAATGAGAAGTGCTGTCAGCAGCAGCTGTCACTCCACCAACCTCTGGGGGAGTGGGTGAGCTCGGATTCTGTCACTACATCAGACTCAAGGCAACCCCTGGCATCTTAATTACTGGAGGGCTGCACAAGGATCTCTCATTCATTCAAACTGCACATTCGTAATTCTTGTCAGACAGATGGTTAGAGGTAAGGGGTTCATTTATATTCTCATGACCAGCAGTCGTGTAGCACAGGACACAACTTAAGATCAAGCAATGAGAGGGAGTGAGACTTCTTGTAACTTATCTCTCTTCAGTTATGTTATCAGGAATGATTCTAATGACTCCACGTGATGAGCATCACAATAACGAGGATGGAAATAAACAGGGCATCTTATAAAGCAGTGCTTCTCTGGGGTGCCTGGGTGGCTCAGTGGGTTAAGCCTCTGCCTTCGGCTCAGGTCATGATCTCAGGGTCCTGGGATCGAGCCCCACATCGGGCTCTCTGCTCAGCAGGGAGCCTGCTTCCTCCTCTCTCTGCCTGCCTCTCTGCCTATTTGTGATCTCTCTCTGCCTGCCTCTCTGCCTACTTGTGATCTCTCTCTGTCAAATAAATAAATAAAATCTTTAAAAAAAAAAAAAAAGCAGTGCTTCTCAAAGCACCGCATCTTTTCTAGAAAATCAAATGCCCTGTCTCCACCCCCAAACTACTGGACCAGTAGAGAAAAAGTCCCCATTGTTTTCAAGAATGACGTTTGGTTACCAGGACATCATCAGGATAGATCAGGGTGCTGACTGAGAGGCCAGTTTCAAAGGGAAGAATTCTGTCTTCGTAGTATGAACAGTGAGGTCATGCATCTAGCAAAGCAAAAACACTCCAGTAAATCAGATTTTTAAAATAGTTTCTTTTTACATCATTATGAAAGATTTTCTGAAAGAAGAGGTAGAAGGAGTTTGGATGGGACATTTATGACTCATGTATTTTTCTTTTGTTTTGTTTTGTTTTACAGTGGGTTCAATAGCACTCAGAGCACACATGTTTTCTATGATCAAGCAGGTCTGGGAACAACCTTCCCTGGCTCCTCTTGAGAAATGTGGTATTATCAGAGTCTCTCCAGTGCCTAGATTGTGGAAGAGCTGAGGTGAAGGACGTGAGGATGAGGGCTTGTCCATCCATGCCTTGGGTTCAAGGATGAGAAGGGCAGAGCCTGTGTGAAGGGGTGTGGGCACAGGGGCCGTTCTGATGGATCAGGACTTGGAGGAGACCAAATGAGGAGTTCTCAGAAGAGAAGGATTGAAACAAATTTTCCCTTCCTCCCCCAGTGAGGGTGTGTGTCTCTCTTCCTATTTCTTCATGTTTCTGAAAACATTTTTGAGTTGTCTGTTTTTCATTTCTGCTGCAAGAGCAAATTTTCTATCAAATAAAAATGTGAACTGAGAAAATTAATAACTAAGAGAAAAGGCCTGAGGTGGGAAGGGGTCTACACAGAATGACCTGCCAGGCTCAGCCTGACCTGCCGTCTTGGTGTCTCACAATTCGGTCGTGAGGGAGATTCCAGGGCCTCTGAGGCATTTTGCTGTCCTCTCCAACTGCAGACATCTTTAATCATCTTTCCCTTCTCCTCCGTACTCAAGTCCTCCCCGTGTTACAATCAGAGACAGTCCCATTTCACCTGGATTTCTAGAATGGAGTCATCTGGTTGTTTCCTTTTACTCACGCCCTTTACTCAGCTGTCCTGTTTGCCCTTAACTCCCCATGCCCTAACCCCTCCAGAAGCAGAGACCATGGAGGACGACATCAGGAGGAGCTTGGTGAGGACCAGGCCTAGGAAATACCACTGGATTGAAGGAGGAGGTTTTGGGCAACACTTCAGAGAGGAACCCCTGGAAAGGGCCATGAGGAGGGGGGTGTCAATGCCCTGTAAAGTACTATCATTTTGGTTATTCAACATGAATATCTAAAATCCCCACAGATGGGTTATGAAAAAGGAGCATATTGTACAAACACATATATAGAATTGTTTTTACTGCATTTCTACTATATGTATAAAAATTGAATTTAAAATTCTATGAACACAATTATATATTTTAATTTTCTTTCAGTAATGTGTATTTTAGCTCCTTAAAAGTACTTTTTCTGGGGGCACCTGGGTAGCTCAGTTGGTTAAGTATCTGACTTTTGGTTTCAGCTCAGGTCGTGATCTCAGGGTCGTGAAATTGTGCCCTGAGTCAGTCTCTGTGCTCAGAGGGGTCTGCTTGAAGGTTCTCTCTCCCTCTCCCTCTGCCACTCCAGCTCATGCTCTCTCTCTCTTTCAAATAAAAAAATCTTCAAACCAAACAAAACAAAACAAAACCTTTTCTGGCTACTGTACGTATGCCCCAAGGTTGTTAACCCAGAGAGCCACTGGCCTGAAGACACACACATTTGGTCTGATGCACCCCTGCCTTTCAGCTCTTGTGGACTCCGTTCTCCCATCTGTTTTTCAGGGTCACAGATTCTAAGAGGTTTTTCCACAACATCCCAGGGGCCCAGAGTAGACACATCATGGCATGAGATCTATATGTATGGAGACAACCACAGTCCAACTCCAGAAAAAGAGTCACAGGGCATGTATCAAGGAAGAAATAGAATTTTATGTTTTCATTTTAAGTTTAGGAACCATCAGAAGTACTTGTATTTGCATTGGCTTGTTGTCAACAGGGTAACAGGGAGGCAGCAGAGAAACACTATTTCAAAAGCTAAAAATCTGACTAAATCCTTAAGATGTTATGAAATAAAGCTTTGATTCTGGTACACAAAGCAGCCCCTGGAATGTTTCCTGTGCCCTGCGTAATACTTTCTAGCAGATAGCGCTTACTTTTTGGTGTTGTTATAACTTACATTCCTTTCCCCCAGTTTTTGGTTGACTTTATTATTTTGCTTTATTTTTAAAGCTTACAAAATGAGGGGTGTAAGTTATGCGGAAGACGTAAGGGATAAAAGTAAAGGAACACCCATGCATAACTCCTCCGCCTAAGGAAGAAAACTCAGCCATGTCTTTGCAGACCTTTATTGGTCCATCTCTACTCCCATCCTGTTGGTTATCCCCATTGTTCCTCCTCATAGTTTACTTGATGGGAATATATGGCTGAAGAAGCTATCACTTTGAGTTGCATACTTTGAACTTCAAATAGAGGGAATCATATACTGTGTGTATTCTTTGACTTGCTTTCTGGCTCAATATCATGTTGATAATATTAACTCTCATAAACTTTCATTGTGGTCTATGGTCATTGTTTTATTATATCTCATCATAAAATTATATTAAGAAAATGTATCCATTCTAGTTGATTGGATTGGGTCTTTCCCCCATTTTTCATATTACAGTAAAAACAGCTATGCATCTTCTCAGGATCTTGGAGATGGGGCTGATATTTCTTTAGAATGTATACAGTAAGAACGGCTGTGTCCAAAATTTGACACATCTTCACATCTATGAAGCTTCAACAAACTGTTTTCTGAGGTGACTGCGTCCTCATGAGCAGTTAAAAGGCTCTGGAGGTCCGTGTTGCTATGTAAAGTTGATGGTGTCGCTCTTTTTAATTGTGTCCAACTTGGTGGTTGGGAAATGGGATCTCTCTATGTTTTAATCTTCATTCCCTTCATTACTAAGGCAGCAAACAAAGAAAAATAATTTTATTTAGACAAACCAAGGAGGAAAAGATGGGAGGGGGCTACCTCAGATGAAGGATCAAAGCAGGGGTCTCCTGTGGAGGGTCATCTATGTAGACATGAGAGACGAGGTGGGCTGTGCCAGGTAACCAGCTGTGGGCAGGGGGCTGCAGACAGAGGGAGTGGCTTCTAGAAGTTCCAAGAGGCAAAACCCTCTTTCCTTTTAAGTGCTGTAAGTAAGTATTCTTAGCTGGTAAATTAGAGACCTTGCCAGACAGTTTTCATCTAGATTAGGAGACTAGGGAGAAAAGGGAGAGTACAGGGAGACATACATTGTGCCTATTTATTCTCTTAACTGGGATGAATTACTTTGCATTGTAAGAAAAGGAAAATCACACATAAAAACAAATTTTTAAAATGCTTGAGAAGAATTAATCTAGCATGAATCATGCAATGTTTTAAGCTTAAAAGAATCATTAAGAGCTTTCTAGGTTTGGAGAAATATATACATATATATATATATATATATATATAGTCTGTCATATTTAAGATCTGCATGACTTGCCTGTGTTAAATCTAGATGAAGCATTTCTTGCCCATTGGAGATGCTCCTTATTGTTCCCAAGTTCCATTATATGTATCTGCAATGGGTCGTTCACTATCTGAAGTGAAAACCAGTCCTTGCTTTCCTGCCTTGAATGTTGAGTCGAGCTGAGTGTCACCGTTCACTCAGAGGTGGGCCCTTTTCCGGAAAAGGACCCACCTTTAATGATCAGTGGAGTCCAGAAGAGCCTAGTGGGGAGCATGTCTAGTTTTTCTTAGTTAATCACTTTGAATTCTCTTGGGAACAGATGCCGGGATGGAATCAGTCATATGAGTGATTTGCCAGGGAGATGCCTGCGGAGAATGAGGAAGCAGGAGTAGGAGTGGAAAGCGTTCCGACTTCGATGCAGGTCTGACGATCGAGGAGACACGATGAGGCAGGATTGGACAAGAAGAGCTTCGGACTTGACTGCAGTTCAGAGACAGCTTCAGCCAGGCTGATGCAGAGTCCAGAGTAAAGGCCACCCTCCAGGGAGACCCCACATCAGGCCAGGAGAGCCCCGCTCCACCATCCAGTCATTGGCTGAGAGAAGCCTTGGGAGAATATGGCCTCAGGATGGAGGTGAGTGGGGGCCCGAAAGTCCCAGAGGTACCGAGGCTGGAGGCTGTCACTTTCCCATGACCTTCAAAACAGGTTCTTTTGAAAGGGAGAGCTGAGAAATGTATCTCCATAGCTGCCTCACTTAGAAATATAAACCTATTAAACTTGCCATACGAAGAAGCTCACAGTCTGTAGCATCTGCATAACAATGAAATATCATGAATGCATCGGGCTCCTAAACTACACGTGGGCCTACCAGTTATGACATCCAAGAGCATCTCACTGGTGTTCCTAATGACGTCGAAATGAAATGATGATTATTTGCCTGGCTCAGGGGATTATTTTTTAGAACTTTGTGTTATTTACAAACAAATTAAGGAACACATTTTTTAAATTTACAAATTAAACTGATGTAGAGACATGTGTTAGTACCCTATAGCTTCAGTTCTCTATTTGTCTGTAAGCACAGTGATCGCCTTTCATGTTCCTATCCTCAGCACTCTGAGTTGGTTTGCCCTAAGTAGATTTTCTTCTGCATGAACATATACTCATTATTTATTTGTACTTCACATAAAATGATTGCTATCCCTGACCCAGTGGTCCCAAACCACTCACATGTGTCTAGAATGTTCTGTGCCTAGGGATGCTGTCATATGATTGCGGAAGCCAGGCCTCCTGCATTGTTCATTATGTGACATTCAGACCTCTCAGACTCATCTGCTTCATTAGCTTATTCCTACTAACCACACAACCCATTAAAGCAGAAGGACACAAAAATGGGATTCAGACAAAAGAGGCCAAGCTTAACCAAGAGACTGGTTCTTCCCCCTCCCTTTGTCTGCAATGTTCAGTTTATCTACTTTACAGCTGGAAAGGAGTGGAATGGCTCACTTACACAGAGTAGAAGTTAGTGTAGAAGAAATGTTAATTAGTGAGAGGAAGGGTAACCTCATGTTAGGTTGGCCATCTGTGTGGGAGAAGAGAATTATGAATCCCTATGGGAGGTTTGTCTAACAGAGGCCGTGCAGTCGGGAAGAGCAGAGAGCCCTAGAAGTGACATGCGCGTCTGTGATGCCCACCACATGACATGCCTTCACCCAAACCTCTTTCTGCCTTACTAGAACCACTCACTACCCAGCATGGTGGCCTGCTTAGTCCCATGGCTCCCGCAAACCTTCTGGAAAGAGAATAACTTTCCAGTTGGAACATCAGTATTGTTGGCTCTCCCAATGGCCCCCCCTCCAGGTCCATGACTCATGCCTAGCTACCTTGTCCTGAATGGCTCTCACTGTTAACTTGACCTACCTTTGCTCCTGTCAAGGCCACTCAGCACCCTTCAATAGAAACAAAGAGTGTTCAATGACAGTTGCAAAAAGACCCACTAAAAATAGAGCCCAAGTCACTATTACAAGGCTCTCTGTAAATAATTAGCTACTTTCAAAATCAAAGCCGACCTCCCAAAGCCAAGGAAACTCCCTGACTGACAAATACACTAAGACAGCCACTTTCCAAGGAGACTCTTCCTCCACCACCACCCACTGTCCCCTGCTCAACCTTCTGTAGAGACAGAAACTTAAGGGACCCAACACACTGCAGCTGCTCACACCTGAGGCTGAGCAGCTCCTTGGAAGGATGAGGCAGGAGGCTTCACCACTCAGATGGGTTTTGGAGACACCCAAATCGGCCACTGGGTCTCTCCTTGGTCTTTCACCCAAAATTTAGCCCACAGACTTCATAAAATTACACATTAGTCCAAAGGAAATCTCAAAGATCTTCTCCACAAATATTGGTGGTAATGGTGATAACTAGCTCTCCTGCACAACCAGAAATAGGCACCATGTGTTCTCATTTATGGGCTTTTGTCTGATGCATGCAGAAGTTTTAGAATTAAAGCTCTTTATTTGTGTCTGTCTGGATGCTTTTGTGTCTACAAGTATGTAATAGTTTCTTACCTTTGGATGGTATTACAAAATTATACCATAAATTCCTTAATAGGACTTCTATTTTAATTGCTGTAATGATAAATAAACACATACAGATTGAACAGTTCTAAAATTCCCAGAAATTTGGGAAATTTAAATTTTAATACTTTCATATGCTTTTTAAAATATTCTTATACAAACTGACTCAAGGATTTTCAAAATTCAAGCTTCCATAATTTGGGTAGGTCTTTCGCAACCAGGACTAGTTTGATATTGTTGGTTGAAACAGTGGTGTTTCTAGCATCATACATTTGTATTCTATTTGGGTATATTCTTCCCAAACTTACAAAGGTTTCCTGATTAAATAAACCTGCCTGTGGCTACAGCTGTTTCAGACTATCAAAAATGTGAATTTTTCCTTAGCCAAATTGAACCTTCTTCTGACCAACCTTATTTCAACAGTACTTATGATTTGTAGTTAAAAATAGTTTCCAAGCTCTTTATGTAACTTAAAACCTTAAACTTATGCTAACCTGAGTTAATAGTTTTCTTTAGATACCCACGTCACTTATAAAGAAGAGAAAATACTGAAACTTAATTACTAAGCATAATTTTAATTCTATATGCTTTTTGTCTCTAATTTTTACATGGTACAGACTGGGATAAGATCAGGCCAGGTTCTTTCTCCTGGAGAGCACACTTCTGTTCTATAGAAATCTCTGGACATATTTCCAAATAATTCCTATGCCCCAACTACCTCCTCCTCTCATTCACCCCCCTCCAAAGCCACAAGGGCACCTTTCTCCATCCTCACCATGAGAACCTATGGGGGTCCTGATGGAGAAGGCCCCAAAACGGTGGCCTCCAGGATTTTCCCACTGAGTCACACCCAGCCTCCAGCCATTTGTGAAAAGTATCATGTAAGTCTCCCCATGCATCTGTGGCTTCAATGTGCCTGCTACTGGCCTCAAGAGGCAGTCACAGGCTCAGCACCTGTCTCTCTGGATATGCCTGCCTCTCTAAATTTCAGGGTGGCAACTAGTCTTGAAGCCTTGGTCTCTGATGAGTCCAAGAAAAGCTACTGATTTCTAGTTTGTCCTGATTTTTCTTACTGTAAGGCTAAAAGTGATGACTTCTGGAAGTTCCTTCCCTTGCTGTCAACATGTTGTGCAACCATGTTATGTCTGTAATACTGAGCAGTGAACATTGGTACCACTGTTAACTACAGATTTTATTCTGATTTCACCAGTATCTTCCACTAAGATCCTTTGTCTCTCCCAGAATCCAAATAAGGATAACACTTAGAATTTAGTTATGTATCAGCTTAGTCATCCTCAATCTGTGATACTCCCACAGCCCTTTCTTCTTTTTCAAGACTTTTCCACATTTGAAGTTCTCTCATTTTGGATTTTTCTGATATTTTCTATTAATTAGGCTGGGGTTATGTTTGGGGGGAAGTATAGCACAAAGGTGAGTCCCCTTTTTATGCATCATATCAGGACATACATGGCAGAAGCTTGACTAATCACTGGGGATGTTAGCTTGATCACGGGGTTTAGATGGCACCTACCAGATTTCTCTGCTGAAAAGTTACACTTTTCCTTCTCAAATCTCTATCAGCTAGAAACCCCAATCACTAAATTCAGGGCACACTCAAGGGGAAGGGAATTAAACTCTACCTCTTGGCGACAGGAATATCTGTATCTATATCATGAATAATTTTTCTGTTATTTATTTTTTCATATGGACTCATGGACATTTATTTTATTCTTTGAAATTGGATCCAACATGTGTCTGTTTGTGTCATTGCTCAAATTTCCTGGTTTCATATTTGCTTGGGCTTATAACTTCTTCAGTATGTGTCTGCCCTGAATAATGCTGCGTTCTTACTTCTCCCAGTGAGTGCCTGTCACTCTCTAGATTTCATGTTGCTTCTTCTTCCTGTGACATCAGTTCTCTGCTGGGTTCACAAAAAGTAACTAATTTCCAACAATGCTCTTTCCAGCTCTCCATGTCTCTGAAGTCATTTATTAGACTGATATCTGTCAAAACCACTTTCCATTTATCCATAAAAATGTCTCAAAAAATCTCTGATAAATCATGATCCAAGAGCTCACATGAAAATAATGGAAGCATAATTACAATATGAGTTCTGACTCACTGGTTCTGTGTGCTCTGAAATTTTCTGATCCAGGCTGGTGCCATTAGAGAAGATAAAAATAGATCATTTCTTCGTGTCACCTCAGTTCTCTCCCTTCATGTCACTCCCATCTGTCCCTCACCTACAGAACCCATTATGCACACAAGGCCCATGACTTGACTTGTTCTATATCCATACTATCAATCACGCTCTTTGGCCTTACAGCAGTACACTCACTCCCGACTTTGTCCTCATGGGACAATACAGTAAATTATCAAAAAAAGAAGGTTCACATTACTTTCATAAAGTGTAGTTAACAAGCAGGGAGGACGTTCATACAACACCCCCATCAATCAGTGCCTGTGCTGAGACATAACAGTAAATGTCAATGGTAATAATAATAATAATAATAATAATAATTGAATAAATAAAGGCTTTTAAAATGGATACACCTCCCAGGATCTCAGAAAGGAATGCAACATGAATTTAGGACTCAGAGAGTTTAAAGGTCAGAACAGGTCAGGAAGAGTAAAACTAATACCATTTCATAGATTTGAGCAATTACTTTAGGAAAAATCCATTACATAATACACCTGTTAGATGCTGAGGAAGTAGTATGGAAAGGGACTATCTTGTCTGATAAAACACTATCAAAATATATTCTGGAAAGGGATTCGAGATGGCAGCAAAGGAAGATCCTGAACTGATCTCCCATAAACATAAACACATCAAATCTACAGCTACATATGGATCATTCCCCTGTGAAAAAGATCTGAAATCTGGATGACAATCAATGGTTAAAAGAATGTCATTGAGACAGGTAAGAGAGGTAAAGATGTGGTCTTCACAAAAAACTTAAGCCCCAGAGCCCAGCACACAATAGGGAGGGGTCTCACCAGTCTGGTGCTTCCTCTGGAAAAGTGAGGAGTTGGTGCCTCATATCAGGCAGTCCAACCCTTGGGGTCTGCACCAGAGAGATGAGTTCCCCAGAGATGCCTGGCTTAGAAAACCAAGGGAGATGAGGGATCCAAAGTACTATAGGAAACTGAGGTTCTCCTTCTAAAGAGCTCATGTTTGGTCTCACTCACCCTGGAATCCTGCTCAAAAGCACTACTTTTTAAAATGCCTAGACTGTATGGCAAGAAAATTCATTTGTTCATCTGCTGGTATCTGTCCAAGGGGCAGGGGAGAGTCAGGGGTCTCTCTGGAGACAAAGGCTCTGGCAGACACCATTTGTGTGTTCTCCACCTACCCTGCTATCCCAGGTAGGCACACTGTGACACAGCACCGTCTTGCTGCCTCGCAAGAAAGGTGAAGGCTCGCAATCACAGCATGGTCCCACCGCCTTGCTGAGGCTGGAGAGAGTGGGTGGTAGCAGCAATTCTTCACTCCTGCAAGGGCAGACTAGTGTGAACAGTCATGGCATTTCCCTGCCCCCAACCTGGGGCCTGGGATAGGGCACTCTCTCGCAGCACAGCTGAAATCAATGAGTGCATGCAGTCAAGGCATTTTCCTGTTCTCGTTCTGAAGCCAGAGGGCGCGCCTTGCCCCCTGCACATACCAGCTTCCCTGTTAAACCAGTAGGCATGTGCAAACCACACAGGGGATGCCCCTTATTTGTTTGGGTCTGGTGGCCAATGGGGGCTGGCATTCCTGAGCTCCAGGGAACTATAACAAATGCAAAGACACTTCTTGGTAGACCGGTAACCCCAGGACACTGCATAGACAGCAGGCCGAAACACAACCCCTGTCTTCCTGTGAAAAAAGCCTTTTTACTTACCCTGGAGCTTCAACCTGAGGGACAAGCTTCATGTCTCCCAGACATCTAGAGGCTACAGAGGTGCTCCCAGGGAATGTAAGCAGAGAGAAACCATCCTTGATCACCCCTTTTGCCTCAATACAGCTCTACCAAACATCACAGAAAGGAGCTTATACACTTATCTGGAGCGCTGATTTTTGAAATTGTCACCAGGGACACCTCCAGATCTCCCAATCTGGAGTCCAACTGGGATTGCAATTGTCACCCCACAAGACTATATATATTTGCACACTTTAGAAGCTTCTGCCTGAGAGTCTGACTTCCAATCAGCCTAAAATGAAGTGTTAGATTAGATTCCTCTCCTTGGAACACTGACAGGTCTTGGGGACAGATCAGAAATAAATCAGACTGCTTAGACAATCAAAAGGTTAGGAGACAACTAAGAACCAGGACAAGGGTGAGTGAGAAAGTTCATCTCCCACACATGGCAACTTTTCATCACTGGAAGAAGTAGTTGTTTTGCCAAATATATGGAAACACAGGAAGTCAAGCAAAATGAAGAAATAGAAATATGTTCCAAATAAGAGAATAAGACAAAACTTCAGAAAAACGTTAATGATATGGAGATAAGTAATCTACATGTAATGAACTCAATTTGATAGTCATAAAGATGCCCATGGAACTCGGGGGAAGAATGGAGGAGCACGGGGAGAACTTCACCAGCAACAGGAAGTGTGCGAAAGAACCAACCAGAAGTGACAGGGATGAAGAATACAATAATTAAACCGAAAACTACACTAAAGGGGTTCGGCATGAGACTGGATGAAACAGAAGATAGAGTCTCTGAGGTGGAGCACAAAGCTGCCCAAACAGAGCAACAAAAAGAGAAATGGATTTAAAATGTTCAAGATAACTTAAGAAACTTAATGTGACATCAAGCAGGAAAACACTCAAATTAAAGAGGTCCTAAAGGGAGGGGAGAAACAGAAAGGTGCAGAAAACTTATTTGAAAAAATCATGGGTGAAAACTTTCCTAACCTGGGGACGAAAACAGCACACTGGGATATTCAAATCAGAAAAACAAACAAACAAACAAATAAAAAACACCTCAAAGACCCCAACACCAAGCCACATTACAATTTGAGTGTCAAAAATTAATGATAAAGAATATAAAAAGCAGCAGCAGAACAGCCGTTTATTATGTGCAGGGAAGTGTACCCAGTAGGCTACCAGCAGATTATTCAGCACACGTTTCACAGGCCAGAAGAGAGCAGCGTGACGTATTCAGAGTGCTGAGGGAGGCGCCTCAGTAGCACAATTGGTTAAGTGTCCAACTTTTGGTTTCTGCTCAGGTCACAATCTCAGGGTTGTGGGATCGAGTCCCACCTTGGGCTCCCTGCTCGGTCTGCTTTGGTTTCTCTCTCTTTCATCCCTCTTCCAAACAAATTGTTAGGGTCTGTGATCAAAGGAACAAGACTGATGCAAAGCAAAAGTCAAGCAAAGCTTTATTTCATGCCAAGCATCAAAAACCAAACCGACCAGTAGGGGCCATCTCTTACAAAGAGGCGACGACAACCACCCCGACGAGGCCACTCCCCAGATGACGCCGCTCTGGATGATGCTGCTCCGGACGAGGCCACTCCCCAGAAGAGGCCGCTCAGGACAACGCCGCTCCGGATGAAGCCGCTCCCTGGATGATGACCCCAATGAGGCCAATGACTACCCCAACGACTACCCCAATGACTACTACTACTCCCCCCCACCCAGCCTCACAGACTAACCTTTATAGAGGTGGTTGAGCCTGGCCCACACACAGGTGGCCAATGAGATTGCAACACACAGGGAAAACTGCACAGTCATGCTCGGTTAGCAATACGGGTGACCAATTGAATTTCAATTCACCACAGTAAATATATGCGCACCCCATTGATTGGATGTCTCCATCTGGCCTGGCCCACACCTATATCCGGGGCTGGCAAGTAAGTTCCTCTGGCTAACCAGGCCCTCCTACAGGCCCTCACAAAATAAGTTTTTAAAAACAAGAAAAAAATGCTGGCTGACTGCAACCTGCCTTTCTTTCCAAGGTGTGAAAAGAAAAACATGCAACCGAGAATGCTCTACCCAGCAAGGTTGTCATTCAAAGTTAATAGGGAGATTAAGAATTATCTAAATAAACAACTAAAGGTTTTGATTACCACTAAATTGGCCTTATAATAGATGTTGAAGGGACTTATTTAAACTAAAAAGAAATGACATAATTAGCAAGAAAATACATAAAAATAAAACCTTAAAAGCAAATGCAACATACAGTATATGTACAGCAGAGTGTTAGGGTCCATGGTCAAAGGAACGAGACTGATGCAAAGTGAAAGTCAAGCAAAGCTTTATTTTGTGCCAAGCATCAGAAACCAAACTGACCGGTAGGGCCATCTCTTACAAAGAGGCTGTTAGGGTCCATGATCAAAGGAAAGAGAGGTGATGACGATGACCCCAACAAGGCTGCTCCCAACAAGGCCGCTCTGGATGAGGCCCTTCTGGGCGAGGCCGCTCTGGATGAGGCTGCTTGCCGATGAGGCGCTCCCAAGATGAGGCTGCTTCGGACGAGGCAGCTCCCGTGAGTCCACTCCAGTGAGGCCGCTCTCGGACGGGGCCATAGCTTGGGGCAGCAAGGCCGCTCGCTGCGGCACCATTCCTGACAACTATCACTACGATGGCTATCCTAATGGCTCCCGATGACTATCACTCCAATGGCTATCCTAACATCTATCCCAACGGCTACTCTAACGGCTATCCCAATGGCTATTCTAACTCCTCCTACTACTGCTACTACTACTACTACTCCCCACCCCCACCAGCCTCACAGACTAACCTTTATAGAAGTGGTTGAGCCCGGCCCACACACAGGTGGCCAATGGGATTTCAACTCACCACAGTAAATATATGCACACCCCACTGATCGGATGTCTCCATCCGCCCTGGCCCGCCCCTATATCCGGGGTTTACAAGTAAGTTCCTCTGGCTAACCAGGCCCTCATACAGGCCCTCACATTCCCCCCTTTTCCTTGGAAATTAGTCAAATCCTTGACTTTTCAGCCAGTTCTATGTTCTCCCGTTGTAAGGGGGTTACATTGAGCATGTAAGACTAACATTTTTATCACTCTAATTTTCTTTGGTACAAATGACATTAGGGCATTTATCATACAGGGGCCAAAAAGTAACAGTAGTGCACAGTCGGCTGATGAGTTAGCCATTCAACGCTTTGTATGATCTTTTCCATTTTTCCTAATTCCGTTCATCTAATTTCCCACCTATACTTTACATAAACATGCAACAATAGGAGCAACAATAACTCACAGTTTTTTTAGTCTTAGCTTTAGTCCATGGTCAGCGGGGTCCGTCAGCTGCAGCTTCCATCTCTGGGGGGTGTCCTTGTTCTTGGCTTGTGGGACATGACCCACATGAACCCAGGCCCTAATGCCTTCTACTTTTACTGCCATGGGGGTGGTCAGGATAACAGTAAATGGTCCCTTCCAGCGAGGCTCCAAGTTTCCCACTTGACAGCGATGTATCCAAACCAAGTCCCCAGGTTGGTAAGGATGTGCTTCCACCTCCTTCTCCATCTCAGTGTGGACATTCCAGATCCCTGTGTGGGCTTTTTTTAAAGACAGACTGTAATGCCTGCAGTGACTGGCATACAGACTGATCAGTCATTTCTGCTAGGGCAACCTCTTGTAGACAAAGACAGAGTTGGGGGGGTGTCTCCCAAACATTATTTCAAATGGGGTCACCTTGTTTAAATAGGGTGTACATTGTGCCCTGAGGAGGGTGAAAGGAAGGAGATCCACCCATCCACCGCCAGTCTCCAGAATTAGTTTTGTCAAGGTCTCTTTAAGAGTCCGGTTCATTCTCTCTACTTGCCCAGAACTCTGGGGCCAGTAGGCACAATGTAATTTCCAATTAGTGCCCACAGCCTTGGCCAATGCCTGTGAGACTGAACTCACAAATGCAGGGCCATTTTCTGACCCAATCATAAGAGGCAGCCCAAACCTAGGAATTATTTCTTCTAGTAGCTTTTTGCCTAGCACTCCTGCCTCATGTTTGGTGGGAAAAGCCTCCACCCAGCCTGAAAATGTTATCTACAAAAACTAACATATACTTGTGTCCATATTCTCCAGGTTTCATTTCTGTAAAATCTATTTCCCAATAAATTCCTGGTTCCTTAACTCTTTCTCTTTTCCCTCTTCTCATTTTAGTTCTTCCCACATTAACTGCCTGGCATTGAGCACATCTATCAACTACATCCTGAACCATACGCCCTAATTTAGAGACCTGGAACTGCTTGCCTATAAGCTCCTTGAGTTTGCATATCCCCAAGTGAGTACCCTAATGGATCTGGTCTACTAACTTCTTACCTAGTATTCAAAGAAGAATTATTTTTCCTGCTTTAGTCTTAGCCCAGTCCCCTTCATAGTCCAATTTAACCCATTTCTGTAAATACTTTAAATCTTCTTCTGAATAGTTCGGTTTTTCTGGTAGGGCTGGAGCCGGAAGTGTAACTAGTTCTCGTACTGTTTCTCGGGCTGCTTGCTTTGTGGCTTGATCTGCTAACTGGTTTCCTTTTGAAATCAGATCAGTCCCCTTTTGGTGTCCCGGGCAATTCATAACACCCACCTCTTTTGGGTCCCAAATAGCCTGGAGGAGAGCCAATATTTCTCCTTTGTTTTTAATTCCTTTTCCTTCTGCTGTTAATAGGCCCCTTTCTTTATAAATAGCCCCATGTATATGGAGAGTAGCAAAGGCATACCTGCTGTCCGTATAGATGTTGGCGGTTTTACCTTTGGCCATCTGCAGTGCCTTAGTGAGTGCAATCACTTCTGCTTTTTGTGCTGAAGTTCCGTGTGGCAGGGCTTCTGTCCAGAGTTCAGGCTCAGGAGAAACCACCGCAGCCCCCGCATACTTCTTTCCATTGACCATGTGGCTACTCCCATCTGTGAACAGAGTCATCTAGGCATCTGGGAGGGGAATGTCTCTGAGATCCGACCTTGTTCCTGTGACTTGGGTTAGGACCTCCCCACAGTCATGTGGATGGTCAGCCAGCTCCTCTGGCAGCAGCCTGGCTGAATTTAGCACCACTGGGGGCCAGAAGGTCACTCTTGGTTCGTTGAGGAGGAGGGCCTGATACCCCGTGACTCAGGCGTTCGTCATCCATTGGTCTGGTGGCATCCGGAGAAGGCCCTCAATAGTGTGTATGGTGGTTACGATGAGATTTTGACCCAAAGTCAATTTACTTGCATCCTTGACCAGGAGGGCCATGGCAGCAATTATGTGGAGGCAAGGGGGGAACCCAGCTGCTACTGGATCTAGTTTCTTGCTAAGTTAGGCTACTGGCCTTTGCCAAGGCCCCAGAGTCTGAGTTAAAACTCCTTTGGCCACCCCTGCTTTTTCATCCACATACAAGTGGAAGGGCTTGGTAACATCTGGGATGGCTAATGCTGGGGCACTCAGTGAGGCTGTTTGTAATTCCCGAAATGCTCCTTCTGCCTCAGCTGTCCACTCTATCATAGTGAGCCCTCCTTTTGCCACTTCGTAGAGAGGTTGGGCAATCTCTGCAAACCCTGGTATCCACAGCCTACAGTAGCTCACTGTCCCAAGAAACTCCCTCACTTGTCAGGACGTGGTGGGGCGGGGGTATTGGGTGATCACCTGTTTCCTAGATTCAGACAGTGAACGCACTCCCTCATGGAGATCAAAGCCTAGATAAGTGGCATGGCTCTGACAGAGCTGTGCTTTCTTTGCTGACACCCGATACCCTTTTTCCTGCAGAGTCTGTAAGAGAGCTCTCGTCCCCCACAAACATGACTCATAGTCCTCAGCAGCTACTAGCAAGTCATCAACATACTGTAACAGAGTGACTCCTGGGTTGGAGGTTCTGTACTCACGCAAATCCTCGTGTAGAGCATCGTCAAAAATGGTGGGTGAATTCTTGAATCCTTGGGGAAGTCTTGTCCAGGTGAGCTGGCCTTGAAACCCTTTCTGTGGGTTGGACCACTCAAAAGCAAAAAGGGGCTGAGATTCCCTTGCTAAAGATATGCAGAAAAATGCATCCTTGAGATCTAAGATGGTATACACAGTTCTTTTGGGGGCCAGGAGGGAGAGTAGGGTATAGGGGTTAGGCACCATTGGGTGGATATCTTCAACCTGTTTATTAACTTCCCGCAAGTCCTGAATGGGTCGGTACTCCCTGGTCTTGGCCTTTTTGATGGGCAGCATATGTGTGTTCCATGGAGATTTGCAAGGAACTAGGATCCCGTCTCCTCAGAGGCAATTAATGTGTTTTCTGATCGTTCCTTTGTTTCCCGGGGAAGGGGGTACTGCCAAACACGAACAGCCATAGCCATCGCCTTTAATTGTACCACCACTGGAGGTTGTTCCTTGGCCACACCAGGGGGCTTCCCTTCTGCCCAGACCTCGGGAAACTCAACCTGTAGGATTTGGAGAAGGTTTCCCCACTTTGTCTCCTCTGGTTTTGAGACTGGCTCATAAAGGAGATATTCATCTACTGTACAGTGGGTTGTCTAAAGATTACAGTCATCTCTCCTTCCGAGAACTGAATGCCAGCTCTTAACTTGTGGAGGAGATCTCTTCCCATCAAGTTATGTGGGACATTAGGGAGGACCAAAAATCGATGTATAACTACTCCCGAGGCCAAATTTAAAGTACTTTCTGTTGTCCATTTATGTCTCTCTGTGCCATTTGCTCCTTGTACCCAAACTTCTTCTCCAGATAGTTTTCCCATAGTTTTAAGTAATGATGAAAATTGGGCTTCCGTGTCCACCAAAAAATCAACTGATTTCCCCTCCACTTCAAATTTTACCCGAGGTTCAGGGAGGGGCTCCAAACCATGGCCCCTTCAGTCTCTGGTGGCCAGCATTGCTGTCTTCCTTTTGGGGCACTCCCTGGCCCAATGTCCTTTTTCCTTACAGTAAGTGCACTGATCTGAATCTAAGTCTTCCCACCTGCCTTCTCTGTGCTTAGGCTTTTCCTTCCATTTACTATCCCCTACCTGTCTCCTCCCCGCCTCATGTAATGCCAAAACCTTAACCAGTTTTTTTGTCTGTTTTTCATTCTCTTGTGCATCTCTGTTATTAAACACCTTTTCTGCTATTCCCACTAACTCTGTCAGATTCTTCCCTTCAAATCCTTCAATTTTCTGAAGTTTCCTCCTTATATCTGGGGCTGACTGACAAACGCAAGATTCATTGCCCTCTGATTTTTGGGTGCCTCAGGGTCGATCGGGCTATACATTTTATAGGCTTCAATTAGCCTTTCTAGGAAAGCTCCTGGAGACTCATTCTTCCCTTGAGTCACCGCACTAATTTTAGATAAATTTATGGGTCTCCTTGCAGCTGCACGGAGGCCTCCAGGTAGAGCCTGGCGGTAGAAACGTAAGCTCTCCTTACCTTCATCAGAGTTTGGATCCCAGTCGGGGGGTTCCCTCGGACAGTAGTCCTCCATTCGGCGGGGATCAAGGTCCCTGCCAAATCTCTCACTTATCACCTTATGGGTTTCTCACAAGATGCGATCCCTCTCTTCCCCGTTAAAGAGAACTATAAGGAGCTGTTGAATATCCACCCAGGTAGGTTGGTGCATAAGAAAGTTTTGGGGCGCCTGGGTGGCTCAGTGGGTTAAAGCCTCTGCCTTTGGCTCAGGTCATGATCCCAGGGTCCTGGGATCGAGTCCCGCATCAGGCTCTCTGCTAAGCAGGGAGCCTGCTTCCCTTCCTCTCTCTCTGGCTGCCTCTCTGCCTACCTGTGATCTCTGTCTGTCAAATAAATAAATAAAATCTTTAAAAAAAAAGAAAGAAAGAAAGAAAGACAGTCTCCAAGAGGCTAATTAAATCCTGAGGGTGGACAGAAAAGGATTTGAAGTCAAATGCTCTACCACTGAGCTATACCCCCCATAAAAGGATTTGTGTTGGGTCTTCCAGTTATAGATGTCAGAAGAGGAGAAAGGGATATAGCTTAGGTGGGGGTGCCCTCTCCCGTCCGGTAGAGCAACCTCATGGAGAGGCAGCATTGATGCGGACAGTACTGGTGAGGTAAAGGGAGGCAGAGGGGGATAGAGGAAAGGGGAAGGATCAGGGCGGTCTCTCTGCTTGGTGATCCCATAGGTGGACCCCGATCGCTTATGAGGTGGACTGGTAAAGGCGTCTTGGGACCGAGAGTCAGATTTAGGGGACAGAAAAAGGGGGTGGAATTTCACATCCTCCATATCTGATGGGGGTAGAACGCTCTTCTTCCCTGGTTCCCCCTCATCTGTCTGTTCTGGGTTTGGTGCTCTGACCTGCCGTAGAGGGAGAGAGATGATTTCGTTAGCAGGGGGAAGGTGGGACTTGAGCCATGATGGTGGCTCTTCTATCAGATGTCGCCAGGCCACAATGTACGGTATTTGGTCTCGATGTAGATCGAAGACCTCACTCAGGGTAGAATACATCTGAGCCAAGGCAAACGTTCCTTCCGGTGGCCACCCTGTGGAGAAAGTGGGCCACTCTAATTGGTAGACTGTTTTTAGTTTTCCCAGATAAACCTTGTCACCTGACTGAGTGGCTTTACCTTGAAAATCCTTGAAATGTTCGAGAACAAGACCTAGGGGTGTCACAGGTCCCTTACTCCCCGCTTGTCCCATTTCTCCAAATATAACAAAGAACACAACAGACAACAAAAAAACAAGGCAAGGACAACCACAGGCCCAGCAATCCCCATCCAGAGCCTGCTGCTGGTGGGGACTTTCTTGGTCCCCTACAAACACAACAAACCACACAACAGACAACAAAAGAACCAGGCAAAGACAACCGCAGGCCCAACGATTCTTACCCAGAACCTGCCATTGGTGGGCCTTTCTTTATCCCCTGACCACCTAGGGGGACTCGAACCCCCCAACAATCTAGGGGGACTCGAACCCCCCGACCGCCCAGGGGACTCGAACCCCCCAACCGTCTAGAGGGACTCGAACCCCCCGACCGCCCAGGGGGACTCAAACCCTCCAACCGTCTACAGGGACTCAAACCTCCCGGCCGCCCAGGGGGACTCGAACCCCCTTTCGATCTACCAGCAGAGGGATGGGGCATCCCCGCATCCCCTCCAGCCCTGGGGCCACATCCCCTCCAGCATGGCCACATCCAGCTTCTCCCTGGTGGGCTATACCCTGGAGCTCCGCAACCAGACAGACAGACAAGATCCCAATACCTCCAGAGGCTTTTCCCAGAAATTCCTATGCTGGCTCAGTTCTCGTCATTTGATCCCAGACGAGCCCCCAATGTTAGGGTCTGTGATCAAAGGAAGGAGACTGATGCAAAGCGAAAGTCAAGCAAAGCTTTATTTCGTGCCAAACATCAGAAACCAAACTGACCGGTAGGGGCCGTCTCTTACGAAGAGGCAGTTAGGGTCCATGATCAAAGGAACAAGAGGAGATGATGATGACCCCAACAAGGCTGCTCCCAACAAGGCCACTCTGGATGAGGCCACTCCCCGGACAAGGCCACTCCCCAGACGAGGCTGCTCCAGATGAGGCTGCTCCCAAGAGGAGGCTACTCCCAAGACGAGGCTGCTCCCAAGACTGAGGCTGCTCCCTGGACGAGGCCGCTCCAGACGAGGCTGCTCCCAAGACGAGGCCACTCCCAAGACAAGGCCACTTCGGACGAGGCCACTTCAGACGAGGCCACTCCGGCGAGGCCGCTCCAGGGAGGCCGCTCACGGACGGGGCTGTGGCTCAGGGCGGCGAGGCCGCTCACAGCGGGGCCACAGCTCGGGGCGGTGAGGCCACTCATGGCGGGGCTGCGGCTCGGTGGTGGCGAGGCCACTCACCGCAGCGCCGTTCCTGACAACTATCACTATGATGGCTATCCTAACGGCTCCTGACGACTATCACTCTGATGGCTATCCTAAGGGCTATCCCAATGGCTACTCTAATGGCTATCCCAACGGCTATTCTAACTCCTCCTCCTACTCCTACTACTCCTACTACTCCCCCCACCCACCCTCACAGACTAACCTTTATAGAGGTGGTTGAGCTCGGCCCACACACAGGTGGCCAGTGGGATTTCAACTCACCACAGTAAATATATGTGCATCCCACTGATCGGATGTCTCCATCTGGCCTGGCCCGCCCCTATATCCGGGGTTTACAAGTAAGTTCCTCTGGCTAACCAGGCCCTCATAAGGCCCTCACACAGAGGTAGTGGGTAAATCACTTATAAAGCTAGAGTGAAGACAAAAATAGTATGTTTAACTAAAACTACAATAATTAGTTAAAACGTTTGTATTTTAAAAAGGTCATGACTGTTGGGTCCCCCAAAAACAGGGTACCCCAATAATGGGTCTGTGATTAAAGGAGCGAGACTGATACAAAGCGAAGGTCAAGCAAAGCTTTATTTCACGCCAAGCATCAGGAATCAAACCGACTGGTAGGGGCCATCTCCTACGAAGAAACAATGACAACGACCCCAACAAGGCTGCTCCCAAGAAGGCCGCTCTGGGCAAGGCCGCTCTGGACGAGGCCTCTCCCCAATGAGGCCACTCCCCAGACGAGGCCACTCCGGATGAGGCCGCTCCCCAGACGAGGCCGCTCCCGATGATGAAGAGGCGATGACAACTATGAGGACGACAGCCCCGATGATGCAGACTCTGCTCCCCATGATGCTGCTCCCGACGAGGCCACTCTAGATGAGGCCGCTCCTGACGAAGCTGCTCCCCAGACAGGGCCACTCCCCAGAATGAGGGTGCTCGGGCGAGGCCACTCCCCGGACAGGCTGCTGCTCTGGCGAGGCCGCTCCAATGATGCTGCTCCCCAGACGAGGCCACTCCCCGGAAGGAGGCTGCTCTGGCAAGGCCACTCCTTGACGACTCTTACAGCTCCTGCTGACAGCTCTCACTGCTCCGGCGAGACTGGGAGACTGCCCCTACTAGCCTCGCAAACCAACTTTTATAGAGGCACTTTTAGGCGGGCTATACACAGGTAGGCAATGAGATTGCAATACACAGAGAAAACTGCACAGTCATGCTAGATCTGCCACACACACAAAAGAACTTCAAGGTTACACACGGGCGGCCAATTGAATTTCAATTTACCCTAGTAGATATATGCGTGCCCCTCTGATTGGATGTCTTCACCTGGCCTGACCCGTCCTTGTATCTAGGCTTTGCAAGGAAGTTCTTCTGGGAGGGGCAGGGTCAATCTAAGTTCACTGCAACAATACATGGCTCCCTCTGATTAAGTAGGCCCTTACAGTGACATCAAAAACATTAAACATGTGGTTCCCCACAGTATAGAACTTCAACAGTTTACATCAATGGATAAGTCATCCACACAGAAAGTCAATAAGAAAACATCAGTTTTAAATGAATCATGTATACTGGGGCGAATGGATAAAGATATCACACACATCAATACTATTCGGCCATAAAAAATAATGAAATGGTGATGGTCATGGTAACATGGAGAACCTTGAGAATACTCTGTTAAATAAAATAAGAGAAAGACAAATATCATATGGTTTCACTTGTATGTAGAATCGAGAAAAAACAAAAACAAAAGAAAACTCAGCTTCATAGATACAGAGAAGAGATTGGTGTCTGCTGAGAGGAGGAACTTGGAGGCCTGGGAGGGCAGAGGGATGGAGCTGCAGGGTGGGGGGAGGGGCTACTTCTCTTCTGTCCCCTCCTCCTCCCTCAGGAGCCCTTTGTGACCAGACCACAGCTCTGTGATGTGGGTGTGGGGCTTGTGTCTGCACCTCCACACCCAGGGCTCAGTTGCCTGAGGGCAGCAGTGCGATCGGACACTAACTCTCAGGGCTCAGTTGCTTGAGGGCAGCAGTGCGATCGGACACTGATGAGTCTGTGAGGAAATGTGTGATGAGGAAAGAGATGGAGAACTTTCTCTTCCCTCAGGAATTCTCTATTGATGGTTGGCTGAGCTCCAGTCCCACTATCTGGGCAGTTAATACCATCCTTGCCTTTGTATGTGGACTGGGGCTCTTTGTCTTCTTACTTTCCTATTTCCAGCCTGATCCGTCCTCACCACCAGGCAAGAAACACAGGAAGAGCAGGAAGGTAAGGAACCCTCAGCCCAGACCCAGCAGAGTGTGATTCTATCTTCTTTTCTATTATTCTTTCCACTTTTCTGAGTCACTGGAGAGACTCCTGAGATGGGAAAGGATAGAATTCTTAGGAGAGAGTAGACCACCATCCATCCAGGACAAGCCAGACTGGGCAAGGGTTAGAGGGCCATGAGGATTTCTCCCCAAAGATCTCGGGCTGGAGTCCAGGTGTGGTGGAGGGGTGCAGGACAGCGTCCCAAACACAGTGACTGGTGGCCAAGGACTGGAGGCTAAAAGCTGCCTCTCTAGTGGAGGTCAGGCCCCTGAGCACTGGGTCACCAGCTGCCGTCCCAGGACAGGTGTTTCAGGTGAATGTTCCCTCTTCAGGGCTGATTGAGGGCAGTACTGAGCCCAGGAGGTCCCAAGCAGCAGCTAGAGTGGGGCTCTGGCCTTGAAAAGTGGGGTCCTATGTGAAAGAGTCCAGCTGCTCCACGAGGTCTGGGATTGTATGTGTTTCTTGAGCAGAGGAACAGTGGCAAACTTCTCACATAGAAAATCCTTCTGTACATTCTTCAAAGAAGGAAAACTGGAAATATTTGTATCCATTTTGAAAAGGAAATGAGTAAAACGAAAGAAAATCACAGCCCACCCCCCCCTTAGTTAAATGTAGGAAGTCACACTACTCATGAGCAGCGAGCACCTGTTGCTGGGGTGGGGGTCCCAGCCTCCCCATGTTCTCTTATCTCAGTACCAAACGGAGCCACGGAGAAGGAGCAACAGAAGTCAGAAAAGCCAGAATCTGAAAGGTGAGCATTCGCCACTCACCCCTGCATGCCCCAATTACACTGTGCCCCCTGCTCTGAGGCCCAGCCCCACCATCTCCAGGACACCAGGGCCTGAGCCCATCCCTCAGGAAACAGAGCCCTGGGTGGTGGGTTGGTGGACTCCTGGGAGGGAGAGCATAACCCAGAGTCTTCCCAGATTCTGCGCCAGAACAAAGCCCTGAGGGGCTGGAAATTGGTGTCGTCCAGCAGGGGCCCCAGTGCCTGGACTGGGGGCAGGACCTCCTGCTCCCACTATGGACAAGCTGTTCAACTCTGCTCAGAATCCTCTGTGAGACCATGCAGTCCTTCCTCCCCCAGCAAGGTCATGAGTGAGAAAACACTTTGGAAAAGACAAAGCGATCCCCAAAATGAACCCTGTAATCACCGTGTGTGCACGTGGCCTTGGACAGTGCTGTTTGGGGCTTCCAAGTCCAATCCCCCAAAGGTGTCCCCTAAAGGGACATTGTGCCCAGTCTCTTGTAAGACCCCTGGGCCCCCACCTTCCCCTGTGACCAAGTCTCCTGTTTCCAGCTTGCAGAAATTGCCTGCATGAGCTGGAAGAGGTCCACAGTTTAGTCTCATTTCTGCAAAGGTAAAGAATCTGCCCCCTTCTCCCCTGGGTGGGCCTCCCCGAGTCTATGGTGTGACCCCTGGGGCTGCAAGGAGCAGTCTCTGGGGCTGTTTGGGGGGGGCTGGGAGGAGCCGTGGGACAGACTGTGACCAAAGCCCCAGGCCAAGGGACAGCAGGTGCATTGTGACGTGGGTGTGGGGCATGGAGGGCCATGGGGTCCCCTCCCGGCCCTGGGCTGCTGCAGGGGAAGCTCACGGCTCCTGTCTCCCACAGCCACCTGGCTAGGCTCTCTGACCAGGGGGGCCTTCACCAGTCCTTATGGCAAGCAGCCCCTGGGCAGGTGCGCCGAGGGGTGCCAGCTGGAGCCCGTCAGCCATGCAGGGAGCCTGTGGAAGACGCTGCTCCTGCCGTGGCCTCATCACCTGCTCATGCTCGCTGACAGGGCCCCCTCGGCCTCTGGCCTCCACCTTGCCAGCGAGACCTCAAGACGAGTAAACTAACTTAAAAAAAATCCTACCAGACACAGTGAGAAAGAACTTTCTTCCAGGTAATTCCTACTGGGCCTCTCTCATTCCAGCCATCTCAGGCCTTGGCCATGCCAGCTACCCCATTTTATCCTTTTCCTGGTGGTGGGAAAGTACCAAGTCCTTGTTCTTGCCTGGCACATTACAACACAAGTGCCAGCAAGAACACGTGTCCTGCCACCCACCAGATGCCTCACTCTGGGGTGGCCTTACTAACAGGCAGATAGAGACTCATAACCCTTCGTTTGTCAATCCGGATGTCCAGAAGCTCCTAGAACTACTAATCAGCAAAAGGGTAGAACTGAAGAGTTTGAAGGAGAAAGAAAAGGTTGGGTCAGTTTTCAAACAGTGGTGCCCAGATGACCACGTGAGTTTCTGGGGCACTCTGTGGAAGCTGCTGGGTGCTGAGCAGAACACCACCACCCTGCCATCCTTCTGGAACATGAAAAACAAAGCAGAGTCACTGGCCCAACCTCAGCCGTTCTCATCTCCCAAGGTCTTGGAAGACCGCTTGCAATGGAAACGCAGCCAGCTCTTCTGGGGTCTCCCCTCTCTGCACAGTGAGTCCCTGATGGCGACTGCCTTGTTCTCTACTCACTCTTCTCCATTACAGGCTCCCTCTGTTTTATTCAATGGGACCTCTAATTGCTTGCCAGTTCTAAACAAGGATCAAATATCTTCACAGTTTTCCCATGACCCACCATTGCTCCACCATGGGATCCAACCCCAACCCTCAATGCTAACCTTGTCCCAGCCCCAGGCCCCCCTTGCACCTTCTGTCCCAATAAGACCACCTTCTCTCCCATCCCAGAGGAGGACCAGTGGGGTATCTTGTCCTACATCCCAGAATAAGATATGATCCTTCAACCCAAATAAAATGCAACATCTGGAGTGGCCTTTGTTGCCAAAGCAACAAGGAAGGGGGAAGACTTTACCCACTGTGGAGAAAAGATCTCCAAAATTGTTTAGCCAAGTCCCTCCCAAGCTTCTGGAGGACCACCAGGCCTCCCGGGCCCACAGATCAGGTTCCACCTTTCAAGGGGACTTTGTCATCTTTAATATCCAGAAGTCACAGCTTCAGAGGCCCAGCAGGGATAAACAGCAAAGCAGCTTGCCCCACAAGGTTCAGCTGTCTCTGGAACTGAGGTGGCCTCAGGATGAATCCCCGGGGGTGAGTCAGGCACAGAGAGAGCAGGGGATCTCAGGGCCCTTTGTGTTTAAAGGCAAAAGTAGCCAAGCTACATGGAGGACCAGGTCCAGATACCACAGCAAGTATCAAGCAAGATTCCAACTAGAGAAGAACTTTGGTAAGCGTCTATGGCAGTGTCTGAAGAGGACGCCAACAGGTGTCTCCAGGATCTCAGCTAGGTTCCCAGTGAAGGTTCTGGGAACCAACTCTGAGAAGGAGTTTGGAAGACCCTTGATAAGGGCCTTAGAGGGTGATCCGGGAAAATACTTAGCCAGGGGCCCAGATAAGAAACATCTAGAAAAAACTTTAAAGGTTCATTTGCATAGGAAATTGGGACAGATCAGGAAGGGTCTGATCCCTGTGACTGTGCGTCAATCCTGGTTTGTGGCCAGCTATGCTTTTCCCAAGTCCCAACCCCACATGGCTATCAGAAATCTAGTACCCTTGAAGGATCAGAAGCCCTGTGTAAACACCTACCATGAGCTGTCCTTCCTTTGTCCTAACACTCAGCAGAAGCTGGAAACACACATCATAAGTTTTCGAGTGAGGTGTAAGTGGGACCTACCTCTCCAAATTGTTGAGCCCATAGATCTCAAACTACGTGAAGCTCAACACTTGCCCTTTCCCCAGTCCTCCTTTCCGTGCTCAGCCACCTTTGTACCTGGGGCCCCCTCAAAATCCAAATTTTACAAGTCCTTGGGAAACCACCTCAGCCCCATCCAGGAGAGAAGGGTATAACTGAAAATTCTGATCCCACTTCAGGGAGTCCCCTGACTGTTCCCTCACCCATATGTAAGCAAATCCTGCAGGCTCTGGGAGGGACTTCACCTAGTGATGGCCATCAGTCCTCAGAGACGTCTTTATCAAGACAGGAGGGCAGATCACCTTCTCAGGCCTCCATTCTCAGCCTCCCAAACAGACCCCTGCACAGCAAGTCTGTTATGGGGGCCAAGAAAGACAACCTGGAACCAAATCCAAGTTTAGCAATGGCCAGGAATGAGCTAAAAGAGGAGAGTGGGGGTCAGGCCTCACCAGACAAGGTAGCAACACTGAAGATGAAGCTCAGGTCCCAAACTCCAAGGTCTGAAGGGGCCACAGAGGCGATGGAGGCCAAGAAGGCCCCTGCTTGGAAAGTCATCTTAAGACCCAGTGGGCTGGTCAACAAACCAGCCATTTATGTGGATCTGAGGAAATCAGGATATCCAGGTGCTAGGAAAAGCCCCTCACCATCTACAGTGCTGGTTGCTCAAGACCCAGAAGAGGTAAGCCTTAAAACAAAGGTTAGTAAGGTTGAGCTCCAAGAGAAGATAGAGTCAGAGAACCAGCCTGAAGTCCATACCACTGGTGTGCTTCCTCAAGATTCTCCCAGTGACATCCTCCTTCCAGACTTTGCCACTTGTGTGCTTGTTGAAGACAGTAGCACCAGTGTGCTCCTGCCGGACTCTCACACTAATGCTGTCCTTGCTGAAGACATCTTGACCACTCAAGAGTCACACACCTGTTCCCAAATGGAACGTGCCAGTGGAGCGACACCAGCTTCCCCGGTGTCACATAACCTTAGCTCAAGTGGATCTAGCAGTGAGGGGCAGCAAGGGCCCTGTGGACCAAAGGTTGAGGAACCAAGTGACAGCCAGAGCAACAGTGAGACCACTGATGAGGGAAAGGACCAGAAGAGACCCAAACCAGAAGAGAATGAAGACAGGTGTGCAGAACCATTGGAAATCAGGGCTTCCCAAGCTAGCGAGATAAGCCACACTCTCCAGGTCAGAGGATCAGGAGAGAGCCTTGGGAGCAAATTTCTCCAGCTCATGCCACCAGAAAAGGGACATGTTTTTCCGGAAAGCCACTTTAGACAAAGCATGAAGAATTTTCTGCAGTGCCTTAATCCCAATTAAAAAAGCAAAGGACTGGAAGGCCCCCTTCAAAAAGGCAAGCCTGCATCGGCTCCTGCCCAGAGCTGGGTGCCAGTCAGAAGCAGATCAGTTATGGACAACAGGGCTGCCAAAACTCAGACGATCGGGACAGCTGTGGGACAAATCCTGGTGGAAAAATTGGGACTCCACCAAGGAACTCGGGCCTCAGAGATATATCAGCACAAGGAATTGCAGGCCCCAGTACATAGGCATTCTTGCCCCCACAGGGCTTTTGCCTCCACAGACCAGAAGAGAGTGATGGGAGGAATAGCCTCCAATCAGCAAGCTACCCCCAAGGGTCATAGCTGCCCTAGCAAGAGCCAGCTGACCAGAGACAGGAATGGCGAATGGGAAAGCCTTCCCAGGGCCCTGGGGCCCCCAGGCAGACCCAGCCAGCACTGGCCGATGGTGGCAGGTGTCTCAGGTCGAGTTCACCATTATCCTACATGCAGTCTTCGAAAATATGTGTCAACCTATCAGGCAGAGAACGCTTCACACATCTTTCCTGGTCAGAAAGATTTCCTTCAAGAAAAAATCGAGTATATGCAAAGAAAGCCCATTTTTTTCTCACATTAGCACAACCTCTGTGTGCTAATGACTTCCCCATGCCACAATTTTTATTGTTTCCCAAAAATACATTTTTTATTTCTCATGAGTGGTGCTGGACTCTGTGTGTGCCCTGCTTGGGGGAGGGGGGAGGATCAGGGTTTGCTTTCCCCAAGGGCCTGCTTTGGCTTCCAGGAGGAATGGGGCCTTGGAGGGTCAGTGACCTCGGGGTCCAACCCCGCCCACTTCCTCACACATCTTCCATTTCCACTACAAGGTGAACAAGACCCAGAGTGGGACCTAGCTCTGCCCATCCTCTCCTGCTTTCCCTCCACCTGAAATTAGTGTGGCTGTAGGGAGGGTCTGCTGAGGCAGAAATCCCACTCAGGCTCCAGGAAGACGGAGTCCTAGATCAGAGTGGGGCCCGCAGTTGGGAGACACAAGGCTGGCCCTGAGGGCAGAGGTGAGATATCCTGCCCTCACCCCCGTCTCCTATGGGGAGTAGAGGACGGCAACCCCAGGAGCCTTCTCTTCCCAGAGAATCCCATCTTAGCTCCATGCAGCGCCTTTTACACTTGGAGCAGCAAGGGACGAGCTCACTCCTGGTGCTGAGGGTGTGTGGGGTGCCACAGAGACCCCCAGGGACCAGCCTGCCCAGCCCCAGGGCACTGAAGGGGGCTGCTCACCAGCACCCCCTTCTCCTTCTGGGGGATGGAGGGGGTGTGGCTGTGGGCAGAGGGACCCTGCGCTTAGGGTGGGAGGCCAGGAAGGCGGCCAAGTGACAGGGTGAGCCCATGCCTGGTGTGACGACTGAGGGCCCTTGGTGTCCCACTGCCACCTACGGGCCCAGAGGGGAGAAGTTAGAGGCCTTGGGACTGTACCCACAGGGTTTCCACCCCACTTCAGCTGCCAAGTCCAGGGGTGGGGTAGTGGAGGGGGTGGGGTGGGGGTTGTACAGAAGCCACCTGAGCTTCCGCACAGAGGGCCAGGTTCCCAGAGGCAGCAAGGCCTTCAGGCAAAGAAGTTAACTTCTGCACAATTTGATAAGCTTGTAGGACTGTGGGCCCTGGGACGGACTTGTGGTCTGTGACCTTTACGTACACGTGTGGACCAAGGATGGCTCCCAGGGGACTGGTGGGGACTCAGAGGCCAAGGGACTGGCCTGGCTCCTGGTCTTGGTTACCCCAGAGTCCAGAAGGGCAGGAGGACAAGATGGGGCTTGTCCCACCCCCGGCTGGAAGGGACGTGTTCAGAATGAGGGTGTAGTCCAGGAGGGCCCCCATTGTGTGTCCCACTCCCAGCCCAACATTGTCCTCCAGGGCCCTCCCCCACATCACTCACATGGTGGAGAGTCCCACTCCAGGAGGGATCCCCCATCCAGATGGCAGCAGGCATGGCCCCACCCTCATGCTGTCAGGACATGCTGTCAGGATACCCCATGTGGGAATGTATCTGAGGTGGGGGACAAAGTGGGTGCAGTCCTGCTCTGCTGCAGCTTCTCCCTGGAGCCAGGTCCTGCCTCTAGGTCCCTAGGGTGGGCCAGCAGTGACAGTGTATCCAGGACCCGGGGGAGGTGGGACAAGGACAGACAGCACCCCAGTCCCTTGGAAGTTCAGGAGAGGGTGGCCCAGAGCAGAGTCCTGAACCTGGCTGCTTCTAGGTCCTCCCAGTGGCATCAGTTCTGGGAGTTGAGGAGTCGGACGTGCACCCCACGCTCCTGTTGGTAGAAGTGCCATGGACAGGAGGCTGGTGGAACAGCCAGAAACAGGAAGGAACAAGTCCCCTTGCCCTTCTCCTGCCAGATGTTACAAGAAGGCCAGAAAGGGAAAGCCCCATGCCAAGAGACCTTGTGCAGAGATCTCTAACAGAGACCCACACCAAGACCTCCCACAGAGACTCATACAGAGACCCACATTGAGACCTCCCACAGAGACCCACACAAAGCCCACACAGATCCTACACAGAGACCTCTAACAGGGGCCAATATCAAGAGCCCTCATGAACACCATGTCCAGGGATGATCCTCAAAGCCCTCCCACACATACCTTATACAGAAACTCTCACAGTGGCCAACACCAAGAGACTTCACAGAGACCTGTGACAGAGATCCACACAGACTTCTCTCAGACACACCTCAGAAACCGATCTGAATACCCACACACAGCTCTGCAGAGCCCACACAGACGCCTCCTGGTGCCCTGCAGACACCAAAGACATACCTTGAACAGAGGTCTCACCTCCATCCTTAGGAGCCCAAGTAGCCACCCAGTGACAGGTCCCATATGGATCTGAAGCCACTTAGCAAACTGGCAGTGCAGCTGTGCTCTACAGAGAAAATGCTTGTGTATTTTTTAATTACTTATGAAAAAGATTTAGATTCCCCACGTAAACCTGAAAAATCCTTTCCTTCACAGATTTTCATTAGCTTGAGCTCCCACACACAGTTTAAAGAATCAGAAACTAAACACAAACAAAACTTTGCCATCGTCTAATGAGGGAAGAACTCTTATTTGTCCAGTTTTAGCTACGGTTAGTGAAATGGCCTCAGGGGTCACGTTCTTTATTTTGTTAGGGACAAGTCCCTCCACCCAAAGTGAATTCTTCATGTTGGAAACGCTGTAGGGAGGCCTACGGCCATTGGGATGTGGGGTGGAGTGAACCAGCAGAGAGGCCACTGACTCAGCTTACAGACAGCATGCTCTTTGGCCCAGAGCAGCTTGTGTTAGGTTTGCGAGGCTTGCTTTATTTTTAAATCAAAGAACTCACAGTGTTAAACACACGAAGCTGTTTTAGAAATGAGACAGTTTGGCAATATTTCTGTTATTACCTTTGGTTTGTTTATATTTACTGTTAACAACATAAAATGATTATATCTTTTTCTTTTGGTTCCTTTTAAAATATGATAGTATCCTTAGATGATATCACATATACATCCAGAATATGAAAAAAATCACAAGCTAATGCTCAGCTATGATAGCTTAAACTTCTGGAGTACTCGGAAATTTTCAGATTTTACAGAATCTTAAGGCACGTTCAGTTTCTACGACTCAGGAAGTCAGGCTCTGATTTATATTATCAGCTAAAAAAGGGCACAGTGCTTAAATAATTTTGAAATCTTAGAAAATATTCCATTTAGTTGCTCCTTGAAATATACATTACCTCAATTAAATTACTTGGAAATTGGCATTTTAACATCTGTTAAATTTAAAAAGTATACATTTAATCAGCATTTCATTATAATAACAAAGATCTCACCATCTACCTAATATTTTCCAAACTGGGAACTTAGTTGAGAATCCATATTTCTCACTGGTCAGAAGAGTCCTGTTGCCCTGACTTGATAAGATCTAGATAACAGATCTCAAGTGTATGCCTAAATCTCTCAGGTCCCCCTTTGAGATGATGATGCCACAATCTTTTCTCTCAGAAGAGAGGAAGAGCTGGTGTCAGTTCTGTGGGTATATATATGTTTTTTAATTAAGAAAAAACATAGGCAGTAAAATATTTTATGGACTCACAGTTATTAATCTTATTAACATTTTGAAATTTGCTCCCTTGATACTTTCTCATGTTACTGTATCACAGAAACTATGGAAAGTGGCCCTGGATAGCCTATAATGTCCAATCAGTAGTATTTAATAACCAAGACAACTCATCACTTCCCTATAGATGCCTGCATCCATGATATCCCACAATCATAAAAAAATATACTTTCTTTTTTAAGTTTAAGCTACTTCTAAACCATGGTTTGAGTCAGAATAAAATTAAATTCTTGTAAGAGGTATAAAATAATGTAACTTCTAACAAAATAGACGGGAATTTTTGAAGTGCTACCGTCTTTTGAAGGAAAACATCACTGCCTCATCTCATCCTGATAACAAGAAATGAGATGACACAGCTCTTAGCTCTCAGCAATTTTATGTGTGTGTGTGTGAGTTGGTTCTGTGGGTCAGATGCATTAGTATTCTTTTTTTTTTTTAAGATTTGTGGGACAGACTATTTTTATAGAAGCGATAAATAGGACATGTGTCTTGTTAGCATCAGTAGCCATTCTTACCCCACTTGGAATAAGGGCAAGCGAGGAACCGACACAACCATTTTCTGGGAAGTGATTCCATTACCTCAAACCTTTCTCAGTAGAAGAAAAGATGGGAGGTCTCAGGTCGGAAGCTGAGACACTTTTGCCCCACAAGTAAGTACACAATTCATAGGCTATTAAAACTGGGAGGGCTACTGCAGGCTGTTGGCTGGAAGGATTTGTGGACAGCAGATGAAGAAGGACAGGCATGTTTAAGGTCTCTTGGCCATAGCCAGGCCACCATTTACAAAATGTGCCCATAAGTAGGAAACAGAACTTGACCAAAGCATGCTGCGTGTCCTACCTTCCCTCCATTTACACAGGGAAAACACTGCCCTCCAGCACCACCTCCCCCCAGAACCCTCCCTCATTGTCAGACACTTACTGCAGACTTCAGATGAAGAAGTAGGTAAAGAAAGGAAGAAGAGAAGAAGAGAAGAGGGGAGACAAAGAACCATTACCAACACACACACACACACACACACACACACAATGGTGGTGGTCTCTGCTTTATCCCAGCCACCTAGTTAACAAATGGGGACCCAATGGCACGGAGAGTCTCCCCAAGCCACATGGATACTCGGTTTCCACATCTGACTCTAATCCAATGCTTCCTCTGCTACACGACTTGAGCAGTGTGAAAGGATCCCTTTCCTAAGTCAAACAGATGATATCACTACAGGAAATTATTTCCACCACCACCAGATAATGGTAGATATCACTATTTCAGAGAGAAAAAAAGGAAGAAAAAGTAATCTTGCCATTTAGATAATGAAAATTTCAGAGAATAGAAACCTCTCTGAATCACAGTCTGGTTTTTTGTTTGTTTGTTTTTAAAATATTTTATCTGACAGTGAGAGATAGCGAGAGAGGGAACACAAGCAGGGGAGCTGGACAGGGAGAAGCAGGCTTCCTGCCCAGCAGGGAGCCCGATGTGGGGCTCAGTCATGGGATCGAGCCGGAGCCGAAGGCAGACGCTTAATGACTGACCCACCCAGGCACCACAGTGACAGTTTGTAACAACTCTTTAAAAAGAAAAGAATGACAAATGGGAATTTAATTCTATTAACTTTCATGAAAATAAGTTCAACGGAGTGTGTTCCCCTTCTCCCTCTGGGTGGACTCCTTCATGGGAAGTGCACCTTTCTCCGCATCTTGAATCCGCCCGCAATTCCAAGTAGTCCTCACAGATTTTGAGGATTGGAGGCAAAAGTACACAAAACCCAGTTCCTGGAGATACCATTCCTGCTTTGCTCACCTGAGAGGTGTGGAAAGTCCATTAGGAATGAGACTGTTAGGACTGATTTAATGTTAAAGCCTGTTTAACTATTAGGGCCTGCTTAGCTAGAGCGACTCCATATTGCCTAGGTAGCCATATTGTTGTTTACATCCATGGACTTCATTCTGGGAATAAACACCCCAGTAGTTCCTGGTATTGGTTCCAGGTATCGATTCCGGGTGTAAATGCCTTAACAATAGAAGCCACATACCTTGAGGTCTGCGGTTATGCCCTATAAAACCAGCCTGTGAGATCGGGACGGGGTCGCTCTCTTTGGAGGCGGCCCTGGCCGGTCAGTCTGACTTCTAATGCTTGGCATAGAATAAAGCTTTGCATAACTTTCACTTTGTCTCAGTCTCATTCCCCTGGCCAGTCAGTCTGACTTTTAATGCTTGGCATAGAATAAAGTTTGCATAACTTTCACTTTGTCTCAGTCTTTGATAATGGACCCCAACAGAGACCTTTATGTGGAGGGGCTCACCAGGGGACTGGACAGGACAGTACACAGGGGTGCAGAAGGAACACATTAGAAATTCCGTTTAGAAACTTTTTCATCTCATTTTTTTAAAATCCCTACATTTATATAAGCTCTGCCATGGATACAAATTATAGACTTACGATGCATGTATTTAACTTACAAATACATAAACACACACACATAAGAGGCTACATACTCTGAAAGATTTTTATGGGCTTAAAGGATGGTAGAAATGTAGAGAGCACTGACATGAACAAGATTCCTGGTCGTTTCTAAGACGCTGATCCAGAATCCAAAACCACCATGGGTTCTGGGCTCCATCATCCAAACCATGTATATGGCCGGTCCAGAAAGAATGAGGACCGTGGAACTCCAGAAGAGTTGTTTCACCAAACTTGGAAACCTTGATCACCCCCTCATAGGCAGGGGGTGGGTGACACGGAGGTGAGTGAACCATTCTCACCTGCAAACACAGCACAGCTGTGCACAAATAGGACCCCAAGCCTGTGGTGAGGGTTGTGTTGAGGGGAAATGAAAGGGAGCTGAGATTCAGTTAGAGTGCAGTGAAGGAACCTCCTGCCCTTCCTGGACCATCAGACCTACGGGAGGTGTGGGGAGGGTGCAGAAGCCATGGGGACCCCAGACAGCAAAGCAGAGATCGCATACACCATACTCAGGAGAATGGCTTATTGTTAAGAATGCAATGGTTTGCATTTCCATTACATTTTTGCAAGTATCCTATTGCTTTCAAGGTAAAAGTTTGAAGGTAGTAGTTTTATTTCCCAAGGCAAAAAAAAAAAAAAAAAAAAGGAAAATCCACTGGGAGATGTTATTTGCTTTGGATCATGTGAATAGTTTGGGGGACAGAAAAGAATGGATTCCTGCAGTCAAGCATATGGACACAGGGATTTGACTAGGAAGCAAGGGGGCTAAATACATTGGACCAAATTAAACAGATTGGTTATTCCTCGGGCGCACAACCACTGATGGTGCTCACAAGCTGGCGTATTAAGACAGACCTCTAGCTACCAGGCCAAGCAGCTGCTGTGAGTACACTTAAGCACAGACAGCCCTGGGAACACCCCAAGGTAAGGGCTGCAAGCGAGGATGCAGCGAGGTCAGCCAATGACCCAGTTCTGGTGAAGGCAGCATCTGCGCTGGTCAGCTCTCGCCATAGAGGATGATGTGAGAAGTGCAAGTGGAGAAAGAGAAATATTTCAACTTCGATGTCAGAATCCATCATCTGAATGTATCACTAGATGTAGAAAACGGACTGAACTGAGAGTCTAACCAGTTTGTCCATGATGCGCTGTCTACGTTACCTGCTTTTCTTCTGCAGGAAGGACATCATTATTTCTCAGACTCTCTGATCCCCACCATGCTGGGAGAGTCTGATATACTTGTCAAGGTGAAGCCAGACATCAGGGGACAGACTCACAGGAAGTATGAATGTTGTGCAACTCCTGGACAGACAGGACCAAACGAAACATTTCATGGCATGACATGATATGATATATGATGGGTGTATCGACAAACAAAGGGACAGTGAAAAATACTATAAATTTTAGATGTGAAGAAAAAATGACCTCTGCCATCTCAGAAGTACTCTACTTTTAACTTCATTCTGCAGCTCTCAAGGGCTATCATGTCTGTATTCTTTTTATTGGGGTGACATTTTCACCGGTACTCAGCATATGGATAATTTATCAGTGAACAAGTTCTTATTAAAACCCTTTGTAGGGGTGCCTGGGTGGCTCAGTGGGTTAAGCCTCTGCCTTTGGCTCAGGTCATGATCTCAGGGTCCTGGGATCGAGCCCAGTATTGGGCTTTCTCCTCAGTGGGGAGCCTGCTTCCCCCTCCTTCTCTGCCTGCCTCTCCACCTACTTGTGATCTCTCTCTGTCAAATAAATAAATAAAATCTTTAAAAAAACCCTTTGGATTCAAATTACAAGCAGACTTTATATAATAAATATCTTTTTATTATATAAATGTCATTTCTTTTTATGATAATTTATACATTTGTATACATCTTATGTATTTGTATAATAAATGTTGTTATATAATAAATGTTTTGTGAATGTCTTCTTTGTTTTATATCATTCCACTCTGATACCAGTCCACTAGTTTTCTAGGGAATAACACTGCGATGGTGAAAAGTCAGAGGCTGAAATCTTAAGCAAAGGGAATCAGAGGGCCCAGGCTGAGACAGTGCTTAAGAGAGAGTGCAAGAACTGAAATCATCTTGGTAGTTTTAACATTTATGAATTTTTACTATGTCGAAATAAATATAAAATTTGGGAGTGGAAGAGTTAAGACAATCTTAGAGAATACACCCAAGCCAGCGATGCACTTACCCACTAATCTCTTTCTCCCCATACATTGAACAGGTTTGGCTAGAAGACCTATACATTTCACTGATTTCTAAAATTCAAGAATTATGTCTCCCAATAGAATTAAAAGCTTACACATGTTCCCTTTACTGATGGGATGGTGGTGGCGGGATCCAGCCCTGCTAATATCCAGAAGTGGCCCTGACTCACACCAGGGCCATGTTACTCTCCTCTTGGACATAAATGCCAAGGGGTATCACGGAATACCAATGCCAGACAAAGTTACTCTGAGACCATGATAAAGGGGGACAAAAGGTAACTCATCATTGTTTTCTAAGTATAGAAACAAAGATCACCCCAAAATACGCCCCAAAATACTAGGCACCCCATTCTCTTCTTTAATATGAGTGACATCTACCTCGTTACCGGTAATGGTTTCTTCCGACTATAATCTTCCCTTCTATAGATAAGATTTATTGATATCATAGAATTGCCACTGCCTTCAGCATCCAATTAAATGTAATTAGATTCAGCATCCAATCTAAATCCAATCTAAAGTGACCCCCCCACACTTTTTGTCCTTCCCTCAAATCACCTAACCAAAACCCAATCCAACAGTAGATTTTTTTCTAACACCTCCTCCCCAGACACCTCCGGGTTCCCCAGGGTGTATGTCCTCCCTCATTACAATGAATAATAAGCCCAGCTTGTTCTGGATAAAGCTTGTTCACAGGAGTGTTCCTGGTGGTCTCTGGCTAGAGGATGTGGGCTTTGGAATGATCTCACAGCAGCCAAGTGACTCTCCCTCCCCAAGGAGAAAAACCCCATTCTTCCGCCCTTCCTCCAAACACCACTCACTCCACAGCACTTCCCTCCTCCCCTAGCTGAGTCAGGACCCACGTGCTGCATTCTCCAGACCCCTTGCACTTCCTCCTGTGACAGCCACTGCCTATCATGGCAGGCTTCTCACAAGCACATTGAAAGCTCTTTGCAGGCCCAGGGAGGAATGTCTGACCACATTGCCTGTACTTAATCTGGTGCCTGTTGAAATGGATCAGTAAAAGTTGGCTTATTCATGGACACATGACATAGAGCTTTCCAATCTACCTGAAGACTGAATCACAACAGTGTAATCACATCTTTAAAAAGGTTTCCAAGTAGCCATTATGTTTTGAAAAGAATCCGTAAGATAAAATAGCATTAACAATTGAAATTTAATGATGCAAAGAGAACTCCAAATTATTCAATCTAAGTCTTTTATTTTATATGTCAAATACAAATATCCTTGTAGCTTTTGAAATAAATCACAAAACTTAAGTGTTTACAGAATACAGTTTAAAAAGCAATTTTAACTTAAGATATTATTTCTATGATGACAAAAAATTCATTTAAAAAGCTATTACCGAGGGAGAGACAAGATGGCGGGGAAGTAGGAGGAGGTACCATTTCAACTTGTACCCTAAAGTGAGCTGATTACCTACTAAAGAACTCTGATCACCCATGAAATCAGTATGAGATCAGAATTATACACGTCTGGATCTCTACAGGGGCAGAAGACGCCAGTGGGCAGGTAAAGCAGAGTGGGAACATCGGACTGATATCGGAAGATAAACAAAAAGGAGAGGGAGCCACCACAGGCGACCGACTGGAAAGGAATACCCCAATACGAGAGTGCCCTGCGTCTGGGGACCAGCATTAACTTGGAGTCTGGTTGAAAGCACTCAAAAAGAGCAAAGGATTGCGGGGGGAAATTGTGGGAATCGGGGCGGCTAGGGACAGGGGCTTAAGTCCCCGGACCCAGGACAGCCTCCCCTGGCGCTGAGCCAGAGAGAGTGCAGCGGAGAAACCAGGTCTTGGTCCCTGAGCCGCCAGTGCGCCTGAGAACACGTGGAGTCCGGCTCCTGTGAGGGGCTGGGAGCTGTACCAGATGGCAGAATGCGCACGTACTATCAGCCTGAGATGCATGCACTCCACACCCTCCCCTGAGAGAGGTGCACAAAGGCCCAGTCTGGTGCTCTGGGACCCGCGCCGCGCTAGAGCCTGAGACGTGCGCGCCCCACACACTCCCCCGGGAGAGGTGCGCGCAAGTCCTGCGCTCTTAGACCCAGAAAGACCAGGCACCCCCAGCCCCAGCCAGCAGGAAAATCTCAGTGTGCGATTGCTGATTGGAACCTCTCTGGCGGTCTGGAGCTGCCCAGACAGCCGCCGCTCCGTGGTTTTGCATACAAGCAGGAGATCCTGCGTCCCCAGGGACCGCAGCTAGGAACCTGCTCTGCCAGTGGCCAAGGGGGAATTTATATGGGCTCTGCAGCACCCACAGGGGAGCAGGCTGAGGCTTCTCTCTGAGAGGGATGTCGGGGTGCACTTTGCTTTCCTTTAAACCCCCCAAAACCATCAAAAGCTGTCAAGGGGAGAGAAAAGAAGTGAACAAACATAAAAACCTCCAGAGAACAAAAGCCTAAAAAAAACGGTTTCCTCAGAGCCCACCCCCTTGAGAGGGGTGGGAGGACTTAACTCAGGGAACATCATTGACTGAAAACCCATGTGGCAGCCCCCTTCCCCAGAAAACAAACCGGGAAAAAAAAAAAAGACTACAAGAGAACAACCACCACTACTTCATAGATACAACTTTTATTTTTAATTCATTCCCACTATTCTGGTTCATTTTTTTTTCTTTTTTTATATAGATAATTCTTAACCTATTTACCATCACAGTGAGATGTCCAGTACATCAAATTCCATAATAAACTCCTAACCTGAACTTTTTGATACATACACCTGTGTTTTTTTTTTTTGCTTTTCTATTTTTTTAATATATTTTTTTAAATTTTAGTTTAGTTTAGTCCAGTTTATTCCTTTTTTATTTTTATTTTCTAATATTCATATAGAGTTAAATTTCAAGGTAACCCCCTTTCTCCAATCAATGCTACCCTTATAGGTAAACCAATTTTTAATCCCCCTTTATCTTAGGAAAGTTGAGTCCTTTAACAAAGATATCAAGATACATCCAAGAAGAATCAAAATAACCTTCCTCGCCCACACTGAGAATCTATAACCACGCTCCCATCTTTTTCTTCCGCCAGTGTTTCTGTGTATTTGTGTTTGTCCTGATAGTATATAAATCTTATACTTGGGGTTCTTTTTGATGAGGTTCTTTCTTTTTTTGCTTATATATATATATTTTTTTCTCTTGTCATATACTTTTATCAGTCTTTTTGTTTGTCTGTTTTTGTTTGTATACTTAATAAATCTTACCATGGGGCCCATTTGAGCTGAACCTTCTCTTTTATCTTCCCTTTTTTCCTGTCTCTTTCTCTCTCTTTTTTCTTTTTTTTTTCTTTTTTCTCTCGCTTGGGTGGGGAATCCTGAGTGCTCAGAAGCGTTCCAGGGTGCACCTTGACTGCACCACAGTCAATACATCCAGCTATATCTGTCCAGTCATCTCTCACCAAAATGACTAGGAGGAGGAATCCCCAACAGAAGAAAAATACAGAGGATGGGCCTTCTGCAACAGAGCTAATGGCTATCAACATAGATAATATGTCGGAAAGAGAATTCAGGCTAACAATTATACAGGCAATAGCTAGGTTGGAGAAAGCCATGGATGATCATACAGAATTGATAAAGGCAGAATTGAAAGCCACCAGGGATGATGTTCACAATGTTAAGGCAGAGCTAAAGGCCACCAGGGATGAGGTTCACAATGCTCTCAATGAGTTCCAATCTAATCTAAATTCTCTAAAAGCTAGGATAACTGAGACAGAAGATAGAATTAGTGATCTGGAGGACAAACAGATAGAGAGAAAGGATCAGGAGGAAGCCTGGAACAAACAGCTTAGAAGCCATGAAAACAGAATCAGAGAAATAAATGATGCCATGAAATGTTCCAATGTCAGAATTATTGGAATACCTAAAGGGGTGGAGAAAGAAAGAAGTCTAGAAGATATAGAGGAACAAGTTCTTCATGAAAATTTTCCCAGTCTCACGAATGGAACGAGCGTTCATGTACTAGAGGTAGAACGGTCTCCCACCAAGATTATAGATTCCAAAAAAACATCCAGGCACTTGAGAGTAAAATTAAGAAATCATAATTGTAGATACAATCTCTTGAAAGCCGCCAGGACAAAGAAGCTCCTTAAATACAGATGAAAGCCCATCAGAATAATGTCAGACCTGTCCACAGAGACCTGGCAAGCAGAAAGGGCTGGCAAGATATATTCAGGGCAATAAATGAGAAGAACATGCAGCCAAGAATACTTTATCCAGCAAGATTGACATTCAAAATGGATGGAGAGATAAAAGAGTTTCCAAGACCAGCAAGGCTTAAAAGAGTATGCAACCACCAAGCCAACACTGCAGGAAATATTAAGGGGGGTTCAATAAAAGAGGAAAAACCCTAAGAATAGCATTGAACAGAAATATAGAGACAATCGACAGAAAGAAAGACTTCAAAGATAACACAATGTCAATAAAAACGTATCTCTCAATAATCACTCTCAATGTGAATGGCCTAAATGCGCCCATAAAATGACACAGGGTTTCAGATTGGATAAAACGACAGGACCCATCCATATGTTGTCTACAAGAGACCCATTTTGAACCTAAAGATACACCCAGACTGAAAGTGAAGGGATGGAGAAGCATCTTTCATGCCAATGGGCCTCAAAAGAAGGCCAGGGTAGCGATTCTCATATCAGATAAATTAGATTTTAAACTAAAGACGGTAGTCAGAGATACAGAAGGACACTACATCATTCTTAAAGGGACTATCCACCAAGATGATCTAACAATTGTAAATATCTACGCCTCCAATATTGGAGCAACCAATTACATAAGAAAACTATTAATCAAGATAAAGAGTCATATTGATATGAATACATTAATAGTAGGAGATCTTAACACACCTCTCTCAGAAATAGACAGATCATTGAAGGAGAAAATCAACAAAGAAACAAGAACATTGAATGACACATTGGACCAGATGGACCTCATAGATATATACAGAACATTCCACCCTAAAACAACAGAACTCATTCTTCTCAAGTGCACATGGAACCTTCTCCAGAATAGACCACATACTGGGTCACAAATCAGGGCTCAACCGATACCAAAAGACTGAGATTATTCCCTGCATATTCTCAGATCACAATGCTTTGAAACTGGAGCTCAATCACAAGGAAAAGTTTGGAAGGAACTCAAAAACCTGGAAGCAAAAGACCACCTTGCTTAGGAATGCTTGGATCAACCAGGAGATCAATGAGGAACTTAAACAATTCATGGAAACCAATGAGAATGAAGACACTTCACTCCAAAACCTATGGGATACAGCAAAGGCGGTCCTAAGGGGGAAATACATAGCCATCCAAGCTTCCTTCAAAAAAATGGAAAAATCCAGAATACAGCAGCTGTCTCTACACCTTAAAGAACTGGAGAATCAACAACAAATCAAACCAACTCCACACGTAAGAAGGGAAATAATCGAGATCAGAGCAGAGATCAATGAGGTAGAAACCAAAGATACAGTAGAACGTATCAATGAAACTAGAAGCTGGTTTTTTTAAAGAATCAATAAGATCAATAAACCATTGGCTACACTAATCCAAAAGAAAAGAGAGAAAGCCCAAATTAATAAAACTATGAATGAAAAGGGAGAGATCACAGCTAACACCAAGGAAGCAGAAACAATCATCAGAAGTTATTATCAACAGTTATATGCCAATAAGCTAAGCAACCTAGAGGAAATGGATGCATTCTTGGAAAACTATAAACTCCCCAAATTGAACCAGGAAGAAATTAACAACCTAAATAGACTGATATCTAGTAACGAGATTGAAGCAGTGATCAAAAGCCTCCCAAAAAACAAGAGCCCAGGACCTGATGGATTCCCTGGGGAATTCTATCAAACTTTCAAAGAAGATGTAACACCTATTCTCCTGAAGCTATTTAAAAATTTGAAGCAGAAGGAAAACTTCCAGACTCTTTTTATGAAGCCAGCATTACCCTGATCCCCAAACCAGGCAAAGACACCACCAAAAAGGAGAATTTCAGACCAATATCCCTGATGAATATGGATGCTAAGATTCTCAACACGATCCTAGCAAACAGCATCCAACAGCACATTAAAAAGATTATCCACCATGACCAGGTGGGATTCATCCCTGGGTTACAAGGATGGTTCAACATTCGCAAATCAATCAATGTGATAGAACAAATCAATAAGAGAAGAGAGAAGAACCACATGATCCTCTCAATTGATGCAGAAAAAGCTTTTGGCAAAATCCAGCATCCGTTCCTGATTAAAACGCTTCAAAGTATAGGGATAGAGGGAACATTCCTGAACTTCATCAAATCTATCTATGAAAGACCCACAGCAAATATCATCCTCAATGGGAAAGAACTTGCAGCCTTCCCGTTGAGATCAGGAACAAGACAAGGATGCCCACTCTCACCACTCTTGTTCAACATAGTATTAGAAGTCCTAGCAACAGCAATCAGACAACAAAGAGAAATAAAAGGTCTCCAAATTGGCAAGGAAGAAGTCAAACTCTCTCTCTTCACAGATGACATGATTCTTTACCTGGAAAACCCGAAAGACTCCACCCCCAAACTTCTAGAACTCATACAGCAATTCAGTAATGTGGCAGGATACAAAGTCAATGTACAGAAATCAGTGGCTTTCTTATACACTAACAATGAAAACACAGAAAGGCAAATTAGAGAATCGATTCCATTTACTATAGCACCAAGAACCATAAGATACCTGGAGTTCTTTACCTGGGAATAAACCTAACCAAAGAGGTTAAGGATCTGTACTCGAGGAACTACAGAACACTCCTAAAAGAAATTGAAGAAGACACAAAAAGATGGAAGACCATTCCATGCTCTTGGATCGGAAGAATAAACGTTGTTAAAATGTCTATACTGCCTAGAGCAATCTATACTTTTAATGCCATCCCAATCAAAAATCCACCGGTATTTTTCAAAGAGCTGGAGCAAATAATCCTAAAATTTGTATGGAATCAGAAAAGACCCCAAATTGCTAAGGAAATGTTGAAAAACAAAAATAAAACTGGTGGCATCACGTTACCTGATTTCAAGCTTTACTACAAAGCTGTGATCACCAAGACAGCATGGTACTGGCATAAAAACAGACACATAGACCAGTGGAACAGAGTAGAGAGCCCACATATGGACCCTCAACTCTATGGTCAAATAATCTTCTACAAAACAGGAAAAAATATCCAGTGGGAAAAAGACAGTCTCTTCAATAAATGGTGCTGGGAAAACTGGACAGCTATATGTAGAAGAATGAAACTCGACCATTCTCTTACACCGGACACAAAGACAAACTCGAAATGGATAAAAGACCTCAACGTGAGACAGGAATCCATCAGAATCCTAGAGGAGAACATAGGCAGTAACCTCTTTGATATCAGCCACAGCAACTTCTTTCAAGATATGTCTCCAAAGCCAAAGGACACAAAAGCGAAAATGAACTTTTGGGACTTCATCAAGGTCAAAAGCTTCTGCACAGCAAAAGAAACAGTCAACAAAACAAGGAGGCAACCCACGGAATGGGAGAAGATATTTGCAAATGACAGTACAAACAAGAGGTTGATATCCAGGATCTATAAAGAACTCCTCAAACTCAACACACACAATACAGACAATCATATTAAAAAATGGGCAGAAGATTGAACAGACACTTCTCCAATGAAGACATACAAATGGCTATCAGACACATGAAAAAATGTTCATCATCACAATACTAATAAAATGAGAGTCTGGTTATCAAGAGCTGATGGAACTTCTGGAACCACAGAGCTCCTGACCCATTAGCGGCTGAACAGAAGTGGAGAATCAGCATCAAATAGCAGTTTCCTGGAATCATAATAACTAAAATAATAATTACATAACTGTGAACTTATGCACCACAGGAGAGAATCGTTGGCTTGAGTTTATTAAGAAATTAAAATTTCAGTAGAACTCCAGAATAAAAACCACTCCCTCAGGACTGACTATGGGAAGATAGTTGTACTTTACATAATTTACCTTTTAGCACATTATTAGAAATGTAGTGAAAATATCAGAGGAATTTATCAATTTTTTTATCCCTCCCAGGTAATTATTAATTATAAGTGACAGCATCAATATTTTAAGAGAACTAAAGGAGAAAACACTAGATGAAATATGTGCTTTAATTTAAAAAAATCATAGAAATATTAAGTATGAAAAACATGGCTAACCATTGGAGGAACACAGCAAGTCCCATCATACTGATCAATAATCAGACTATTTAATGAGGGTGGACACATTATAATAGGAACATTCATGAACAGCTGTAGTCTAGAGGAACATGAACAGAAGATGAGGATTCTGAAAACATGGTCTCAGAACTTAACGGAAGTAAGATTTGCTGAAAATATGAGACCTGGAGGAGGTGCAGTGACATATGGAAGTGAGATCTAACTTGCTGGAAAAATTAGTTGGAGAGGTCAAGAAGACTAGCACTGGTGTTCAAAGAGGCATATGTAATGAATCCAGACTCTTCTACTCTGCCTGGAGCCTTCTCCAGGGAGCTAGCTTGGCCACAGCTGTAGAAGGAGACTATATAAGGAACACCTGTGGAAGCAGGAAGTTTCACTCAATGACTGAAATGTGTGAGACCAGAGGAGAGGTGTTTAGGATGGACTTTAGGGATATCTAGTCTAACTCCTCAATTCCATGGGTGAGTTTTCCAAGGCCTGGGAAGGAGAGAAATAAGGCAGTTGATAAGTAGCTGGGCTGTGCTATAATCTAGCTTTTCAAGTTTAGTGATAAGATTCTAAATTTCTTGAGCATAACCACCTTTTATTCTGAGAGATTTGAATTTCAAACTCAGGATTGTCTGCTCTCAGGAGATATGTTTCCAGATGCCTAGTTTCCTGGAGACCTATATTGCTAATAAATGGACTAACACATAATTAGGCATTCAGACAGTCCTCGTTTATTTGGCATATATCCTCATATCCCCTTTTAATGTTTCGAGGCCCCATCAAGTCTTATAATCCCAATCCAGGATAAATTTTTTAAAAACACACATATACATTCAGGAAGCTTCTTTCAGAAGTTTCATAAATGTCTAGGGTCTTCATTATAAAACTATATCCCACAAAGTGCACAGCTTCAGAAGTCAATGGCATTTCCTTTCTCAATCCCTCTTTGTTAAGTCATGCTCTTAGGTACAATTACATCACCAAACCCAGAGCTATAAAAAGTAAATTTATAAATTTTCACACTGAAACCTATCTATAATTACCTTTTTTTTCTTTTGCCATAATGATACTCTCCAAAAATGTGAAGTCGCTTGAGCTGATTGTTCCCAGAAGGCACTGTTTCTACTCCTAAATATTGATGCCAAGTACAGGTAAATTGATCTCCTTAAGGGCCTTTATACTTTTAAAATTATTTCACACTCTGCAATAATCAGTAATGGCAAAGAAAAATTATTTCAGTTACCCTGCAATGTGCTACTGGAGTGACATATGGATGCTTGATTGACTAGGGTATGAGTGCAATGTAATTTTCTGATTAATCAAAATGTCTAGGTTTTTTTAAGTCATGTTTTCCAGCTAGCCAATAGAACAGGTCATAGATACTTTAAGTTTAATGAAAAATTAAAAATTAGAAATATCCAATTAGAAAATTAGAATACCCAATGCATGGAAACCAGTAAGGTTAAACAAGTAATTACACTTCGCTGTTAAGACCAATCCTCATGAGAGTGAAGACATTGGTGCTGAAAGCCCTAAGCATCCATCTCTCCAGCTGGACAACAATTGTACTAGCAGAAACCATCTGAAGAAAACACTTTGGAACTCTGTAGTTTCTTTGATAACTTGAAATGTCCAGGGGATAGCTTGCTTGGTAAATTTTGGTTAACTTGATTTATTTAAGGCATGAAGGTAGTGGCAGCTACCCAGCCCCATATCAGGCAGTTGTAAAGAATATGACCCATGCTTCTGAGGAAGCTTACTGGACCAGGGTTGCCAATGATAATCTTGTCATCCAAATATTAGGGACTTAGATTCTCATTAGGAGTTATTGCTCTGATTGATGAGTTGGGGACAGGGAGGCTGGCCACCAATACTCCAATTTCGACAGCTGAAGTGACTCCCGGGAGATTTGAAAGAGTCACATCTGTTGTTTTTTATATTAAAACAACTGTGTATAAAGGGGAAATTTAGAAGGCCACACACTAAACCAAAGAAAGATGCAGCTCAGAAAAAACACCTCAGCACAGAGGTACCTTATAACATAAAAAAGCACCAAACCTTGGTTAAAGGGGAGAATCTTATTTCCAGTTTCCACATGATAAGATTCAAAATTCCAGTTTTCAATAAAAAAAAATAGCAAGGCATAGAAGAAAACAGGAAAGTATAGCTGATTCAGAGAAGCAAAATAAGTCAACAGAAAATGTACCTGCGGAACCCCAGGTGTCAGGCTTATTGGACAAAGACTTTAGGACAGCTGCCTTAAAGACACTCAAAAAGATAAATGAAGACATAGACAAAGAGGAAAATAATATCAATATCAAAAAAATCAATAAAAAGATAAATTTATTTTAAAAAAGAACCAAAAAAGTGGCACCTGTGTGGCTCAGTGGGTTAAAGCCTCTGCCTTCAGCTCAGGTCATGATCCCAGGGTCCTGGGATTGAGCCCCACATCAGGCTCTCTGCTCCGTGGAGAGCCTGCTTCCTCCTCTCTCTCTGCCTGCCTCCCTGCCTACTTGTGATCTCTCTCTCTGTCAAATAAGTAAATAAAATCTTTTTTAAAAAGAACAAAAAAAGTCTAAAGCTGAAAAATATAATAACTGAAATGAAAAATACATCAAAGGGATTCAAAAACAGATTTGTGCATGCAGAAGAAAGAGTTGGTAGGCTTAAAGAATTGAAATTATCAAGTCTTCAGAACAGAAAGAAGAAAAGAATGAAAAAAAAATTGAACAGAGCCTAAGGGACCTCTAAAACACTATCAAGTGGACCAACATAGGCATTGTGGGAATGCCATCAGGAGAAGAGGGATAGAAAGGAGCAGAGTGGTGCCTGGGTGGCTCAGTTGGTTAAGTGTCTGCCTTCAGCTTGGGTCATGCTCTTGAGGTCCTAGGATCGAGCCCCTTGCTGGGCTCCCTGCTCAGCAGGGAGTTTGCTTCTCTCTCTCCCTCTGCCTTCCCCCCATGCTTGCACTCTTTCTCTCTTTTTCTCTGTTTTTCTCACTCAAATAAATAAATAAATATCTTTTAAAGGGGGGGAACAGAAAATAATTTGAAGAAATAATGTCAAAAGACTTCCCAAATTTAAAGGATTGAAATTATAATAAATTAATCTACACATTCAAGAAGTTCAACAATCTCTAAGTTGAATAAAATAAAGATACTCGCCCAACAACACATTGTAAACAAAATGTTGAAAGATAAAGCCAAAGAAATGATCTTAAAAGCAACAAGGAAGAAGTGACTCATCACACAGAAGAGATCCCCAACAAGATTACCAGTCAATTTCTCATTTGTGGAGCATAAGAAATAACACGGAGGACATGGGGAGATGGAGAGGAGAAACGAGTTGAGGGAAATTGGAGGGGGAGATGAACCATGAGAGACTATAGACTCTGAAAAACAATCTGAGGGTTTTGAAGGGGTGGGGGGGTGGGATGTTGGGGGAGCCTAGTGGTGGGTATAATGGAGGGCACGTATTTCATGGAGCACTGGGTGTGGTGCATAAACAATGAATTCTGTTACACTGAAAATAAATTAAATTAAATTAATAATAATAATAATAAAATAAGAAATAAATATATAAATAAATATGTATAATAAATATATAAATAAAAATAAAAATAATAAAAATAATAATAATAAATAAATAAATAAGCGTTACCACAGGAAAAAAAAAGAAATCTAGGTGGTTTGCTCTACCCAATATGCTTAAAGGAAGAAAAAACAAAGATAAACAAAACTGTCAACAGATAACTTTATATCCAGCAAAATTGTCCTTCAAAAATCATGAAGAAATGACACTCTCAGATTTTGAAACGCTGAGGGAGTTCATCACCACTACACCTTCCCTGTGAGACATGCTAAAATAGTCCCTCAAGTTGAAAAGAAAGGAAAATAGTATCTGGGAGCCGCATAAAGCAAGAGGGGAAAGGTAAGACATGGGCATTGGAAAAGCGATTTTTGTTATAACATTATTTATAATATAAGCCAACTTTCTATTTTCTTCAGGGTAAAAAAGACACATGTACATAAAATAATCACTAATTTATATTATGCAGCACACAACATATAAAGATGTAATCTATGACAATAGTAACAGAAAGTGAGGGTGGAGCTGTATAGGGGAGGAGTTTGTATGCTATGGAAGGTAAGTTGGTAAGTTGACATCAATTCAAATTATATTATTAAAACTTTAAGGATATTAAATGTAACACTCATAGTAACTACCAAGAAATTATGTATACAGTATACATACAAGGAATTGAGAAGAGAATCAAAGTATTTCACCACACACACACACACACACACACACAAGATTAACTAAAAAGAAGACAGTAATGGAGAAAAATGAGAAATAAAAAGACTACGAGCATGTGGAAAACATTTGCTTGTCAGAAAATGGAAGAGATAAGTCCCTCCTTATGAGTGATTAAATGTAAATAGATTACACTCTTCAATCAAAAAATAAGAGACTGGCAGAATGGGTAAAAACACATGATCCAATCATATGCTGTCTGCCAGAGACTCACATTATTTCTAAGACAAAAATAGATTGAAAGTAAAAGGATGGAAAGATATAGTCCACACAAATAGTGACCAAAATAGAGGTTCAGTGGATCTACTAATTTCAAACAAAATAGATTTCCATTCTTAAAAGTTTAAAAGAGGCAAAGGAGTAAATTATACATTTATAAAAGGTAAAATAGTCCAAGGAAGATAAAAGTTATAAACATTTATGCACCCGATAACAAAACCTCAGATATGAAAAACTCAAATATGAAGCAAAAAATAATAATAATAACATCAAAGGGAGGAATATCAGAAGTTTTACAATAATGTTTTCAATAATGGACTGATCAGTCAGAGATAAGAAAAATTAAAGTAAAAGACATAAGCAACACAATAAATCAACTAGATTAAGAAAAGATATACAGAATAATCTACCCAACAGCAGCAGAAGAGTGGTTCCCTTTTAAGTGTACATGGGACATTCCATGGGACAGATAACATATTAAACCATAAAACAAGTCTCAATAGTTTTTAAAAGTCAGCTGTCATACAAAGTATCTCCTCCAACCACAACAGGATGAAGGTTAAAATACATAACAGAAGGAAAACAGGAGAAGCCATCAATATGTGGAAATTCAAGAACACACTCCTAGAGAAGCAGTCACAAGGATAATTAGAAAACATTTATAGATCAATGAAAATGAAAACACAACTTACCAAAAGTTAAGGACTGTGATGGAAGAAGTGCTCAGAAGGAAATCTATAGGTGTAAATGCCTGTATTAAAAAAGAAATAAGGGGGCGCCTGGGTGGCTCAGTGGGTTAAAGCCTCTGCCTTCGGCTCAGGTCATGATCTCAGCGTCCTGGGATCGAGCCCCGCATCAGGCTCTCTGCTCAGCAGGGAGCCTGCTTCCTCCTCTCTCTCTGCCTGCCTCTCTGCCTACTTGTGTTCTCTGTCTGTCAAATAAATAAATAAAATCTTTAAAAAAAAAAAAAAGAAAAAAAAAAAGAAATAAGGTCTCCAATCAATAACACAACTTCACAACAGAAGGAACAAGCTAAACTCAGAGCTAGCAGGTGGAGGGGGAGGAGCAAGATGGTGGAGGAGTAGGGGACCCAAATTTTATCTGCTCCCAAGAACTCAGCTAGATAGTTATCAAGTCATTCTGAACACCTACAAAGTCAACAGGAGATTGAAGAGAAGAAGAGCAGCAACTCTAGGAACAGAAAAGTGACCACTTACTGGAAGGTAGGACGTGCCGAGAAGGGACTCTGAGGCGATATACGAGAGGAGAGACCATGGAGGGGGGAGGGAGTCTCCATCAGCTGGGTACCAGCAAGCGGTGGAGCAGTGGAGCATGAAATCAGAAATTTTAGAAGTCTGCTCTGCAGAGGGACGTCACTCCAATGACTAAGCAGGGGGTGGAATCCTCGCAGGGACAGTGTGGTCTCAGGACACAGGGGGGTCACAGAAGACTGGGGGTATCTGAGTGTGGCAGAGCTCCCAGGTTTGGAGCAGGGAAGCTGGCAGCAGAGATGGAGGCGAGCAGTGGGCTCTTAGCTCGGGGTTGCCATAAACCATGGTCCCGGCACAGTCAGACCACTGCTCTTTGAGCAGGAACCCCGCAAGGGGCAGATCCAGAGAAACCTCTTCCTCCTTTCTCTGGGATGAGCAGTGCTGGAGTGGTGCGACAGGAATCTGCTGGGTTTGGAGACTCCAAGCCGGGCCAGGCGCCAGAGAGAGAAACACTCGGTCACAGGCCGGGTGAGCTCGGAGTGCAGCCAGAGACCAGGGAGATGGGAGGGATTGATGGTTTTCTCCGAGGGTGCACTGAGGAGTGGGGCCCCAAGCTCTCGGCTCCTCCAGCCAAAGACTGGGTGGCCGCCATTTTCATTCCCGTCCTCCAGAGTGGTACAGAAAGCACTCAGGGAACAAAAGCTCCCGAGAGCCAACCAGAGCAGATTACTTAGCCCGGCCCCTGGCAAGGGTGGTGCAATTCCGCCTCGGGCAAAGACATTTGAGAATCACAGCAACAGTCCCCTACCCCAGAAGATCAGCAAGAACATCCAGCCAAAACCAAGTTCACTGACCAAAATGAGAACTGCAGAAATTCAGACCAAGGGAAAGGTAACTCATAGAATTCATGGCTTTTTCCCCATGATCCTTTAGTCTTTCAAAGTTAATTTTTTAAAATTTTCTTTATTTTTTCTTTTTCTTTTAAAAAAATTTTTTCTTCTTTCTTATTTTAACCAACATCTTATCAATAATACCATTTTAAAAAATCTTTTTTATTTTTCGTTTTTGCAGTCATATTCTATCCCTTCATTGTGTCTAACCTTATTTTGTGTGTGTGTGTATATATATATATTTCCTTTCTTTTGGGATAAGGTTTCTTCTAACAGACCAAAATATACCCTAACTCTAGTGTATCACTTTGTTCTAGTATCATGCATGATCACTTTCTCTCCCTTTTTAAAATTTTTTTTTCTTTCTTTTTTCAACCAACTTCTTATCAATTCATTTTTTTAAAATATTTTTAAATTTTATACTTACAGTCATATTCTATCCCTTCATTGTATTTACCCTTAATTTTGTGTGTGTGTGTGTGTGTATATATATATATATATATATATATATATAACTTACATATAAAACTTATTATATATATATGTGTGTGTGTGTGTGTGTGTGTGTGTGTGTGTGTGTTTCTTTCTTTAAAATTTTGGGAGGCAGTTACATCTAACAGACCAAAATACACCCCAAATCTAGTGTGTGGCTTTGTTCTATTCACCACCCTGATCATATTTTTCCCCCTATTTTCAAACAGTTGCGGGTCTCTTCTGATTCATTTAGTGTGTATTTTTCTGGGATTGTTTTTATCCTTTTAGAATTTCATTCTCTCATTCATCTATTCTCCTCTGGACAAAGTGACAAAACAGAAAAACTCACCTTAAAAAAAAGAAAAAGAGACAATACCAACTGCCAGGGACCTAATTGATACAGACATTAGTAAGACGTTGGAACTAGAGTTCACAATGGTGACTATAAAGATACTAGCTGGGCTTGAAAAAAGCACAGAAGGTACTAGAGAATCCCTTTCTGGAGAAATTAAAAAACTGAAATCAGAACAAGTTGAAATTAAAAAAAGCTATTAATGAGGTGCAATAAAATATGGAGGCTTTTACTGCTAGGATAAATGAGGCAGAAGAGAAAATTAATGATATAGAAGAACAAATGATGGAGAATAAAGCAGCTGAGAAAAAGAGAGACAAAAAACTACTGGATCATGAGGGGAGAATTCAAGAGATAAATGATACCATAAGATGAAATAAAAGTAGAATAATTGGGATCCCAGAAGAAGAAGAAAGAGAGAGGGGGGCAGAAGGTATATTGTAGCAAATTATAGTGGAGAATTTCCCTATTTGTGGGAAGGAATCAGGCAACAAAATCCAGGAGGCTCAGAGAACCCCCTCAAAATCAATAAAAATAGATTAATACCCTCTCATCTAATAGAAAAACTTACAAGTCTCAAAGACAAAGAGAAAATCCTGAAAGCAGCTAAGTACATGAGGTCTGTAACCAAAATGGTAGAAATATTAGATTGGCAGCAGACCTATTCACAGAGACCTGGCAGACCTGGAAAGACTGGCATGATATATTCAGAGCACTACATGAGAAAAATATGCAGCCAAGAATACTATACTGAGTTAGGATTTCAATGAAAACAGGAGAAGAGAAAAAGAGCTTCCAGGACAAATAAAAACTAAAAGAATTTGCAAACATCAAACCAGCCCTACAGGAAATATTCAAAGGGATCCTCAAAACAAAGAGAAAGCCTAAAAGAAACATAGACCAGAAAGGAACAGAGACTATACACAGTAACAGTCACATTACAGGCAATACAATGGCACTAAATTTACATCTTTCAATAGTTACCCTGAATGTAAATGGCTAAATACCTAATCAAAAGACACAGGGTATCAGAATGGATAAAAAACAAGACCCATCAATATGCTGTCTGCAAGAAACTCATTTTTGACCCAAAGACACTTCCAGATTTAAAGTGAAGGGGTCAAAAACCATTTACCATGCCAGTGGACATCAAAAGAAAGCTGGAGTGGCAATCTTTCATGTCAGACAAATTAGATTTTAAACCAAAGACTATAAGAGATGAGGAAGGACATGCTTAAAGGGTCTGTCCAAAAAGAAGTTCTAACAATTCTAAATATCTATGACCCTAACATGGGAGCAGCCAATTATATAAGCCAACTAACAACGAAGAAATACATTCACAGATAATCAAAAAATCAAAAAAAAAAAACCCCATATTCACAATAATACAATAATAGTAGGGGATGTTAACACCTCCCACACTGCAATGGACAGATCATCTACACAAAAGATCAACAAAGGAAGTAAAGGCTTTAAATGACACTCTGGACCAGATGGACATCACAGATATATTGAGAACATTCCATCCCAAAGCAACAGAATGCACATTCTTCTCCAGTGCACATGGAACATTATCCAGAATAGATCACATCCTGGGTCACAAATCAGGTCTTAACCAGTACCAAAACATTGGGCTCATTCCCTGCATAATTTCAGACCACAATGCTTTGAAACCTGAACTCAATTACAAGAAGGAAACTAGAAAGAACCCAAGTACATGGAGGCTAAAGAACATCCTACTAAAGAATGAATGAATGCGTCAACCAGTAAATTAAAGAAGTATTAGGGACACCTGGGTGGCTCAGTGTGTTAAAGCCTCTGCTTTCGGCTTAGGTCATGATCCCATGGTCCTGGGATCAAGCCCTTCATCGGGCTCTCTGCTCAGCAGGGAGCCTTCTTCCCACGCCACCCCCCGCCTGCTTCTCTGCCTACTTGTGATCTATCTCTCTCTGTCAAATAAATAAATAAAATCTTTAAAAAAATAAAGAAATATTGAAAAAATTTGTGGAAACAAATGAAAATGGAAACACAACTGTTCAAAATATGTGGGACACAGCAAAGGTGGTCCTAAGAGGAAAGTATATAGCAATACAAGGCTTTCTCAAGAAACAAGAAAGGTCTCAAATACACAACCTAACCCTATACCTGAAGGAGCTGGAGAAAGAACAGCAAATAAAGCCTAAATCCAGCAGGAGAAGAGACATAATAAAGATCAGAGCAGAAACCAATAAAAGCATAATAAAGATCAGAGCAGAAACCAATGAAATAGAAACCAAAAGAATAGTAGAACAAATCAACGAAACTAGGAGCTGGTTCTTTGGAAGAATTAATAAGATTGATAAACCCCTGGCCAGACCTATCAAAAAGAAGAGAGAAAGGACCCAAATTAATAAAGTCATGAGTGAAAGAGGAGAGATCACAACCAATACCAAAGAAATACAAACAATTATAAGAACACAGTATGAGCAACTATATGCCAGCAAATTAGACATCTGGAAGAAATGGATGCATTCTAGAGTCTAGAGTTTATATGTCTAGAGACATATAAACTACCCAGACTGATCCAGGAAGAAATAGAAAACAGGAACAGACCCATAACCAATAAGTAAATTGAAGCAGTAATCAAATATCTCCCAACAAACAAGAGCCCAGGGCCAGACGGCTTCCCAGGGGAATTCTACCAAACATGTAAAGAATAATTAATGTCTATTCTCCAGAAACTGTTCCAAAAAAAATGGAAGGAGAACGTCCAAACTAATTTTATGAGGCCAGAATTACCTTGATCCTAAAACCAGACAAAGACCCCATCAAAAAAGAGAATTACAGACCAATATCCCTGATGAACATGGATGCAAAAATTCTCACCAAAATACTGGCTAGTAGGTTCCAACAGTACATTAAAAGGATTATTCCCATAACCAAGTGGTATTTATTCCTGGGCTACAAGGGTGGTTCAACATCCACAAATCAATCAATGTGATACAATACATTAATAAAAGAACGAACAAGAACCATATGATACTCTCAATAGATGCAGAAAAAGCATTTGACAAAGTACAGCATCCTTTCTTGATCAAAGCTCTTCACATTGTAGGGACAGAAGGTACATACCTCAATACCATAAAAGCCATCTATGAAAACCCCACAGCAAATATCATCCTCAATGGGGAAAAACTGAGAGCTTTTCCCCTAAGGTCAGGAACATGGCAGGGATGTCTACTATCACCACTGCTATTCAGCATAATACTAGAAGTCCTAGCCTCAGCAATCAGACAACAAAAAGAAATAAAAGACATCTGAGTCTGGAAAGAAGTTAACCTCTCACTCTTCATAGATATGATACTTTATGTGGAAAACCCAAAAGACTCCACCCGAAAACTATTAGAACTCATACAGGAATTCAGCAAGGTGTTGGGATATAAAATCAATGCACAGAAATCAGTTGCATTTCTAAACAACAGCAACAAGACAGAAGAAAGAGAAATTAAGGAGTTTATCTCATTTACAATTGCACCCAAATCCATAAGAATACCTAGGAATAAATCTTACCAAAGAAGCAAAGAGTCTGTACCCAGAAAAGTATAAAATACTCATGAAAGAAATTGAGGAGGAGGCAAAGAAATAGAAAACGTTCCACGCTCATGCATTGGAAGAACAAATATTGTGAAAATGTCTATGGTACCTAGAGAAATCTACACATTTAATGCAGTCCCTACCAAAATACCATCAACCTTTTTCAAAGAAATGGGAATAAATAATCTTAAAATTTATAGGGAACCAGAAAAGACCCCAGATAGCCAGAGGAATATTGAAAAAGAAAAGCAAAGCTAGTGACATCACAATTCTGCACTTCAAGCTCTATTGCAAAGCTATAATCCTCAAGACAGTATGGTACTGGCACAAAAACAGACACATAGATCAATGGAACAGAATAGAGAGCCCAGAAATGGACCTTCAACTCTAAGGTCAACTAATCTTTGACAAAGCAGGAGAGAATCTTCAACGGAAAAAAAGACAGTGTCTTCAACAAATGGTACTGGGAAAATTGGACAGCCACGTGCAGAAGAATGAAACTGGACCATTTCCTTACACCACCCACAAAAATAGACTAAAAATGGATGAAAAACCTCAATGTGAGACAGGAATCCATGAAAATCCTTGAGAAGGACACAGACAGCAACCTCTCTGACCTCAGCCGCAACAACTACTTCCTAGAAACATTGCCAAAGGCAAGGAAAGCAAGGGCAAAAAATGAACTATTGGGACTTCATCAAGATCAAAAGCTTTTGCACAGCAAAGTAAACAGTAAACAAAACCAAAAGAAAACTGACAGAATGGGAGAAGATATTTGCAAATGGCATATTAGATAAAGGGCTAGTATCCAAAATCTATAACAAAGTCAACAAATTTAACAAACTCAACACCCACAGAACAAGTAATCCAATAAAAAAAGGGGCAGAAGGCATGGACAGACATTTCGGCAAAGAAGACATCCAGATGGCCAACAGACACATGAACAAGTGCTCCACATCACTCGGCATCAGGGAAACACACCACACACTTGCTAAAATTAACAAGTCAGGAAATGGCAGGTGTCAGCAAGGATACAGAGAAAGGGGAACCCTCCTACACCGTTGGTAGGAATGCAAGCTGGTGCAGCCACTCTGGAAAACAGCATGGAAGTTCCTCAAAAAAATTGAAAATAGAGCTACCTTATGACCCAGAAATTGCACTACTGGCTATTTAGTCTAAAGATACAAATGTAGTGATCTGAAGGGGCACGTGCACCGAGTGTTTATAGCAGCAATGCCCACAATAGCCAAACTATGGAAAGACCCTAGATGCCTAGATGCCCATCAACAGATGAATGGGTAAAGAAGACGTGGTATAATATTCCATTGTGTGTGTACATACACACACACACACACACACACACACACACACACACACACACTGGAATATTATACAGCCATCAAAAATGAAATCTTACTATTTTCAATTATAAGGAGGAGCTAGAGGGTATTATGCTAAGCAAAATAAGTCAATGAGAGAGGGACAATTATCATATGCTCTCATTGATTTGAGAAATTTGAGAAATAATACAGAGGATCATAGGGGAAGGTAGGGAAAAATGAAACAAAATGAAACCAGAGAGGGAGACAAACCTTAAGAGACTCTTGGTCTCAGGAAACAAACTAAGAGTTGCTGGAGTGAAGGGCAGGGTGGGAGTAATGGGTGGCTGAGGGATGGACATTGGGGAGGGTATGTGCTATGGTGAGTGCTGTGAATTGTGTAAGACTGACGATTCACAGACCTGTACCCTGAAACAAATAATACATTATATGTTAATTTTTGTAAAATGCTAGCAGATGGAAATAAATAATAAAGTTTAGAGCAGAAATAAGTAAAATAGAGAAATAAAATAATAGGAAAAATAATCAATGAAACCAAAAATTGGTTCTTAGAAAACACTAACAAGTTTGACAAACCGTTAGCAAACTGACAAAGAAAGAAGAAGAAGAAGAAGAAGAAGAAGAAGAAGAAGAAGAAGAAGAAGAAGAAGAAAAAGAAGAAGAATTAAAAAAAAGAAGAAGAAGAACTAAAAAAAGAAGAAGACACAAATAAAATCAATCACAATGCCAGTCATGGGGTACTTGGATAGCCCAGTCTCTTTAGTGTCTGCGTTTGACTTGGGTCATGATCTCAGGGTCCTGGGATCCAGCCCCGCATCAGTCTCCCTGCTCAGTGGGGAGTCACCCTGCTTGTGTGTTCTCTTTCTCTGTTAAAAACATAAAATAAATAAATAAATAAATAAATAAATAAAAATTTCCCTTCCCAGCTGGAATGATGGTAAGCTTTGGCAGTAGAGCACTCTGGAGTGCTCTAAAGAGACATTCCAAGAGGAAGGGGTTTCCCCTCCCGGTTACTGTATGCTCTTTCACCAGTCTAACTCTAACAGTGCCTACAGTCGTGCCCCATCTCCCTGGTTATGTCTGCCTACAAGCTTCAGCTCACCGGGGCTCCAGAATTTTTGCTGCTTTCCCGTGGTTAGGGGCCAGCTCTAGCTGGAGTGATCCCGCAAACTCCTCTGCCATCTAGTGGTCTGAAACTACACCCTTTTTTTGTTGTTGTATTTTTTTTTCAGTGTTCCAAGATTCATTGTTTATGCACCACACCTAGTGCTCCATGCAATACGTGCCCTCCATAATACCCACCACCAGGCTCACCCAACACCCCACCCCTCTGCCTCCAAAACCCTCAGTTTGTCTCTCAGAGTCCACAGTCTCTCATTGTTTTTCTCTCCCTTCGATTTCCCCCAACTCACTTCTCCTCTCCATCTCCCGATGTCCTCCGTGTTATTTCTTATGCTCCACAAATAAGCAAAACCATACGATAACTGACTCTCTCTGCTTGACTTATTTTACTTAGCATAATCTCCTCCAGTCCCGTCCATGTTGATACAAAAGTTGGGTATTCATCCTTTCTGATGGAGGCATCATACTCCATAGTGTATATGGACCACATCTTCCTTATCCATTCGTCTGTTGAAGGGCATCTTGGTTATTTCCACAGTTTGGCAACTGTGGCCATTGTTGCTATGAACATTGGGGTACAGATGGCCCTTCTTTTCACTCTCTTTGTATCTTTGAGGTAAATACCCAATAGTGCAATTGCAGGGCCATAGGGAAGCTCTATTTTTTAATTTCTTAAGGAATCTCCACACTGTTTTACAAAGTGGCTGCACCAACTTGCATTCCCACCAACAGTGTAAGAGGATGCCCCTTTCTCCACATCCTCTCTAACACATGTTATTTCCTGTTTTGTTAATTTTGGCCATTCTAACCGCTGTAAGTGATATCTCAGTGTGGTTTTGATTTGAATCTCCCTGATGGCTAATGATGATGAACATTTTTTCATGTGTCTATTAGCCATTTGTATGTCTTCTTTGGAGAATGGCACCTTATTCAACGAAGTCCAGATTCCCCTTACAAGTTTGTACTTCCTTGGGTCCTCTCCCATAAGCCCTAAAGTACCATTTAGGGTTCTTCTTCCACGTCTAGAATTACTCTCCTATACCAGCTTAATACTTCTTTATAGTTTCCCAAGTTAAAAAAAAAACTGTGGTTTCTTTCTCCTGATAGGACTCAACCTGATAGCAAGAGTAGTTCCAGAAGATGGACCCATATGGAGGGGATTGGTGAATTAGCTTGCTCATGCCTTCAGGCTCAGTGCAGTGCTGAGCTCCTGCCTCATGGAAGACAAGGTGCTAGTAATCCATGGCATGCAGGACATAAAATTTAACCAAGCCACACTAACTATCTGTGTTGAATGATGAAAAAGCACCAAGTGACACATACACTTTGGGAGCCCAAGTGGCCACTGCCCTTGACTAGTACAGCAATGTTGATGACTGCAGTGTGGGATGAATAATTTTTAGTGTAATTAAATTTTTATAGAGAAAAAAGAACAAGCTCAGGTCTTTTAATTCTCAGATGACAGCCTGAGAACCAGAGGGGCTTCCACATAACCCCTTTAAAAATACCTCTTTCTTGCAGCCACAGGATTGACATTGCTGCAAATTAAACACAAGATCTTGTGTTCTGAGTAATACAACAGTGGAAGTCACAGTCTCACCCGGAGTCCTCCCAGGGAGTAGTAAGGGCAGACATCACCCTGTTCCTGATCAGATGGGGAAAATATTCAGCCTTTTACCATTAACTATGATTTTATCTGCAGGTCTTTTTGTAGATCTTGTTCATCAGCTTGAAGATATTACCTTGTATTCCTAGTTGTTGACAGACCAGCTGTTGATTATTGTAAAATGGTTGTTCTGCATCAGTTCATAAAATCATCTAGTTTTTTTCTTAGACTGTTAACACAGTAGATTACATTGATCCATCTTTGCAAGAACAAAGGAGAACAGCTAAGCCAGAAGAAGAAAGAAGGAAAAATTAATAGAAATAAGAGCAGAAATCAATGAGGGAGAAAACATAATACAGTTTTAACACTGCAAAAGTTAATTCTTAGAAAGACCAGAACATGGATAAATCCAGTGGTATTTGCTCAGTTTTGCTTGTACTCCATAAACCTTCGACCAAGGGACATAGTCTGGATCTGAAAGAAGAGACCCCCCCCTCCATACATGGGGCTCACAAAACTATATACCGCTCCTCACCTCATATTGTTTTCCATCCCACAATATATTATTTTAGAATCAATCAACTCATTCATTCTGGGTTTATAAATACAAATTAGAATGTCTCAGCCACCCAAAGTAATTAGTTGTGGAGCTAGAAATATAATCCATTCCTCAAACGTTCATCAGCAGGCATCACAACATTGAAGACATTCTCTTAGCTCACGATCTCTGTCCAGGGCATTTTTCCTGGTTCTAGTTTCAGCAGCTACGGCATAAAAATTTTTATCTCTAATAACTGTGTGACTTAACATAAAGCCTCCAACAATAACAACAACAACAACAACAACGAATGTAAATGAAAACATAAATTCAGCATATCAACAAAGCTTTTAAGTACAAAGCTATTTACTATATTTTCCAAACCTGAACTATAATGCTATTCAAATTAGTATGGTTTCTAGAATGAAAATGTACCTTTCTGAAGCCACTTAACTGATAGAACAAGAAAAAATGACATTTAATTCAATAAGAGCTGTCAACAAATGGAGTGTTTTAGTCCAATGTATAACTCAGAGCTTGTGTTTTGCAACTTAATTTCTGCCAGTCAGCATGGTGCAGGAAGTTGACATTACAGTGTTCTGAAAACACAAACATGAAAACTTTGCCTCTGTAATAGCTGTCACATTTGTCACATTTGTCACAAATGTTTGTGCACACACATATGCACAAACACACCTACTTACACAAATACACTCACATATGCATGAACGCACGTGCAAATACACACAAGCACAAATAAGGAACATACATATGCATAAACACCTACACACATATGCACACAGACACACCCACTTACACACCTACACCCCCATTTATATACATGCACACATTTACACATATACACACCAACTTACACACACATACCCATGCATGCATACACATACCTACACATGAACACACATACCTACAGTCAGACATACACATACCCAACCACACTATAGAGTGTGTGTACTGAGATCCAAAAACCATTTTAAAAAGTGGGTTTAGAAAATATGAAAGCATCCTAATAAATCGAATAAATGCTGCATTAAAACCAAGTAAAATGTGAACCATGCCTATTCAGGCAACAGAACCTTTAGCAAAAGAAATGTCCTTGAAAATATTGTGATTATTATGAACCATAGGTACAAATGTACCCTATTATATTTAGCTCAAATATTCTCATTTGTAAAGCTGTTCCATTTCACCCTGGCCTCTTTTCCTATTCTTTCTCTGCCCTAATTTTCTCTTCTCCTCCCATCGTGTGATGCTCCAACCCTGACTTGAAAGTAACATAAGTTCAATGCTGAAAGTAACCAGCATCTTACAGGCTGATTGGAATTGCTGGGATATTAGTAGGAATAAAAATGGCTCAATAAATTCTAGTATTCTAGTCTTGTTAATGTCACCCCAGGTGTAGGGAGAGATAAAGAATATTCAATATCTTCACCGTAATGATATGGAAACAAATTGCTCTGTTTTGATTCATGGTTGAAAACAAGCAGACACTGCTATTAGAGGCAAGCTTGAGAAACATTAGGAAAACGTTTTTGAATACTTCATCCAGTTCATTTTTGAGGGAGCGGGCTCTGTTTAAGGAGATAGGCTGCTGCCCCAGAGCCCCATCTTGACTTCAGCAAAGACCATCACTGGCTTTCCATGGTTCCCTCCACTCTGTAAAGGAAGCAGACCACAGGGCGAGGAGACACGGAGAGCACCAGGCTGGGCCACCGCATGCCACCACTGGGCAACCAGTGATCGGGAAAAAAGGCTAATTGCTCTAATAATCAAAAATCCTTAGTCCTTTGTGTTCCAGACATACCTCACTGTGAACTGAGATGCTGCAAGGAATGCTTCCTTAAAATGGACTCCTTGGGCCTGGACACAAGTGCACTGTCTTATGTCATTTTGCATCAATCCACAGCACTCAGAGCAGACCCCTGAGCAGTTAAAAGACACTAGTAAACTTATTTTTCATTTGAAAATTCTAAAATTCTACCCGTGTAGCATGACTAATAAATTGGTAAAAGAAACAAACATATATATTCTTTTTTTTCCCAAATACTTCAATGTTCTAGAATAATTTTTAAAAGCAAATTCCTCCCTCTTTGGAATCTTAAATAGATGGTACTCTCCTATAACCACTCTTTAACATGTAAATTGACAAGAAATTGGTTATCAGCTTGAGTTGAAATAACAGCCTGCTCTAAATTCAGACTTGAACACAGGTGAAAAGCTCAACTTTGGGGCCATTGATTTTGGAGATTGAATTCAAGTAGAGCAGAAGCGACAGATGTGATGTGGGGGGAAAGGTAGAAGTGAGCAACGAGTCCTAGCAATGCAGAGGAGGAAGAGGTTCCCACCTGTCTTGCCCTGTCCCCTCTATCCTCCTCCAATACACCTGGACCAACTGAGTGCCACCACTCCACAACTGCCTCCATAGTTGATGTTCAGTGCCACTGCTGTCACATTCACCCAAGTCACAGGTACCCTCTGCTTTATGTGATCTTTTCGTATTCTTAGCAATCCTACATGCAAGTCAGTTTTAAACTTTAACATGGCTTTAGACCTTATTTTCAAAACAAGGATGTTTTTAAAGCATTGTTGAAGTAGAATTGACTTTTGCCAGCTGCCAAAGGAAAGTATATGATCTTCTCCTTATCCCTTTGTTTTTCTAGTGAAATGTATTCTGTTTTCACCTTGAAAACTGGAACTCCCTCCCCTTGAAGACTAAAGCATTGTACTGACCAAAGCAGAAATCATTAAAAAAAAAAAACCCTCATTCCTTTTAATATTATAAGCTTATGGTTATTACAACCTTTTTTTTTTTTTTTTTTGGCTTGTCAGAAAGCTTTCCTGTGCTATTCCAGGTCCTCAGATGTGGGAACAGGATATTGTATCAAACAGCCTTGCAAGGAAACAGGACATTCATTACCAAGACAGGAAAAACCCTGGCCTAATTATCAATTAATCCTAGTCCATCTCTGTTCTAGAAAAGCAGGGGGCTGTGAAGGACAAGGAGCATGGGTATTCACAACATCGTGTCCCTGTTAAGCAACTAGTGACCTATTTCAACTGTTGTGTCCAAAGAATATTTTCTGATTTCTACCAAATGCCTGGGGTGGGGGGATAATTTTTCTCCTATTAATTTTATTTTTATGGCCCTCAGAAAATTCTATCATATTAGGCAAATATGATGGTATTTTGAGTTCCTCTGCAGGGTCTTTCTATGACACCTGCTTCCTGTGAGGTTCAGAAGCACATTACTGACTGGTGAGCGAAATTCTCCAGAAAATGGATGACACCCCCAGGCTGACATGAGCTTGCTGGTCCCCATCACTTCCATTATTTGGCAGATCCTCTAAAATAGGTTTCCTTCTGTTTTTCCAGTATTCACACCATAGTGAAAGAAAGGATAATCAGTGCCAAAATTTTCATTTGCTTTAGTTAAGACCAAAATCAGGAAAAAATCTAACATTTGAGTAATATTTTGTTCTTCCTTTCTTTTTTAACTTAAATGATATTTATACTAATTTCCCATGGAAGGTAATTGTTTCTGTCCATAATTTGGGTCGTTTACACATTTCAAAACAAATAAATGGAATCTTAGCTTTAAGATAAGTCTTGGGTTGAAATCCAAACACTGATGACCACCTAATGGTAGTGATATAAGCCACAGAAACTCTCTGAGTTGTGTTTATTCTTCTACAGAATAATATGTTACTGCCTATTATAAAGCTCTATGAGGGCAGGTAACTTGGGCCATTTTGTTCACTACTGTATGCCTGGTGTCAAGAATTGTGCCTGATGCATGGTAGGCACTAAATCAATAACAGTTGAATGCATAGAACAAACAGCAGCTATAATAATATGACCACCTTTGTATGATTTACTATACTAGGCTAGTGGATCAGCAATAGTATTTAACTCTCCATTATTCAGAAAAATATTTTACCTGGAAGAGAGTGAAGTAAATTATGCTTCTGTCACTGGAGAATTTGGAGGGAATGACTTCCAGGGAACCAAGACCCTGGGATCACATAGCCCACATGAAAATCTATCCCGAGGAAGTAAGAACTGCACACATCTTTTCCAGTTGTCAAATAACCAAGAGCCACTCCTCAGGGAATGACCCCCCAAGTCCATTCTAGTAAAGCGGTCAGGACACAGGGCTTGAAGCAATGTCCAAATCACCCAATGTGTGGCCAGAACCATAACTGAAATGTCTTCCCAATTTCAGCGTAGAATTACTTATAAAGATGGAAAGAAGAGAGCACAGAGACATCCTCAGGAAAAACAAACAACAAAAAAGAATGAAACTATGAGGTGGGTCTCGCTAGGTATAGGAGTTTCTAGGTAGAAACACGCCGCCCCTTGTATGAATTTTGTCCAGCATCTTACTGCTTCTTGAAACTTCTGTCAGTTCTGTAGCTCATACAGAGAGTAGTGGCTCAGAATATGCAATGGACCCAGGAATCAACAGAAACCATGGCCCCAACCCCTCACCGAAGAACAAGACAGCAGGTACCAGCACCTTGAAAAGTCTAAAATGCCTTCCTGAAATGCAGCAGGATGACAGTTTGGAATCAGCTTCTGATCGCGCATATTCTTCTACATACCTGTTGTTTTGGGGGCATTCTATTTGTAAAACCATGGAATAAGGATCAATGTAAAGATATAATGAATAGACCTAATCAATAGACCAAGAACCCCGGTTCTGTCACCGGCCTGAACCCCTGAACTAGGAAATTTCTAGTAGAAAGTTCTGCCTAGATATCAATGTTGCTTGTTAGAACAGAAACGCATTTGAGGAAGACTCCTCACCCAGATGAATCAGAAAGTGCCAGAAGTGACCAACATTTCCCTCAGCCTCATTATAATGTTAAAATCTGCTCCTGAATAGTCATCCCTGACTCTAACAAAAGGAGCCTGCTTTCCCTTGTTTGGGGTTTTGGAAATGATTCCCAGGCAACCTGGTGAGACATGAAGAATGCCTGTAGCTCACCCAAGAGCAGATTCCCCCTGACCCTTGTTCCCAGGACAAAGCCTGGGGGGCTGCACTGAGTGTTACAGGACAAAGGTAGGTCTCCAGGCTCCCAGGAGAAGTTCTGCCTACAGCTGCCACATTGCCAAGCACTTCTCTTACTCTAAAACTCGGAGCAGCTCTGGTCTGGTTGATTTTTAGGAAGTCTTTTTACTCTATATACCTCTGAGGGACACAGACTCTGCACAAGTGAGATAAAAGGGAAAAACAAAAGCAAAAATAGAAAGCTCTGTCTCCTGAAAAACTACTATTCCTGGTGCCTGCCTTTATCCCCCGAAGGTGAGAGAACCCAGTCACCAGGTGTACCTTGCAAAGTAAAGTGCCTTCTGGGTTGCCTGGGTGGCTCAGTCGGTTAAGCAGCTGCCTTCAGCTCAAGTCATGATCCCAGTGTCCTGGGATGGAGTCCCACATCTAGGCTCCTTGCTCAGCAGGGAGCCTGCTTCTCCCTCTGCCTCTGCCTGCCACTCTGTCTGCCTGTGCTCACTCGCTCTCTCTGTCTTTCTCTGACAAGTAAATAAATAAAATCTCAAAAAAAAAAAGTAAAGTGCCTTCTATTTTTATAGAAACATTCAAAAGACATTTACCCTTCTAGGTTCCCTTCTGCTCTCTTCCCACCTTCTCTCCCCTGCTTAGGGTGTCTGCCCCCAGGTGCACATGTTCCAGAAACAGAAGTGAGGGGTGCCAAACCCCCTGTGTCCACAGTGCTGTAGGTCGGGCCCAGATTAAGCCTTCCTGCATGAAGACACTGATCACCCAGCTATGTTCACGTGAATCCTGATGAAAGCCAGGATTCCCTTCAAACCTGAAAATGTTTTTTAAGTTTTTTTTAAATTTTTTTTTAAGTTCCCTTTATTGTTTTAGTGATCTCTACACCCAACATGGGGGGCTCAAACCCACACCCCGGGGTCAAGAGTTGCATGCTTTTTTGATTGAACCAGCCAGGCGTCCCTAATGTTTCTTCTTATCAGGCACCTTGTTTCCTCCCTGTGTGTGTGGCCCACATTTACAAGGAAAGGCAATTCTTTCTTGATTACTGTGTAGCAATCTCTTTGTACTTCTTCTGTTAATGGGGTTTAACTCATACCAACCCTCCAAGGCAAATACTATTATTTCTATTTTAAGCATGCAGAAGCTAAGACTCAGGGAGATTAAGGGAGTTGTCTGTGGACACTCCAGTGATAAAGAAGAGAGCCAGGTCTATCCAGTTCTAAAAACCCCCAATCTTTCACTATGCCAGGCTCTCTCTATGAGCAGGCAGAACAGGCATTGATCTAGTAAATGATCTAGAACACAACACAACTAAGCCAGGACAGAAAAGGGCTTATAAATGGACTAAATAAATATCTCATCTATATTGTATGGTCATAATTGGTAGAGAAAGGGTTTTAAAGTCACAGGAATAGAACTTCCAAAGATAACAAACTCATAAAGCCAGGTGAGAATTTTAAGTAAAGTTTTCCTAGCCAAAGTACGTTGTTATTTGGAATTTTTTTTTTCTTCTGAAGAAATTTCATTCGGTCTCTTAATTAGCGGCAATAAAGATAAAAGTTCATCATAAAGACATCATACACCCTGTCCCTTCAAACTTTAAATCCAGAAGTGTTTTTTATCTTCTACTCTAATAAGCAAAGTGAATAATAGTTACATTCTTAGTTACACCGGAGGAAGTGAAGGCAAGTCCATCAATTAGCTCTAGAGCTTTATCTACTTTAGAGTTGATGAAATAACATAAAATAATCTAAAGCATCTTTAAAGAACTCTAGAAATACATGTCCGGCACAGGCAGAAAGACAGTCACTGAAGGGCCAGTACAGAGCAGCTTTGCTCTGGACGTCTGTGTGCAGCTGGAGTTGAAGGTCCTGACCTTCAACTGGTAAGAGCACTCCATGCAGTAGTCTAAGAAAGTGCAGAGCAAACAGTTCTAGGGACAAGCAAAAAGGAAAGAAAACACCATGTCTTAGCAAATCTTATGATATTTACCAAGGGAGATCATTCATTTTATTGGGATTCCATAACCATCTGGTCCATTAAGTCTCCACTGCATCTATTAACTCCAGAGAAGGCAAAATCTCATCTGGGACAGAAAAACCAATGAAGGCAAGACATGGTTTCTGTCCTTAGAAACCCCTCTCCCCTGGAAGGGCAGACAGCTGCATGTCAACCTACTTTCTGATGTAACAAGAGGTGGTTGCTTGCTAAGGAGGGTCAAGAATCTCTCATTTAAGGAGATTCTATGTTAGAAATGATAATCCATGGATCCCAGCTGTGTCCAAGGCTCCAGATCACTCAGACCAACTGCTGGTGGTATAAACTGTTATCAGTGAATCCTTCGATAGCCACCAGCACCAACAGACACAAATAGAAATGCTCACCACGAGACACGTTAGAATTTTTACTGCAGCATGTTTTGGAATAGGCAAAAACTGGAAACTATGAAATGCCCATCAGAAGCATAAAGGAACATAAACTATGAATGCAAAGTGAGCAACAAGGCAGCACTTAGCATGCATGAAGAATCCGTGAACATAACATTGTGTGAAAAAAGTCCACGACAAGCGAGGACATGCTTCACGATGCCACTTTTAAAGGACAAGAACGGAAAGGCAAGCTATGTGCTGCTCAAGGACAAAAGGACAATCATAGGAGGAGCCAAGAACTTGCACAGATACTGTTCCAAAGAAGACTTACAGATGGCAGCAAGCACACGGAAGAGGTTCCACATTGTCATTCACTAGGGAAATACAAATCAAACCCACAACAAGACACCACTTCACACCCACTAGGATGGCTATAATCAAAACAATGGAAAGTCACAACTGTTGGCAAAGATGCCAAGAAATCAACACCATCACCCATTGCTAGTGGGAACGTGAAAAGGCTCAGTCATTGTGGAAAACAGTTTGGTGGTTCCTCAAAAATTTGCATGTAGAACTACTGCAGTTCTATTCCTAAGGCACATACCCCAAATGGCTGAACACAGGTATGTAAATAAAAACTTTCATATGGAGATAATGGCAACGCTATTTACAATAGCCAAAAGGCAGGAACAACCCCCCCTAAAAGAGGTTGGAAGTACTATTCTCAATATCAGCCAAAAGAAAACACCTGTGAGATTTGGAATTCTGTTTTACTCCCAGTATCCTGGGGTCAGCAAACTGTACTTCCCACACACACACACACCAAAAATCTGTGCATATGATGCCTATCCTCTTAGCACATACTGAAATTAGGACATCAAGCGAACTTGTTATTTTCCTATTTCAAACATCTAAATCTCACAATCTAAGTGAGCCTGCAACATATTTTAGGCTACTGGTTATACTGACCTCATAAAAGGGATGCTTTTCCATCTTCTGAGGTAGCTTCTCCAACCTCCTCCTCCACTGGCCTGATGCTGATGCATCATGTGCGTGCATTAGCTTCTTAGGGGGTCCCCAGAATATGCAAACCCCTGGAAAGAGCATCTGCTTCTAGATCCTTCCTAAATCTCCACCATTGACAGCTTTACCTCAACCCCAATGGTTAAACTACATAAAGTGTATGACACCTAAAGGGCATGTGAGCAGTCTCTATGTAACATGTCACTCACGGTCCTCCCTTCTTCAAATCAGAGGTTTGTTTTGTCACTTTAAAAATCATAATAGTGGGCACCTGGGTGGCTCAGTGGGTTAAGCCTCTGCCTTCCGCTTAGGTCATGATCCCAGGGTCCTGGGATTGAGCCCCGCATTGGGCTCTCTGCTCAGCAGGGAGCCTGCTTCCTCCTCTCTCTCTGCCTGCCTCTCTGCCTGCTTGTGATCTCTGTCCATCAAATAAATAAGTAAAATCTTTTAAAAAATAAAAAAATAAAAAACGTAATAGCGAATCCGAGAAGGCCTGATGGGATTTTGTTGAGCACAGCAAGACAGTGTCTAGAACCTGAGAGCCCTGCTGACTGTCCCCTGCTGCTTGGCTGTGCCTCTGCTCACTCTCAGAGCTGAACTTGGGCAACGTGTCCCCACATCTCCCCTGCAGTTCTTCCGGTCCATGCCACTGTCTTAACGGGAGGGGGGTGGTCAGCTTCCTGAAGTCCTCTGTTCTGAGAAAGACAGAAAGGACACTGATGAGTCCTAAGGCCAACATATCTATTTAGCACAGAGCAGGAAACACTTGCCTTCGTAAGAAGGAGTCCAATTGTAACACGGGTATCCCTTTTAAATGTATGCAGGAGTTGAGGGTTTTAAAGGTGCTTTCCATTTCCCTGTTTCCAAAATGATGACAAGGGCGTGAAGTACTTACAGTCACTTTACAGTCTCCCATGCAGAGTTCTGAGCTAGGAACTCATTGAGGGTGATAGATTCACACAGCACTTTCTTGGCACCCACAAAAGTAAAATCATTTATTTTTATATATAGCTTTCCTCTACTTTCCCTGACAGAGATTAGAGAAATAAGCAAAAGGCATCAGTCAGTCCCCAAGCAAGTATTGACTAGCTGCCACCGACCAGGCAGTTATCTGGATCCTGGAGTCAGAGAATGAGTTACCTGCCAGCACAGACTGTCGGCTCTGGCACGAGCACAACAGAGATGTGCCCAGTCCATCAATAATCACCCAGTGAACACACTACTTGTGGGAAGCACTGTGCTGAGAACTGGAGATTCAGAGACCAACAAATGACAGACCCTTAAGACTTTCAGTCTGCAAAGGGAGGGAGCCGGGCTGGAAAAGGAGGTGTCATTACACACAGGGAAGTGATGAGAGCCTGATAGTAGTGTGGGCTTTGATAAAAATGCCTTAAGAATCACCCATTGTAGGGGCACCTGGGTGGCTCAGTGGGTTAAAGCCTCTGCCTTCGGCTCAGGTCATGATCCCAGGGTCCTGGGATCGAGCCCCGCATCGGGCCCTCTGCTCAGCGGGGAGCCTGCTTCCTCCTCTCTCTGTCTCTGCCTGCCTCTCTGCCTACCTGTGATCTCTGTCTGTCAAATAAATAAATAAAATATTTAAAAAAAAAAAAAAAAAAAAAAAAAAAAGAATCACCCATTGTAGGTTGGTAATTCTGAGCGTTCATAACTACTCAGTTTCTTACAACGGTTGATCAAAAGCCGAAAACAAGTTAAATAGAACTTTTAAGAGGAAAAAAACACAAGATCATAAATTGTCTGTCCTTTTACTCAACATCAGGCTGCACACTGGCATTTCGAATAACCGCCTAAGGAAGTATCCTAAAACTGAGTGGCCCAAGACAGCATTCATATTTGCTCATGATTCTGTTTGGGCCAGGCTCACCTGAGAAGTTCTTCTGCTTGTCTCGTCTGTGATTACATATGTGGCTATTCAACCAGGGGCTGGTTCATCTGGGGTACCTAAGCTGGGAGATCCTGTCAGTCCATGGGTCTCACCCTTAGGAAGCTAATTCCAAGGTTCCTCATACAAAGACACACCTTTTAAGCAGGGAGAGGAAGGTGCAATGACTCTCTCCTGTGGCCTCAGATCAGAAGTCACAAATGGTACTCAGTCCACATTCTTCAGGTCAAAGCCAGTCACGAGGCCATTCCAGGTACACAAACGGTGGGGGAGGGGAGGACTCCGGTTCTTGATGAGGGCCAGCATATATTGCATAAAGGTGTGTGTGTAGGAAATGAGGAATGATTGTAGCATCTGCCAGTCTAACAACGTCTACCCACAGCACTCCAAATATCTAGTTTTCACAACATCTGAATATCCCTTCCTTCTGCTTTCACTTGACACGATCTAAATATTCCTGACTTCTACAGAAATCTCCCAACTCTGAACATGCTAGTTTTATCAATAAATGTGTTTATAATAGCATCGTAACCCCACAGAACTTATTAATATTATTAATAACTTAACCTTTTTCACCTCACAGGCTCAGTACAAAACTCTTCACATGTGGATTGTTAAAATACATAATGACAAGGAAAATGAGAAGCGTATTCCTCATTCCCAAATTACTCCCCGCTCTGAGAACCAGCTTTTGAGGACTTCTGAGGAATGTAACACTTCTTATATTTGATATCATTTTCAAAGGCATCAGTTAAAATTATGAGTCCTATGTAATCAAGTTTGATCAACTCCCTGAAACACATGAGACCACGTGGAGACCCTCCTCATCAGATACTTGAAGGTAAGTGACCAATGGGAAAATCAGTGATTTTGATTTGCACAACAGAATGTGCAGTTTGGGTTCCCTCAACAGGAGAGATGGAAGAAAAGTCATTGGAATGAGGTGGTTTTTTAAAAAATCTCCTGATTGAAGAAAATCTGTTTTGCTTTTCTTTATAACTCAAACTGCCTATAGTATTTCAAGCATAATGACATCCCCTTATTGTTGAACAAGAGATGTTAGCCTAAAACAAACAAACCAACAAAAGACCTTCAAATGCTCTTCCAAGACCATTTTATCACACTTGTTTCTGCTGGAAAAGAGGGAAAGTCCAGATGACACACTCAAACCTTCCATTAGGAGACCCAGCCTGAAGAGTATTCTATTACCCCATGATGGCCATGAACAGACCCCTTTGCCATTCTGCCCACCACGAGGTCAATGGACAGGGTTCTGAGACAGCCCTCCCTGATTGCCCTTGGCAGACTGAGGCAGTTTTTCTACTCTGTGACTGATTGAAGCATTACCTGGATAGTCTTAGTCCAAACTCCTGGGTGAAAGTCTTGAATAATTTGCAGCTCCTGCCATGAGCTCACACCCAATTAATCATAAGCCATCATCGCAGCTGTCTGTCTGTGGACCCAGGGAACAGGTAACAAGAACACACAGAGTTCCATTTCCAGGATGACTGTGAGGAGCTCCAAGGACCCACTCCCTAGTGAAGCCAGGAAAGCTGGTGGAAAAAGGATTTTAAAAGTAAAGGTATCTAGGGGCACCTGGGTGGCTCATTGGGTTGAGCCCCTGCCTTCAGCTCAGGTCATGATCTCAGGGTCCTGGGATCGAGCCCCACATCAGGCTCTTTGCTCGATGGGGAGCCTGCTTCCTCCCCCCCCCCGCTTGCCTGTCTGCCTGCTTGTGATCTCTCTCTCTGTCAAATAAATAAATAAAATATTTTTTATTAAAAAAGTAAAGGTATCTAGAAACTGTCCTCAGGGCAGGTAGCAAATGAAGAAACCTTGACTCAAGAAAACTTTCTAAAACTGTGTATGAATATTATGGCATTTGAGCCACAAACTATTCTTTCCCTCATCACCAAAATTGCCAGATGGGCTTGGCGGAAGGTCTTCTGGAGATGGGCATGGCCAAGAATATGGGGGCCCTTTTTCCTCTGCTCTCAATCAAGGCTTAGTGTATCTCACCACAAGGGATAGGCCACCGCATTTCTCATTTCTTTCAACCCCAAGTTAAAAGGGTTATATTCCTGCTAAGTGTAGCCAAGATGTCATGACCTCCCTCCTCTGACACAGCCTTTCCCCACAAAATGGAGGCTCCAGTGAAAGCATGGCAGACTGAGAATCCTGGGGCCCTAGCCCCCCTCACTGCAGCTCACCTGGGGACCAGCTTTCATGCTTCTTTGAGGCAAGCTGAAATGACCAGAGTCTACTGTCTCACCCGGTGCCCAGTGTGGTTCAGAGAGTTTGTCCAGGATGAGCAGGAGCTCATAAGAAAAGGGAGCTCCAGAAATCTCCACAAAGGGTGTGGGCAAGTTCAAGTGAAAGGAGCTCAAGAAAACAATAGTCTCTCTTAGTTAAGATTGACAAGCTGAGCCATTGACCAGCTCATTCACCAGAGAGACCCAGGGAAAGAGGCCATTGAGAGCCCTCCAAGGGTTCAAACAGATGCTAAAGACTAGCCTAAAAATCTACCTTTTCCCAAATATAATTGGATCAGACTGTTGAAGAGGTGATGCACAACACACTGGGGAAAACAGTAGAGAAATCACAAGGTAATTAACGGGACCAAATGGGTGTGAGTGGGAGGAGGAGTAATACCAAAATGCAGCAGACAGCTTAACAGAGAGATGATGGAGAGACAAAACTACACCATCCCAGGGCAACTGTCTACATGTCCTGGCTGCACCCTCTGAGGATACCTGCTGCTTCACACTGTGGAAGAAAGAGACTTCACAAGAACAGCCAACCAAGTCACACAACAAATAGACAAGTTAATAACAATAAGCCTGGAAACAGGGAGGAGAATCAGTACCCACAGTTGCTACAATATATTACCCAAAAACGTCCAGTTTTCAACAATAACAACAGAATATAAGAAGCACAAAGAAATAGGGATAGGAACACATATTTCGGGGAAAAAAAAAAACAGGCAACAGAAATTGCCTTTGAGTAGGACCAAATGCCAGATTTAATACACAAAACTTTCAAAATAGCCATGAAAAAATACAATAAAAAATGGATGTAAATCATACTTAAGTAAATCATAGTATGAAGACCACATCTCACCAATAAAGAATGCCAATCCAGAGGCAAAAATTATTTAGAAAAAAAAATGAAAATTCTGGTGTTGAAAAGTACCATAAATAAAATTATAAATTCATTGGTTGGGCTCAACAGTAGATTTGAACTTGTAGAAGAAAAAGAATCAGAAATCTTGAAGATAGATAGATAGATAGATAGATACAGATTCTATAGTCTGAGAAATAGAGCAGAAATTGAGTGTAGAAAAATGAACAGCACCTCAGAGAAACTTGGGACACCATTAAGTACACCAACATGACCTGAGCTGAAACCAGAGTCAGCCTCTCAACTGACAGTGTCACCCGGGGAGCCCAGCCATCTGTGATTTCTGTCCACAGTCCCCCTTGGGCTTACCCCATGACCGCTGTTTCAGTGCTGCAGCTGCACTCCGTTTCTCCATGGAAGCTATTGGTTTGAGGTGCCCCGATCTGTACCTCCACAAGTCTTTGCATTTAGGCTCTGCGGGTCTCACTGGGTGTTGTTGTTATTGCCTTTATTACACAGATGGTTGCCTCATGAAATAGTTTCAGATATTATTCTCGCAGGCTCTTCTAAGTGTTGACACAAATCCTCTCAAGTATTATTGCATATGTTCCATTGTTTCCATTGGAAACAGAGAGTATAATCTCAAGAGCATAAGAGAAAATCAGGCAGAAGGACACATATCAGTAATTCTTTTTGCTCTGAGTTCTGCCTCCCAAGATGTGTGGTCCTTTTTAGGGATTCCAACACAAGCTTGTGGATCAGATTCAAGAGGTTGGAAAACCTGGTGAATTTTGTGTGCAATTGTAGGTGAGTGTATGCGGAGAAGTGAAGTTCACTTTTATGTGATACATTCTGTGACTTTCATCTGATTCTCAAAAAGATTCATAACCTGGAAAGGCTGAGAATTACAGCTCTATAATGACCCCAACCCTTCGTTATTTCTTTTCTTAGGCTCAAATCGCTTTAATAATTCCTGAAGATATACAAAATGGCAGAATGAAAAGTGTTGAGAATTTCTCAGAGATTCAAGAATAGGGGTCAATTAAATATAAAACAATTCACTAAAATGATCCAATATATAGGCTATATTCAAATAATTAAGAATTCAAGAAATTTATTTCACCAGGATCAATTAGGAATATATAAATTAAAAAGTGGAACAAAGTTTCTTTCTAAAATCTTCTTTTATATTAGAGAAAATCTTAATTAAAGGGCATTGGTCAGGGCCAGTCTCTACAAAAGGGAAAGAAGGTGCCAGGTGAAACAGGATGGTTTCAAGAAAGGCCATATGAAATAAGATCTAAAAGCCCTCTGGTGCTAAGAAGGTTCATGGTAGAGAAGGAGAGGCATTCAGCACGTAGGACAAGAAAAGACTGGGAAAAGGATTGCATTCTCTTAGTCCATCTGGGCTGCTATAACAGAATGCCACAGATTAGGTGGCTTATAAACAACAGAAATTTATTTTCATAATTCTAGAGGCCAGGAAACCTAAGATCAAGGTGCAGATTCTGTGTCTGGTAAGATCCTACTTCCTGGTTCAGAGGGTCATCTCGTGGTTGTCCTCCTATGGCAAAAAGGGTGATGGTGTTCTCTCTCCGGTCTCTTATAAGGACACTAACCCCATTCACAAGGACTCCATCCTCATGACCAAATCACTTCTGAGAGGGCCCACCTCTAAATACCATCACATTGGGGAGTAAGTTTCAACATATGAATTCTGGGGAGACACAAATGTTCGATCTATCACACTCACCAAGGAGAAGAAAAGTATACCGTGCAAGGAGAGAGTTAGTATTCCCTATTTTCTCTGCATGTCTAGGACTAATCTTGGTCTTTATGACAATTCTTTAGGTTCCTCATCTTTCTCCTCAGCTTGATCAACTTCTGTTTATAAACACGTCAAGTTATTTAGAAATAGAGAATGGTTGAATTTTTTATTTAAAGAGTCTAAGAGGGGCACCTGGGTGGAGCAGTGGGTTAAGCCTCTGTCTTCAGCTTAGATCATGATCCCAGGGTCTTGGGATTGAGCCCCGCGTCAGGCTCTCTGCTCAGTGTCCCCCCTGCTTCTCCCTCACTCTCTGCCTGCCTCTATGTCTACTCCTGCCTACTTGTGACTTCTCTCTCCGTCAAGTAAATAAATAAATAATCTTTAAAAAATAAAAATAAAAAAGTAAAAGAGTCTTAGAAAACAGTTTGACTATCTTTGTAGTTTTATGGAAGAAATCCAATTTTCCTTGTTGGGTGCTCCAATACTAAGCATAAAGCTTTTTCCACAGACACTTTAAGGACCTGAGAGCACTCAGGTAATAAAAAATTTTCTACCTTGAGAGCAACAGAAGGCTGTAGGTATGGTCTTAGTTCTTTGGTGGTAACTAAGACCAAATCATCAGAAGCACAACTCCATGATCTATAGCCACATGAATACTTTAATATCTTCCTTAAAATGGTTCAGAACTGGTACTTTGTGGGCAGCAAATGATTGTCATTGTGTTTTATGACATTTCCTCTCTTGACTTGCTCATTATGAACTTGGTTTCATTTTTGGTCTTTGCAGATGTCTTTTCTCTGATCATTTTGTCTGATCATTTGTCCTGAATGTAGGCCATTCTATTTTTCTTTTTGGACATCTGCCACCTGTGATTCTTCTTTTTCTCATTTCCAAGTCTCATTTCCCTGATCAGTGTGTCTCCTGCCTTGATCATGAGATCTGTAATTCACAGGGACTTTAGGCATCTTCTCTTTTGTTCTGTCCAAAGGCTGGAAGAGGCCCTTGGTTGTTGTTTTTTTGGTGTGTGTGTGTGTGTGTGTGTGTGTGTGTGTGTGTGTGTGTGTTTTCCAAACTGCACAGTCATAGAATGAGAGACTAGAAAGAGGTCTGTGAAACTCTGTGCTTGTTTTCTTTTTGTAAGGATTACCTTCTCTAGTGTTTCCTTGAGGGTTTGTTTTCCCAATTTAGAAATATCCAAAGAAGAGTCCATCCTGCCCAACATGCTTCCCAAGCCTGCAGGAGTTCAGTAAGTGCTTGTTGACTGGCTCACTGATTCTTTAAGAGCACCCTTAATATCAGAAAATTAATCTTGACATTTTAACCTAGAATTGTTTCTACTTCAATTCTTTTCCCTCTAATTACTTTGAGTACTTTCCTTCTCAACAATCTAGTACATGGAGCTCTATTCCCCACTGTCTTATTCTCCTATATTTTGGTTCAGTTAAATATTCAAGTGCCTTATAAGCCCATCACGTTATTTATGTGCTTTGCTTTTTATTTTTATGCTGTTCTCAGTTCTGAAGAGTTATCTTTACAAACCATAATATCTCTGGTTCCCTGAGGATCAGCTGACATACTGGCATGGTATTAGGGACTGAAATCTCAAGGAAACAGAAGAGAGGAAGAAGAGAAAGCAGGGAAGGAGAGAGATCATGTAGGGAAGGGAGTACCGCTCATCACACCAACCCACGGCAACAAATGCAGCCAGTGCTCAATCATAGAGGGTCATTTCAGAGATGCCAGTCATACCACCACTTCTTGGGACAGTACGGGGGTGTAGGTGGGAAGAGAAGGATTTATCTCTTTCTTCTTACTCTCCCATTGGTGTTGACTCACCCACAATTTTTCAGTTACAGCATCTAGTGCTTACTGCAGCCACAGGAGCTCAGAGCCCCCCTGGCTCTGGATCCAGCCCTGCTGGTACTCAGTGAAGTGATCTCTCTTGCCCAGCTGGCACCACAGTGCAGAGCCTCTCCATCTCTGCTGATTGATTATGGTGACAACATCTGCAACCTGGACCATCACCTTGGGGACTGCAGAAGCCATGGCAAGTCAATTTCCTCAGCAAGCAGAACCAGTGTCCCTTAACTGGGCCCCACGTAACACCCTTTATAGAGAAAAATAGCTTATTAGATCCTGGCATGCTGCCCCTATCATCTTCCACGAGGAGCCAAACACATTCTTCAGTATCAATAGTGTGCATTTTCTTTAACCTCACCCACACACCTCTCTCCAGAGAGGACCCTCTTCCCTCTCACAGCTCTGGATCCATCTTTACCTCTCAAAATCATCTCCTTTGAAGTCCATGGTCTTCACCCACACTTTCCTTTCTCTTTTAATCTGTGCTGGCTTTCTTAGATCAAATGCCGAAAGGTTTTGTGGTGTTTCTTAACTAGCTGCTCCACATTCCCCCTGCCCTGTGCCCTGCTCTGCTCCTGAGGAATCAGACTATCCACCTTGACTGCCTGCCAAACACGCCATAAATCAGCCTGCAACTGTTGGACACTTGGGGCCAGTTACCATATTTCACTATTATAAATAATGCCTAAAATTTGTATCTCTCTATGGTAGTTTTCTTAGGTATGTTCCTAACAAAGTACTATGCAACTGGAAGATTTAATTGATACTGAATTTTCTCTCAAAGAGTACTCAAGTACATGTTTCTTGACATTCTTAACAATATGCATGACCTTGCCCAAGGAATTATTAAAATAGAAAGGTAATATATAATATAGTGATGTATAGCCAATGCTATAATGCAAAAATATAAGGGATTTTATTCATTCATTCATTCATTGGCAGACCTTTATTTTTCAGACTTTTCTGTAATAAACATAACTAAGAGGAGACCTATTTTGTAAATGACATTTAGACACACAGCAAGCAACCTGTATGTTTAAAATTTAATATCATATGTACACTTCACAAGAACACTAAATGTTTGCAACATAGACAAGAAAAACAGTGAATTTCACATTACTGAATGGGATTCAGAGCATTATCAACTCTCTTTTTATTAGGAGAGAAAAGTTTTATGACCTGATTTTCTTTTTTGGTGCTTAAGAAGAGTCCATAAAGATTCTCCTTCCTGAAGATTTACTCTTTCGAGGTCAGGAAGCTACCTTCTGTGTAATTTCACAATTCTCTTGATAAACTATGTTTACTGCATGAATCATCCAACAGATGTGCTAGACTTAGAAGCTGGCAATGAATACGGATCCTGTGGATTTAAATTCTTAAGTTTTTAAATATGGGATTTTTAGTTTATGTTTACCTTCCAACACAGAGGTATATACCAGATGTTTACCATAATTCCATTTTATTTTGCTTTCTCTAATCTCTACCAATATTTTAACACAAAATTGCATCCAACTAATTTGGAAATATTTTAATCATATCAGACCTATGTGTTAAGAAAAATCTAAGTCATAAAAAACAAACATGTTGGGGCACCTGGGTGGCTCAGTCATTAAACATCTGTCTTCAGGTCATGATCCCAGGGTCCAGGGATCGAGCCCCACACTGGGCTCCCTGCTCAGCAGGAAGACTGCTTCCCCCTCTCCCACTCCCCTGCTTGTGTCCCTCTCTCGCTGTCTCTCTCTCTCTCTGTGTCAAATAAATAAAGTCTTTTAAAAAAGTGTTCCCTAGGATATTTGTAATGAATGCATAAGCATAAATATGACAAATCTGAAGGCTTCAGTATCAAACAGTTCATAATACAATCAGATAAGTTCTTGGACAATCCCTGGAAGATGTTCCATCATAAATTATTTTTAAAATTTACTAGTGAAGGACACCTGGGTGGCTCAGTCAGTTAAGCATATGCCTTCAGCTCAGGTTATGATCTCAGGGTCCTGGGATAGACCCCCACATTGGGCTCCTTTCTTGTGCTTTCTTTCTCTTTCTCCCTCATTCATTCCCTCTGTCTTCCACAAATAAACAAATAAAATCTTTTTTTTATTAAAAATTTATTAGTGACTTCCCACTTTACCAAAACCTTTAATGTTTGATAGTATATTGTTCATCCTTTCTTCTTTCCTTTTAAGCCACCATATTATCTCAGACTAAATTTCTTCCATATTTTCTGGGCAAATGTAAAAAGTAAAAGCCTTTACCAGAGGTAAGACTTATTTTTTAATAATTTATTTAATAACATAAAACAAAGGATTTGTAGTAAATTATTCTGGCAGTGAATTTTTAAGTCTTGTTGCCAGACTCTCTCTTTTCTAATAATAGGAATATATTAAAGTTCCTACACAATGGATTAAGTAAATTTGCACCAAAGCAATGTTAAAATCTGGTTTTAAAGTGGTAGAGTAATAGAAAAAAAAATCCTCAAAAGTCTGTATTTTTATTTTATTTTTGTATTTTTATTTTTTAAAACAGAAACATAGACCAGTGGAACTGATTAGAGACACCAGATATGGACCCTCAACTCTATGGTCAAATAATCTTTGACAAAGCAAGAAAAAATATACAGTGGAAAAAAGACAGTCTCTTCAATAAATGGTGCTGGGAAAACTGGACAGCCATATGTAGAAGAATGAAACTCGACCATTCTCTTACACCATACACAAAGATAAACTCAAAATGGGTAAAAGACCTCAATGTGAGGCAGGAATCCATCAGAATCCTAGAGGAGAACATAGGCAGTAACCTCTTCAACATCGGCCATAGCAACTTCTTTCAAGATATGTCTCCAAAGGCAAAGGAAACAAAAGTGAAAATGACTTTTTGGGACTTCATCAAGGATCAAAAACTTCTGCACAGCAAAGGAGACTGTCAACAAAACAAAGAGGCAACCCAAGGAATGGGAGAAGATATTTTCAAATGACACTACAGACAAAGGGCTGATGTCCAGGATCTATAAAGAACTCCTCAAACTCAACACAGAACAGATAATCACGTCAAAAAATGGGCAGAAGACATGAACAGACACTTCTCCAATGAAGACATACAAATGGCTAACAGACACATGAAAAAATGTTCATCATCACTGGCCAACAGGCAGATTCAAATCAAAACCACATTGGGATACCACCTTACACCAGTTAGAATGGCCAAAATTAACAAGACAGTAAACAACGTGTGTTGGAGAGGATGTGGAGAAAGGGGAACCCTCTTACACTGTTGATGGGAATGCAAGTTGGTGCAGCCACTTTGGAAAACAGTGTGGAGATTCCTTTAGAAATTAAAAATAGAGTTCCCCTATGGCCCTGCAATTGCACTATTGGGTATTTACCCCAAAGATACACGACATAGTAAAAAGAATGGCCATCTGTAACCCAATGTTCATAGCAGCAATGGTCACAGTCGCCAAACTATGGAAAGAGCCATGATGCCCTTCAGTGGATGAAAGGATAAAGAAGATATGATCCATATATACAATGGAATATTATGCCTCCATCAGAAAGGATGAATACCCAACTTTTGTATCAACATGGATGGGACTAGAAGAGATTATGCTGAGTGAAATAAGTCAAGCAGAGAGAGCCAATTATCATATGGTTTCACTTACTTGTGGAGCATAAGAAATAACATGGAGGACATGGGGAGAGGAGAAGGGAGTTGGGGGAAAATGGAGAGGGAGACGAACCATGAGAGACTGGGCTCTGAAAAACAATCTGAGGGCTTTGGAGGAGCAGGGGGGTGGGAGGTTGGGGAAGTCTAGTGGTGGGTATTATGGAGTGCATGTATTGCATGGAGCACTGGGTGTGGCACATAAACAATGAATTCTGGAACACTGAAAAGAAATTTTAAAAAATAAAAAGAAAAGAAAAAAAGTCTGTATTTTTAAGTGTAAAAATTTTAATCTAAGTAATAGTTGTTTATAAAAAATAATTCTGGAAGGCAGAGAGGCTTGCTGTAAATAATAAATTTTCAGATTAATAAATAATATATCTGAATATCTTCTAATATCTAAAGTAATAATATTCCACATTAAAAGCTTCCTTGGGCTAAAATATTTCCTGGACCTACTTGATGTGCTCTTAGAGTTTTAAGAGAGAAATCATAGGTTCTTGAGCTATCAGTGGGGAAATAATGACAAAGAAAATGTTTGAATTTTCTCTTTTTCCTGAATCTTCTGATTACTGAATTTGCCATAATAAGTTAGCAGCATTGTTGGGTATACATTTGTACATGCTAATGTTATTGAGACAGGCTTAGTTTCAATTGTTGAAACTTTTTTCTCTGATGAATAAAAAGGAAGAAATTTTAAATAAATAAATGCGTAAAGTGATAGAGTGAGATAACTCGGCCTCTTCTCCCACAAATACATTCCATATAAGAGAGAATAGGACATAGAAGATATTAAACTAGATTAAATAAGTCAGATAGATAAAAACAAATAGCAGACAAATAGGAAGACAAATATGATTTCACTATATGTGGGATCCAAAAAAACCCACAAATTGATAAATGAACAAAAGCAGAATCAATCCTATAAGTACAGAGAACAAACCAATGGTTGCCACAGGGAAGGGGGTAGGAGGATGAGCAAAATGGGTGAAGGTTTCCAGTTATGGAATGAATACATCATGAGAATGAAAAGTAAAGCATCAGTAATATAGTCAATGATATTGTAATAGTGTCATATAGTGACAGGTGGTAGCTACACTTGCAATAAGCATAATACAGTGTAAGCATAACATAACATCTATATGTTGAATCTCTATGTTGCGCATTTCACACTAATGTACTGTTGTGTCTCAACTATACTACAATTTTTAGAAAGGGAATAAGAAGCATAAATACATATCTATCTTCAAAAAAATAGAACCATCTCAACTGAAGCACAAAACATGAGGATTAGCTACCACACATGGTGAAAATCAAACAAGAGAATGAAAAGAACATTCACCTCAGAGACATAGAGTTAGGAAGCTATTGCTCCATTCTTAAAAGATGAAACCTGAACAAACTCTATATCAGTGACTTTTCTTAACCACATCAGAAATGGTATTTTCACAGCAAGCAACCAACTCAAAAACTGGAAAAGACAAATGCCTGAAGGAGAAACAGGACTCAGTCTTCTCTGAGACATACAATGCAGAACTCCATATAATCCAGAGGAAAGGCCTTGAAATCATAAGTCTTAGATGTTAGTAGGTACCCACTGGAAACCAAGGAACAAAGTGGGGAAAGTAAAAGATGCTCTACCCATGTGGAAGGACCAAGAATATTTGTGAAGACTGTGACTACTGCC
>JAJHUB010000258.1:0-87487 GCA_024510155.1 Gulo gulo luscus
CCGTAAACAGTCAGAGACATCTAACAACAATGTAAATGACTTACATGTCCAGCTGTTTCTGAATGAGGCATTTTAGTCAAATACCTTTTAACACACACACACACACACACACACACACACACACACACAGTTAACAAGTATCTCAACGATACAGCCCTGAGAATAACGGAAAAGTTAGCATCCTGGAGCACCCCATGCAAGAAGAAATGGGCTTTGACTGTTTTCAATAATAGTAAATTTTTACAAGTTCTGCTGCATTCACTAATTGGTTTGCTGTAAATTACTGTTAAATTAATGAAGGAAAGAGGCCATCAGACTGCGGTGACTCACCAAAAGCTTTAGTGGCCCAGGACAGCAAACCAGAGTCTGAGGTTGCAAATGAGTTTGATTTCTGTGTGGCTTCGTGTGGCTCCTCAAGGCTCTGAAACCAGAACCTACGGACAGCGGCCCCAGACAGCCTCCCCCGTTTCCAGCCGGAGCCGATCAGTAATTCCTCTCCTTGCTGCCGCCCCTCCTCTCCAGAAGCCCTTCCCCAGCTCCTGCCCACGGAGCACTCCTGACCACTTTTACTTTAGTGTTGTGTGATTTGGATCAGTTTTTGCTCCAAAACACCCTTAAAAATTTGAATCCACTTCAGGTTACCTTCCACCATTACAAACCATAATGCCTAGGCGGTGGTTTTATTGTATCCCCCTGGGTTTCCCATGAAGACAAGGATCTTATACCCATGATGAGCAAGGACCCAGCTTTGAAATCAAAGTCAAAGCCGATCGGGGTTCAGAGCTGCCTCCTTCCCCTCGTGGGGTCAGCAGGCTGGCACGTGCTCTCCCACCCTCTGCGGAGCTGCCCTCAAAGCAATCGCAGGTCCTTCGATGTGAGCGCCGCCAGATTCCCAGGGGACAGGAAAAGAGAAACACACTCACTGCAAATGCTTTGGTGAAAGGCCATCATGCGGAGAAATCTACAGACACAGCTTCGTCTCTATTTCACACACACCCCTCATTTTGGGGACTGAGGCTGAGGTTCTCCCCAGGAACTGCCCTGGCTGCAGGGAGCGGAGTCTCATGGGTGGTACCCTCCCCAGGGATGGCCAGTGCCCACGGATGCAGTGGATGGGTCAGTGACCCACAGCCTCAACTGGGACGTCCCTGAGGGGCAATGCTTCTTCAGAGCTCCCTTGATGTTTCTATGGCAATGGCATCACGCCTCGCCTTGTCTCACTCATCCCAGCTGCTCTCTCCCCCCCGGCGGGGGTCGTTCCTGAGAACTAACCTCACTAAACCACTGTACACACAAGTCTCCCAAGCAGAGAGCCAGCTTCCTGGGGAACCTACCTATAGCCACGTGGGATAAAACCTCAAAGCATTCACTTAATTGAGTATTTTACCTTCAGATGCAAACACAATAGAAGCACATTTTTAATAATTTAATATTCTTTTAATTCCAAGAAACTGTGAAATAAATTTTTTTAAAGATTTTATTTATTTATTTGTCAGAGAGAGAGCACACACAAGCAGGCAGAGAGGCAGGCAGAGGCAGCGAGAGAAGCAGGCTCCCTGCTGAGCAAGGAGCCCGATGTGGGACTCGATCCCAGGACCCTGGGATCATGACCTGAGCCGAAGGCAGCGGCTTAACCAACTGAGCCACCCAGGCGTCCCTGTGAAATAAATTTTATGCTTCCTGAGAAACTCACAGTTTTTATTAATTCTGTGCCTTATACAATTATGTCTCATTGACATCATTTCCAGGAGAATGTTTTCTTTTAATTTGTTAAATACAGAGCCATAACTATTCATCTTTCTAAAAAAAATCATTAAAAAAATCATTTTCCAAGCATTTAAATATTAAGGAAGTTTTTGGTAATATTTACAGGTGGGATTTGAGGTTACTTTAGAAGTTTCTTATTTTTTAGATGAAATGGAATCAGCAATTTTTTTTAGAAAGATTTATTTGTTTATGTGAGAAAAAGAAAGAGAGAGAGACAGTGACAGCATGAGGGGAGGAGGGACAGAGGGTGGGAGACTCAAGCCGGGAGCCCAACGTGGGGCCGGATCTTGAGATCATGAGATCATGTCCTGAGCCAACATCAGGCGTCAGACATTGAACGACACCGCCCAGGTGCCCCTGGAATCAGTAACTTCATAAAGATTTTACTCATTATACCTATAAGTTTTTCGTTCTCCTCTCTCTGAACTTTTGTCATGAGGGTCACTGGTGCACCTTCAAAGGGCAGGGACTGAAGACAGAACCTCCCCTTTTCCTGCCCAATGGCCACAAGCTTGCACCCAAGAATTTCCACAAGGAGCACGTGGTCATCTTTCCTCTTCTTTCAGTGACTGAGGCTTTGCATTCCTGACAAATATACCCCAAAACCAGCCAAGGCCTTCGTCCGGTGAAACCCACTGTTGGGCACAATGAAGTCCCGTAAATTAGCCTCATGGAGACATCGACCCTTCAAATGTGATGTTACATCACAAAGAATGGACAAACTGTCCAGTTTCCCTTTCCTTTTTCCTTGTTTTATGTGAAAATATGCACATTTCTGTTTGTAAAAGAATTTCTGGAAGGTTGGATATATTTGGAAGACACCTGGTGTATCTTTGCATCTTTATAGGCGACTTCTACCGACAGTGCTTAGGGACTGAGAACGATAGGATACAGGATCAGAAACGTTCAGCCAATAAACCTTCCCCTTTCTCCAGATCACAAACTTCAGACGCATCTAAAATACAATGCAGTATCTGGGGCGCCTGGTGGCTCAGTCAGCTGGGCGTCCAACTCTTGATTTCCACTCAGGTCATGATCTCAGAGTCATAGGATCGAGCTCCATGTTGGGCTCTGCACGGGGCAAGATAACCTCTCACCCCCTGTCCCTCCCCAGCCATCCCCGCTCACACACTCTCTCTCTCTCAAAAAAAAATAAACAAATAAAAATAAAAAAATAAATATAGTGCAGTACCTCAGTGTTCCTATAAAGACTCAACTGAATCCAGCGGTCACAAAGAAAATTTGCTCAAAGCAGAACATTAAGAAGGAAAGGTCAAACCGCAAAGTCCTTCCTTGCTCCAGTTATGAGAGAGAGGTCAAGAAGCAAGGGGTGCCACGGCTCAAGACAAGCCCAGACCACCAGCTGTCTGTTCATCCACACAGATTAGCCGAATTCCCAATGGTAAGATGGCAGAGGGAGGGTCATTCCTCCATGACCTGATTCGGAATGGACAGTGAAAGTGGACAGGGGATAGTTATTGCTAAGTCAGTGGAACATACCCATCACCATGGATCGAGTCAGAAATTTAAGTACCTCTGAGGATGACAGAGAAATTGTCTCTGGATGTCACGACTCCAGAATGGGTCATGAGGTGAGACCTCATTACAGCCATCATTGTTTCCTGGTCTGCTAAGGCCTCACACACACAAGGACCCTCGAGAGATTCAGAGCATAATTTAATGTTTCCCAACTCTGCAGGGCATGTGTGCTGGTGGACAGCACTACGATTCCACAAAAGGAATCCAGAGGACAGCAGCTTCCCACTACCCTTCCCAGCAGGCACCGAACTCTGTGTACAGTATGGTAGAGCAAAACTGTTATCAGAAGAACAATTTACAAACAAAGATCACACAGAGGAGAAATAGAAAAGGGAAAAGGGAAACCTGCATCACATGTAAAAGGCTACGAATCTTTGAGAGGAACTTTGTCATGGAAAGAAAGCCACAGAGCCCTGCTTTATGCCTGCTGTCCTGCCATAATTATCGAGATCATCCCCTACATTCACTAAAACGTCCTGGTTTGGGCAATAAATTATATGGCCACCCTAACTGTAATAGGAAGACGCCCTAACCTGCCCTTATGGGAAAGCACAGCAAAAAAGAGCCACTGACCACATGGTGAGCAGGGACTTGTCACTGAACCTCCATCAGGAGAGCGGGCTAAGGAGGGTCTTGGAACATGGGGCACTGACTGCCATGAATACCGCTATACTGCTATGGAGCGTGGACTGGATAAAGTGAATTTCCCTGTTAACACAATGCATAGTCTGGTCCCAATGGACATCCATTAAGAAGATAATTAAAGAGACACTGGCATACACCATTCTTGGGACTGGATAAAACATCTCTGGCATTGACGTCTTTGGGTCTCAAAGTTCCCACTCAATTTGAAACTGACCTGCCCCCCTTCCCCAGAACAGAGCTGGGGAGTCCAATGGACCATACAGATGAGGGGCTCTGAACAAGGGAGTCTTCCCCTGTGCATACAGCTTTGAGCACAGCGCATCTACTGAGAATCGGGCTGCATGTTCACCGGTCCTAGACCTGCCTCTCCTGCTTTTCCTTCACAACAAATAATGCTCATCTTCTTATTTAACATCAGTAAATTGGGGTGTTTTGGTTTTGAGTGTTTGCTCCAGCTTGGTGATGGCATTATCTGGGTTGTTTGGAAAGTGTATATTCCTTCTCCAGGAAAAAAGATGCTGTTATGTTGGTATAAAAAGGAGAGTTGAATACGTTGGTTTGAATCAGTGCCTGGAATTGCTCTCTAGGAATCAAGTGGGTGTTTACAGCAGAGTACATACAGGTCATTCTGAATTTATACATTAGTTACAGATCATGTGCTGTGATTGCAAGATCTTACATTATTTTTGCCACTCAGTGCCAAATTTTAATTACAACCAAAAAATAGCAAACTGGTAATGAAGAAAAGTCATTATACTCTCTCATGGGATGTTTAAACTTTGTAATTCTGCTCATCTTAGAGATACAATTTGTTATTGGAAACTATACTAATGAGACAGTTTTTTTGCACATCAACACAATTTTATGAAAACACGTAAGAAAAGCCTATTATGCTTTTTTTTTTCAACACATTGTCTCCAAATCTCTAGGGTCCTTTCATAGACCAAAGGCTGGAAACAACCAAAGGTTGTTTCATTAAATTGACTATGCATATTAGGAAAGCTTGATAGTTTGTACATAAGGAAAATTTTAAAATCACTCGCAAGATGATTCTTGGCAGCTGTAGGATATTTATCACATTTTTTATAATAGCAAAAAAATGGGCACCATCAAGTTGTTGCTCTACAATAAAACGGGACGGCGGATTTAATAAGTGAAACATGGTGTCATACACATCAAAACCACAGGGCAATAAAAATTAATTAACTTTATCTATAAATACTCACAGGGCTGGATCTCCAAAACTAATCTAGAACAACAGTGACAGCAATAACAATAAACAGAACCCAGAAGAAGGCACACAGAAGTGCCCTATTTGTAAACTGAAAAGCAACGGAACACAGAACACTACTGTGTGAAGTCACCTACATGGATATAGGTTCTAAAGAAAAGCAATACATTAGAAATTACAAACTTTCAGTTGTAAAATAAATAAGTCATAGCGATGCAATGTACAGCATGGTGATTACAGCTAATAATATCTTTGTCTATTTTAAAGTTGTTAAGAAAGTAGACCTTAAAATTTTCATAACAAGAAAAAATTGTAACTATGTATGGTCGTGGATATTAACTAGTTATTGTGGGATTATTTCCTCATGTATACAAACACTGAGTCATATGCTCACATCTGAAACTGACATGGTGCTACACATTGATTAAAACATAAAAAGGCGATACAAAGATTCGTAAAAAAAGGGGGGTGCAGGGTAATCCTTAACCAGGGGAGTGAGAATTTAGAGGAGCGAGGGAGGCACTAAAAGCATTGTAGTGTTTAATTGTGTACATTAGGGGGTTAGCCCACAAATGCTCTTTCAAGAAACATGAGTAGTATTTTAAAATACATACATGAATTACATAGTGACTTCATATCACGTCAACATGTAAGTATTTATGGAAAGTACCTGTTCTCATGTAGCTGTGCGTTGCACATTTGGAACATGCCTGATGCTGAAATATGGGAGAAGACTCTGTGGTTTTAGAAAGTTTTTTTTTTTTTTACTTTTTAATACAAAATAACAAGTATTCCATTTTGTACCATTAAACGATACAGCAAGGATTTTTCTTCCTATCCCTTTTAGTGCTTCAAAATCTTTTACGTTTTAAGTTACAGCTCCCAGATAAATTCTTTATTTAGTTTTGAAGGAATCGGTTCCTCTGCAGAGCTCTAAAATCCATCATAAGCATAAAGGTTTAAAAACCTGTCTGGGTCAGAGGTGCACCATATTTGGCAGGCGGGGAGAGTGAGCAACCCAATGTTCTAATGCTCCTGGCACCACTCCACGCTCACAGTGATGCTTGCTTTAGGGGGCTTGAAAGATTAAACGCCCTGTGTGGGCTTACTGTCAACTCTTTGGGAGGATTTTATACTTTCTTGTTGGGCTATCAAGTTATCTCCACCATGACCTCAAACTTATTTTGGAAAGAAACAACCATAAAATGCGAAACAGCAATAATATCAAGGACGGCTTCCAGCCACGATTAGAAGGAATCTCACAACTGACAGGCCTAAGTTCTGGTGGCTCAGACTCTTCACACGGATGCCTCAGAATGCACATTTGTTACCCTCAGAAGCTCCCCCTCCCTGGCTGCATGGATCCTGGACAGACTTGGTCAAAGTTCTACTGAACAGGCAAACCCGCCATCTTCCACAGTTGGGGTGATGGCCTGGTATTGTCTTGGTAAAGTTCACCAAGAGGTAGTGAGTGAGTGTCAGTAGCCATTAAGTTCCTCTCTTGCTCTGGTGTAGGTAACGGCATCTTTGTGTGTACACAGTGGGCAACAGAACGCTTCCTGAACATTTAGGGCAACAGAGCAGCTGGGAATCTTGGGGAAATGCAGATTCTGGCTCACGATGTCAGGGGAGTTACATCTGCACCTGTGACAGGCTTGAAAGTGATGCTGCCACGGGTGGCTCCTGGGCCACACCGGAGGAGCTGGGTCACCCGGGGAGGAGAGCGGCTGAAAAAAGAAGACCGCCCACGTGCAACAAGTAAACTGTTGCATAAAAACACCTGAAGGAACGGTTCTAAGGGTTCTCTGGCCTTCGGAAAATACAGTGAAGCACAAAAGGTTAAACAGAGAGCGAGGACCCTCAGAGTGGCCTCCACAGAGTCACCTGGAGAGCCTACTCCCCGGGCATTGGGCATCGGGCATCAGAGCCAGAGAAAGCAGATCTCTAGGGACAGAGACAGGTCCTAGCATTCTGGAAGCTTTCCAGGTGACTGCAGTAAAAACAAGTGCTAAATTCAAAACCAATCTTAGCAAATGCACATCGAAACAAGGCCCCCCGTAGACTTGCGTTTTACGCCATAATTTACCGCCTCTGTCTGGGGCACCTGGGTGGCACAATAGGTTAAGCACAATAGATTAAGCACCCTTGGTTTTGGCTCAGGTTATGATCTCAGGGTCATGAGATCGAGCTCATGCCGGGCTCTGCACTCAATGGGGAATCTCCTTGGGATCCTCTCTCCCTCTCCTTCTGCCACTCCCACTTGTGCTCTCTCTCTCAAATAAGTAAATAAGTCCTTAAGAAAAATTTACTGTCTTTGCTCAACATTCTCATTGACTAAACTGAAAGAGAAACCTCACTCTTCAGTATTAACCTTCATTTAAAATTGCTGATTGTCAGAAGGCAGGAGCTGGAAAGACAAGGATGGTTTGATTGCCAGCACTGCCAGTTCCTTTCACTTACCGCCCAAATAATAGGTGTCCCCTGAATCAATCTGCCCACGCAGGGAGTGAGCCACAGAGGCTGTCTCACCGTCCACCATCACATTCAGGTGATTTACTTTCAGTGAGAGGGACACTGAATGCCACTGCCCATCACTTAATCCAGCACCTGGAAGTAAACAAAATTGGGTAAGAAATTCCTAAAAACCCTATAGATGCAGCTACACAGAGCCATGCTTGAGAACAATACAATCATGATCTTAGACACCCTACCAAACTTCACCATGAACTCACCTGAAACCCACCAGGTTATTTAGCTGGCTGGGCAATGGAGACCCACCAGAGAGGACAGCTGGGCCTCTGAGAGAGAAAGGAAGAGGCTTGGGACAGATGTGAGCTTGGGGGTTTCTTAACAGGCAATGAGATCACGTGGTATCCTGGTCATGTTTATCTAGGAGGAAGGGGTTACCTGTGGAGTGAGGCTCATTGAGTAAATGTGTGGTTCCAGAGGGTCCTTGCCTCTGACCTCCCACAGTCATAGATTGACCAGTCATGTTCTAACACAAATTATATTCTAGCAAAAATTACTGTGGTCAGTTAAGAGTATTAAGACATATGTGCACATGGCAGTGGCTGTGTTTCACTTTCTCATTGCTTGGTTAAATCAGAAAAGTACGGGGAGAAAAAAAGAGAAAAGAAAGAAAGCTGAATTGAAGGGGGAAGGAAGAATCAAGAGTGAACAGTCCAAACATTCTGCCTTGGACAGCACAATCTTAGTTTCTCCCAGTGCTAGGACTTTAACAGACTAACACAACAGGATCCTGAACAACCTTAACATGACCAAATATCCTAGTCCCCTGGCACAGGACGTACTTCCCTCTCTTCTAGTTTGTTAATATTTTAGGATGTTGAGAAGCATAAGATTTTCCAAAAGTGTTGTTATAAAAATAAAATCTTGTCCCTACTTTCATGTATTATTACTATATATAATCTTGGTAAACTATTTAGAAAAATATATCATATATATCAATATAACTCTTTAGAAAAAAATGTATCAGCAACTTAAGTATTACTAAACCATGAAAATTCATAGAACAAAATGTAAAGTTTAGAAAGCACCACATTAAAGTGTGTGTGTGTGCATACTCAATCACTGTCTAAAAATGGACAAAAACCAGTAGGAAATATTTTCAAATATTAACATTAACTTTGGGTGAGGGAATTGTGTTTGCCTTCATGCCCATATTCCATTGGCCAAAGCAAGTCATTCGTTCAAAGGCAAGGGACTCCTCCCCTCCACGGGGAGGTCATGGCCACTGTCACAGCCCCAGAGACACCCGCTGCTCTGAAGGAGCACAGTGAACAATTGGAATCTGTAGAAATTATCTTGCCCAACAGGGAAACAGGTCATAAACAAACACTTCAGCTCATTGAAAACAACAAAGTGAGACTCTTGATTTCTTTGATGTTGTGCCCAAGCTCACAAATGAACCTGCCTGACTCTAATTTGATCGTCTTGGGGAATTGTCCTGATAGATTAGCCTATACCTCTTGCAAATGAGAAAGGCTCTGACTGCTTAGAGCCCTCTAAGTTTGGAAGTCAACCTGCAAGGGTCAGAAGTTATTTTCTAGCTCATGGGTGTATCAGCCCCAAAGAAAATATGGCCATGTATCCACAAACAAGAACCTGGGAGTGTCCCTTCCACTCTTGTCATTCGATATTTATTTTGAAGTTTACCTAACATTATCTGTCGGGAGGGAACCACATCCATTTAAAATCTGATGTTAATGGGGCACCTGGGTGCCTCAGTGGGTTGAGCCTCTGCCTTCTGCTCAGGTCATGATCCCAGGGTCCTGGGATCGAGCCCCCTGTCGGGCTCTCTGCTCAGCAGGGAGCCTGCTTCCCCCTCTCTCTCTACCTCCCTCTCTGCCTACTTGTGATCTCTGTCTGTCAAATAAATAAATAAAATCTTTAAAAAAATAAAATAAAATCTGATGTTAAAATTCCCTCCTGTCCCCTCCCCCCCCACCTGTCTAGCACAAAGAGTTATTTCCTGGGAGAACTTGCAGAAAACACTCCAGAATATCTCTTTGAATGGGTAATAGATGCCATTTACCTCTATAATAAAAAACTGTTTTTAATAAAATTCGGCATTCCCATTTAAAAGTGAAATGCCTGCTCTTACGATCATTCTGTTTCTCCCCATTATAATTCTCACCCTTTGTGTTTCTTTTGTGTGTCTTCTACCCTCCCCACTTCTGATGGAACAATGGCCTGTCTCCCGGCAGCACTTACAGTCAAAGGATGGATGGAGAAGGGAGGGGCGGGGGTGTTTTGATTTGTGCTACTGGGAACACAAGGCTCATTCTCCCACCCACCTCCCAGCTCCACAAAGGCTTCAGCGCGGGGGGTGGGGGGGGTGGGGGGGTGGGGGGGCGGTGATGGTCTTGGGACTAGTTTTGAAATAATGAGAACTAAAGGTTTTGGAGTGACTGCTGACTAGCAGGCACGGGGCTCGTGGTCTGTAGGCTCAACATCATTTCTTCTACCATCGGTCACACTAGTGTCACTCTGAAGACGAGGACCCGAGGCTTGGGGAGAACACAGGTGGCACTTTTCGAGCCCATCAGCCCTAGCAGCACAGAGGTGGTTCTGGAAATGAGCCTGGGAGGTGAGTCCTCTCACACACTGCTCCCACCAGCTTGTGTCAAATCTATCCTGATCACAGAGAACACTGCCCTGGGCAGTCGAGGCCCTTCGGGAAAGGGGGGACTCTGTCTTTTCCTACAGAAAGGGAATGCACGCTCCCCCCCCCCCACTAACCTTCTGTTCCCACCACGCTCCGCTGGCCCAGCTCCACAAGCACGTGGACACTAGGTTGTACACTCTGGACCTTTCTAGATCCCTTCACAAACACAGTGAGGTAACTATTCGGAAATAGGACCCAAAAGCTGGAAGCAGGATGAACGGTGACCGGGTGTCCTTTCCTGGCATCCGGCATGATTACGTCTCACTCAGCCTTTAAACTTTGGTTCTTGGTTTGGTAGGTGCTTTCACACTTCATACAGGGTTTGGAATGAAAACCAGTCGCCATCTGTCTCCTCTTCCTCACTTTCTGTGCCTCGCAGACACCGTGCCTTTCCCCAGCTGAAGGCTTGTGGCCCCCTGCCCAGAGCGTGTCTCTCGGGGACATTTTTCCAACAGCATCTGCTCATTCTGTGCCTCTGTGTCACGATCCTTCAGACTTTTTCATCACTGTGACATTTGTGATGCTGATCTGTGATCCGTGATTACAACTCGCTGAAGGCTCACGTGACACCATTTCTTAGCAATAGTGTATTTTTTTTTAATTAAGGCACGTATATTGTTTTTCCAGACATAAAGTTCCTGCACATTTAACAGACCATGGTATGCTGCAGACATAACTTTTATATGCGTGGGGAAGCCAAAAAAAATCAATTTGGTTCACTTTATTGCAATATTTGTTGTATTTGGGTGGTCTGGAACCAGACCTGAGTATCTTGGAAGCAGGCCTGTATTTCAAAGGTAAAAAAAAAAAAAAAAAACAAAAATCACCCCTCAAATGCTTCTAAAGAAAGCAGCAAGAAAAATGCACCTCTGGTTTGCTTCCAAAAATTAATGCATTGTCCAGTGAAAGCTTAAAAAATCAATTCAATAAAATGTTTCCATAATATTTCAGTGCCAGCCTTCAAAAAAAGTTAAATAACTAATCCCAGTGTGTTGGAAGGGAGAATGGCATGTACTCATGTGAAGCAACAGCAAAACACTATCTCTTTGTTAGTAAGGCACGCAGCTTGTAAATCTACACAAACCAAATCTACACAAACCACAAAACAAAATCTGACTTGCCACTCCTGGTTGTGCTCATCTGAGGTCCACAAGGGAACTCCCTACGCTGGTGGTCAGATTTTTTCTTTTATTTATAAAGAGAAACAAGGAGCTACATTTCATTCCCAGCTTTCAATCCTGACCTGGTAACCTGGGTCAGGCAAGGCGCTCCTCCCATAGTCAACACTCGTGGAATGACACCTACTTGGCTTTACATTTTCACCAGCACTCTAAAGTAAAACAGTCCCCAGACTCCGAAGATAACATGACCCTGGAAGGGAGTTTAGAAATGTGGGTCCTTCTTGGAAGCCAAGCAGAACATTTGCCCATAGTTCTAAGAAGCCTCATCCAAAACAGGGATTCCCAAAGGAACAGAAAATCTGGGGAAAATCGTAACTTCAAATATTATGATTGGTGTGCATATAGGCTCAAAAGATGGTATAAGGAACCTCTTTTGTCAGGACTCCAACTTAGGCTACTGTTCTCCAGTGTTTCAAGCAGACTGCCAACTCCCCACCATCAGTTGATAACTAAGTTATCTTTTAAACTTTTTAAAAAATATTTTATTTATTTATTTGACAGACAGAGATCACAAGTAGGCAGAGAGGCAGGCAGAGACAGAGGAGGAAGTGGGCTCCCCATGGAGCAGAGAGCCCGATGCGGGACTCGATCCCAGGACCCTGAGATCATGACCTGGGCCAAAGGCAGAGGCTTTAACCCACTGAGCCACCCAGGCGCCCTATTTTTTAAACTTTTTGAGAGGTATGTGTGATCTGCAGCTAACGTCAGGTCACACTGACTCACACACCAACAGCCTGGATGTACCTAGTTCAAAGGTAAAAGAACTCTAGTTCCCTCTAGAAGGATTACGAGTATCTTACTGATTCAGTCACTCGTTTAATGCAGAGGTGACAGAAGGACCATGTGGTCACAGCAAACACCTATTACCTGCTGTGACATCCCTCGCCGGGTGTCCGGGCTGGGAGAGACTCAGCCTGAGTTTTCCATCATTAAGAACGAGGACAAGAGCCACTGGCCCGTGTCGGACTTGAGTGGTCAGCAGCAGCCCTGCCCTGTTCCACGTTCGGAATTGGAAAGCGACCGACACCTTGTCCTCTCCGATGGTGCCCGGCAGAGCCAAGTAACTCCTGGAGCTCAGAAAAGTCACGGGCGAAATTTGAGGGTGTGAGCACGAGAAGGACACATTTCCCTGTGAATACAGCGGAAAAGGATTTAGGAAGGAGCAGAAGGGACGCTTTCGTGAACAACGAGCTTTCCGAGAGGTGCAGTTTCCTATCAACCTTCCAGCAAGCAAGGACCTAAGACCTAGGCTTCCCCATCCAGCTGCAGTCCAGATTTACCTGACAGGTCCCTCAAACAGTGACACTGCCCTGGCTGGGCAAACCTCCTTCTGAGGCTTTTAGGGCAGTTCTGTCTCCTCCATTTCTGGGCATTGGCAAAGGAATCTGGAGATACATCTTTCCCAGGCCTTGTGCTGGGCGCAGGACACAACAGAGGAGACAGATTTCTTATACCTCGAGGCACTGGCTGTTTACAAGCAGCATGAAGCCCAGCACCATGGACAGCGGCTCCGGGAACCTTCCCGCACTCCCTTTGCTTGTGTGAACGCTTACACACCCATCACTCAGGGGACAGGAACATCTGGCTCAGGCAGGCCCTGGGCTTCAGCCCATCTGAGGTCAGGGGTGTGGCCGGCCTGAGCAGGCTGCCCACCTCTCAGAGGCTCCCATGGGCCGTGTCAACCAGCACGCTCTCCCCAGCCTGACTTCTGACCTGCCAACTGCCTGTTGCCTTTACTTCATTCTATTTTACTAAAAAACACACCTTTGAGCTTTAGATTATGTCTGCTGCTCCAGGAGCAAACTTACCTTTAATCATAGTGTTTGGGAGGAAGGAACTTAAGTTCTTAAAAGAACTCCAATTAAGTGGGGTGCCTGGGGGGCTCAGTGGGTTAAGCCTTCACCTCAAGTCATGATCTTGGGGTCCTGGGATCAAGGACTTGGCAGGGAGTCTGCTTCTCCCTCTCCCTCTGTCTCTCCCTCTGCATGTGCTCTCTCTCAAGTAAATAAATAAATTCTCTTCAAAAAATTAGATAATTTTCATAAATTCCAGAGGAATATGTGCCCAAACATTGCCCTTCCTCTCCAAAATATATACCATAAAAGCATTGTAATCAAGCCAATATGGCATTGGTATGGGGTAAACACAGCAGCAGAGCCCAGTGACTGGCCCACAGAAATATCTGAGACCACAGGTACAGCCAGTACGTGGTGAGAGGTAAGATTCAAGCCTGTGCGTGGAGGTTGGTTCTGGTCACTAAACAGCTCAGGCATGAATGGGTACCCTCGAGACCTAAGATAACTATGATCTGCACAAAGAGTAAAGACCAGACAGTCGAAGACTTATTTTTTTTTTTCAATTTTAAATTAAATAAGTAAATGAAACCGCCTTAAAACTTTTTACAGGAAAATTCTTGAGACTGTATCTAGAGTCTAGGGTTTCAGAAGTATTTCAAAGCAAGACCAAATACTTCAAAGGTATTTTTAAAAAAATACATTGAGACATTGGCTACATATCAATAAAGGCATTTATATACTCAACATGGCCCATAACATTTAATATAAAAGATATGATATATGATATATAATTATATTATAACATGATCTTATATTTCCTAGAAAATTGGTTCATCTGAGAAAATATTTGGATCATGAATGACATAGGGTAATCTATCAAACCTAAAACTCTCTTACAAATTGGGGCACCTGGGTGACTCAGTTAGCTGAGTGACCGACTCTTGGTTTCAGCTCAGGTCATGGTCTCAGGGTCCCAGGATCGAGTCCCATGTGGGGCTCCGAGCTCAGTGGGGAGTCTGCTTGAGAGATCCTCTCTCTTTCTCTCGCTCATGCTCTCTCTCTAAAATAAATAAATCTTAAAAAAAAAAAAAAAAAGCATTCCTACAGGTTTCGCTGAGTTGGAAAATGGAGATGGAGAAAAGCTTACATAAAACAATCCCATTTCTGTAAACGACACTTGATATGGAGGCATCGATATTCACAAAGCTGGGTGCACTGATTGTAGAGGATTCGGGTCTAAGGAACCAAACGTGGAAGGACAGACACTAGCTCAGTAACATGCCAGCCCGGGGGGACGGCCTGCAGCCGCGTGGAGAGATGAAAGCCTGACAACAGTCCAACCCGTCTGAGGGGTCTGCCTGCCTCGAGATAACATGCTCCTTATTCCCTGACCTAAGTCCCCAGATCCACAGCAGACAGACCCCTGGCCTTGGAGAGAGAAGGTCCCAAACATGCCCAATCGCCTGTTTGAAGCCACATCTGCCTTCCAAAGAGTCAAGCAAGTTTTCTGGCAAATCTTTTTCTTTTTTAGGTCACAGAACTGATTTTACTAACCTCCCTTTGTGCTTCTGTGGGCCTTGGCCTCCCTTTGCAGAACAATGGGGCATTCCTGCACATCAGCAAACAGGCCCCAGACCCCTGAGGCACAGCCCCTGAGCACGGAGATAGGGTTTGTGGCTGGCACCACAATGGAATGGAGAGATGCAGCAGACCACCCGCTCCCTTCACCGACCCACTCCTATCCCCTCCGCAAATCCCTGGGCCGGGCAGAAACCCGGCAGCTGGCTTTTGCACAAGAGTCCACCTTCTCCCCAGGTTCCGGGCCTCAAATTAAATTAAGCTCAAATTCCTTTCCAATCCAAATTCACCTCTCGAGTACTGGCCTTTTGAGCGAGCGACAGGCAGCTGAGCTTGGAGTTCAGTAACAGTAGAAAGAAGCAAGAGGAAATCAATCCCAACAGAGACCCTGCCCTGAAAAGTCTTTATTCAGATGCGCCATGACACATTTGCAAAAGCGTGCGTCTATTTCCACACACCTGTAAAAATTAAGAAGCCAGTGATGGGGATGAAGGAGGGCACGTGTGAGGAGCACCAGGTGATGCAGGGAAGTGCTGAATCCCTAAACTGTACACCTGAAGCTAACACTACACTGTATGTTAGTGACTGGAACTAAAATTTTAAAAAGTTAAATTAAAAAATCAAGTTAATTATTTAGTGAATTAAGTCAAATACGAACTAAAAGGTACATGTGATTGGCACTTTCCCTGCCTTCAGGAGAGGCACATTCTAGACTGGGTCCATCAGACAAGCTGCAGTTCCCTGCTGCTTTGACCTAGAGTGTAGCTTTCATACCATGACGCGGATCTGTGGTGTGTGTTTCTTGGACAAATCAATGATATCCACTCCATTATAGTAGAGATTTTCGAAGCAGCCATGAAAGTCTTTATGTGGGAATGCCACTGATTTTCCGTGTCCAGGAATCCCTCCAAAGCTGATCTTAGAAAGAAAAAAATGACATAAATAATATTGTTTAATGATTTTCTGATTGTCTACCTAAAACACGTATGCTAGGCCGGTATAGGATAATTGCCTCCAATCTACCTGGCATTATTTTAACATTATCATGTTAATTTCAAGTGAATTTTTAGACGTAGAAGTACCGAGGCTTTATTACATTTAGATAAGTAGGTTAAATATCCCTTCTCGCAATTTGCTACTCAAAGGGCTATGTCACTTCAGCTGACGGGGAAAGTGGTATGTTCATTTCCACGGTCACTCTTGATCTGGGTGACAAGGCGGCTGACCGTGATGACATTCTACTTTACAAACCTTCTTAGAACCCAGCTTCAGGGTCCGGGTCTTTGCCAGGACACTGCTAATGGGTTAGAATAATGAAGGCATCGATAATCTCATTCAGGACCAGGCTCTGCAGCTGGCCTCCTCGGCTGAGGCCACTTACACTAAATGAATGTTGAAATCATCCCCTTTGCTCTGATAGATGTGCTGAGCAGAACTGGCAGAACAAAAGGCGTTCTCCAGTGCCAGTTAGATATGTGCGGGCACCATGCCGGGGATGCGTTAAGCCTTTAAATGTCCCAAGAAATGGTATTTTGAATCGCCTGACTCTGGCTCTCTCGTTCCTCGAAAAAGCAGGTTGAAATGTATGGTGATTACTTCTCCAAGCACCCTAGATTGCTAATTCTGTTTACGATCGCCCTAAAACACAGAGATCTCCAAAGGAATGGGTCACGGCCAACTCCAGAGGTAACACAGAAAACCGTCTGGACACGTGTATTTTACTGTGCCGCCTGTCCTACTGATAGCTCTTCATCTACACACTTTCCGAATTCAACGACCACTTCCTCTAAGGGGAGAACTCACACCTCTGAGTGATACAACATCTCAACAGCGCACGTGGGTCTCCTGCTGGGCCGACATCACCCATGGGAAATGTTTCACCAGAATTCCAAATTACTAGCAAAGGGAATTTCTCCGCGTAGCAGTATTTTCTTAGAAGGTTATGTTGCATTTAAATAATAAAACTGTAATACCTGAAAAATAATGTTCACACCTTATAATCAAGATCCAAGTAGTCGGACTCGCCCTCGGCCTGGAAATGCTGACTGTGCCTGTCCATGGTGAAGTGGACATGCGTGTTCCCAAGCTCAATGAGGACAGAATGCCAGTGCTCGTCATCCAGCAGGCTGCCCAGGGTGAGGGTCACATGGGCATCAGGGGAGGGCAGGTTAGCATGGCCTACAAGAACAGGGGAAGCAAATGAACAGCCCCATCCAGCTCTGTACCACGCCTGCCGTGTGGGAGATCAACTCTTCCCCCAATCACTTTCCTTGCACACTTCTCTCTGGAGAGCTGGTCAACTGCTTTTACCTCAGCCTCATGTACAACCTTCTTTCACTCAGGAATGATTTCTTCTACCTTTCTTGTGTTTATTATTATTAATTATTGCATTTTCGTTTTTCTTGGAAGTATCTTCTTCTGAGAACCTCATGAAGCACACGGCCTCACAGCTCCTGAGAACCTCACGAAGAGAACTGCCTCACGGTTTCGGGGATCCACCCCTTGTCTTTACAATATTACCAGGTTGTTTACTGAACCTGTGCAAATGGTCTTACACACTAATTGAGCTATAAAACTTGTTACAGTAAAGTACATTCGGGATACATGCGTGTTCTCCGTAGTACACCTCAACTGTGGAGTGACCACGCTTCCATTTGCCCAGACCATTCTGTTTCATGCCTCTTGCTCCAGAGTAATTATTTCTAGGGTCTTCTTTCTTTTTCAAAAGTGTTCCGGGGACGCCTGAGTGGCTCAGTTGGTTAAGCAGCTGCCTTCGGCTCAGGTCATGATCCCAGCGTCCTGGGATCGAGTCCCACATCGGGCTCCTTGCCTAACTGGGAGCCTGCTTCTCCCTCTGCCTCTGCCTGTGCTTGCTCTCTCTCTCTCCCTCTCTCTCTGACAAATAAATAAATAAAATCTTAAAAAAAACAAACAAAAAAAAAAGTGTTCTGGTTTCAGGATAAATTAGCTACTTAACTGTGAAAAACTAAGCATAAAAAGATACTTCCATCTAAAGAGGCATATTTTTGAAAACACCCACTGGGAAATTTTTACCTGAATTAAGCGATAAGATGAGCTTTCCTCTAACTAACTGCAGGGTGATGTGTTTGCCGTTTTGTCCTTCTCTGTGGAGTAGAATCCCGTCAGTCTGCCTGGTTTTAAATTTCAAAGAAATAACATCTTTTGCTGGACTCACGGATTTCTGATTAAACGTGTATAGCAAGGAGCTTTTCCCATCAAAGTTAACCATCTCAGATCCTACAGAAGGAGACATTAGAAAATAATCTAAGTATAATACATCTTTACTCATGCACTGAAATGAGCAAGTTGACACAAACACACACACACATAATATATCTCTGGTCTGTTTAGTGCAGAGGGGAAAAAACGGTGCTGCCCATCCTCCCCGATACTCATAGTTGAGATGCCTAATGTCCACTCTTTGTCTTTTCTGACATTTTTGCTAACATGTATCAGCTAGAAATACTTCTGTTGACTAAGCCCAATTGCTTCTGCCTTTGTACTGGCCCCTTCTCATCCTGTAAACGATGAAGATCGGTAAAACAGTTGAAGTCACTCCCCATGGTGGCACATCACGGCTACGAAGCTGCCATTGTCCCTCAGCTCTCCAATAGTCTTATTTTTCCCACTATCAAGGTCACTTGCATTCTCTTTATTGAAAAAGTTATGTTTTATCATTAATGTAAAAAGAACACTGGCCAAAGAAACCAAAGACAGAACAGAAGATGCACAAAGGGATTCATACTACCCAGAAGAATCTCTCATATTTCTCATATTTCACAAGTAAAAAGACAAGACGTTACTGTCCTTAAAAAGTCAAAAACCGTATGATTTTACTCACGCGTGGAATCCAAAAACAAACAAACAAAATGAATAAACAAACAGAAAGCAGAACCAGACCTATAAATGCAGAGAACAAACTGGTGCCTATCAAAGGGATGGGGTGGGGGATAGGTAAAGTGGGTGACGCGGAGTGGCAGGTTCCGGCTTCCAGTCATGGAGTGAGTGAATAAGTCACGGTGTGAAAGGTCTGCCCAGAAAATTAGTCAACGATATTCTAATTGAGTTGTATGGGACGCGTGGCAGCTACGCTGGTGGTGAACATCATACAACCCGTAATATTGTCAAATCACCATGTTGTTCACTTGACACTAATGTAACATTGTGTGTACACTGCACTCAAATTTTTGAAAAATGAGTGTGTGCAGTAAATGAAGTATAAGAGGAAGCCAAAGAAACAGGAAGCTGATGTCTTCTAAGCCGATGATACGATGTTGGGTTTATTTAACTTCACAAAAGCCTAGGGCCAATGTATACTAGGACCTGCATTTCATTCAGACGAACTAAAATATTTACAGTAAACCCTTTATGTTCACAACCTAAGGAATCCTTTATTTCATGCAGCCACCTTCTGAAAATTCAGGAATTTGATTCCAGTTCCCATACATGGTGGAAAATATATAAACACAGCAGTGTGTCTAAAAATCATGGAAACAAGCAATCATTCTCCATTGCATAGTTAAATGAATGTCTGATAAAAACATATTCCTCAGCCAACTATATAAACCAATTAATAACAAAATCAAAGAAACACATCAACAATAATACAATAATAGTAGGGGGCTTTAACACTCCCCTCACTGAAATGGACAGATCATCCAAACAAAAGATCAACAAGGAAATAAAGGCCTTAAATGACACACTGGACCAGATGGACATCACAGATATATTCAGAACATTTCATCCCAAAGCAACAGAATACACATTCTTCTCTAGTGCACATGGAACATTCTCCAGAATAGATCACATCTTGGGTCATAAATCAAGTCTCAACCGGTATCAAAAGATTGGGATCATTCCCTGCATATTTTCAGACCACAATGCTCTGAAGCTAGAACTCAATCACAAGAGGAAATTTGGAAAGAACCCAAATACCATGGAGACTAAACAGCATCCTTCTAAAAAATGAATGGGTCAACCAGGAAATTAAAGAAGAATTGAAAAAATTCATGGAAACAAATGATAATGAAAACACAACGGTTCAAAATCTGTGGGACACAGCAAAGGCAGTCCTGAGAGGAAAATATATAGTGGTACAAGCCTTTCTCAAGAAACAAGAAAGGTCTCAAATACACAACCTAACCCTACACCTAAAGGAGCTGGAGAAAGAACAACAAAGAAAGCCTAAACCCAGCAGGAGAAGAAAAATCATAAAGATCAGAGCAGAAATCAATGAAATAGAAACCAAAAAAACCATAGAACAAATCAACGAAACTAGGAGCTGGTTCTTTGAAATAATTAATAAGATTGATAAACCCCTGGCCAGAATTATCAAAAAGAAAAGAGAAAGGACCCAAATAAATAAAATCATGAATGAAAGAGGAGAGATCACAACCAACACCAAAGAAATACAAACAATTATAAGAACATACTACGAGCAACTCTACGCCAACAAATTTGACAATCTGGAAGAAATGGATGCATTCCTAGGGATATATAAACTACCACAACTGAAACAGGAAGAAATAGAAAGCCTGAACAGACCCATAACCAGTAAGGAGATTGAAACAGTCATCAAAAATCTCCAAACAAACAAAAGCCCAGGGCCAGATGGCTTTCCAGGGGAATTCTACCAAACATTTAAAGAAGAACTAATTCCTATTCTCCTGAAACTGTTCCAAAAAATAGAAACGGAAGGAAAACTTCCAAACTCATTCTATGAGGCCAGCATCACCTTGATCCCAAAACCAGACAAGGATCCCACAAAAAAGAGAATTACAGACCCATATCCTTGATGAACACAGATGCAAAAATTCTCACCAAAATACTGGCCAATAGGATCCAACAGTACATTAAAAGGATTATTCACCACGACCAAGTGGGATTTATTCCAGGGCTGCAAGGTTGGTTCAACATCCGCAAATCCATCAATGTGATACAGCACATTAATAAAAGAAAGAGTAAGAACCATATGATACTCTCAATAGATGCTGAAAAAGCATTTGACAAAGTACAGCATCCCTTCCTGATTAAAACTCTTCAAAGTGTAGGGATAGAAGGCACATAACTCAATATTATCAAAGCCATCTATGAAAAACCCACCGCAAATATCATTCTCAATGGAGAAAAACTGAAAGCTTTTCCACTAAGGTCAGGAACACAGCAGGGATGTCCGTTATCACCACTGCTGTTCAACATAGTACTGGAAGTCCTAGCCTCAGCAATCAGACAACAAAAAGAAATTAAAGGCATCCAAATTGGCAAAGAAGAAGTCAAACTACCACTCTTTGCAGATGATATAATACTATATGTGGAAAACCCAAAAGGCTCCACTCCAAAACTGCTAGAACTTGTACAGGAATTCAGTAGTCAGGATATAAAGTCAATGCACAGAAATCAGTCGCATTTCTTTACACTAACAACAAGACAGAAGAAAGAGAAATTGAGGAGTCAGTCCCATTTACAATCGCACCCAAAACCATAAGATCCCTAGGAATAAATCTAACCAAAGAGGCAAAGAATCTGTACTCAGAAAACTATAAAGTACTCATGAAAGAAATTGAGGAAGACACAAAGAAATGGAAAAATATTCCATGCTCATGGATTGGAAGAACAAATATTGTGAAAATGTCTATTCTACCTAAAGCAATCTACACATTTAATGCAATCCCTATCAAAATCCCATCCATTTTTTTTTTCGAGAAATAGAACAAATAATCCTAAAATTTATATGGAACCAGAAAAGACCTCGAATAGCCAAAGGAATATTGAAAAAGAAAGCCAAAGTCGGTGGCATCACAATTCCAGACTTCAAGCTCTATTACAAAGCTGTCATCATCAAGACAGTATGGTACTGGCACAAAAACAGACATATAGATCAATGGAACAGAATAGAGAGCCCAGAAATAGACCCTCAACTCTATGGTCAACTAATCTTTGACAAAGCAGGAAAGAATGTCCAATGGAAAAAAGACAGCCTCTTCAACAAATGGTGTTGGGAAAATTAGACGGCCACATGCAGAAAAATGAAATTGGACCATTTCCTTACAGCACACACGAAAATAGACTCCAAATGGATGAAGGACCTCAATGTGAGAAAGGAATCCATCAAAATCCTTGAGGAGAACACAGGCAGCAACCTCTTCGACCTCAGCCGCAGCAACGTCTTCCTAGGAACATCGCCAAAGGCAAGGGAAGCAAGGGCAAAAAGGAACTATTGGGATTTCATCAAGATCAAAAGCTTTTGCACAGCAAAGGAAACAGTTAAGAAAACCAAAAGACAACTGACAGAATGGGAGAAGATATTTGCAAACGACATATTAGATAAAGGGCTAGTGTCCAAAATCTATAAAGAACTTAGCAAACTCAACACCCAAAGAACAAATAATCCAACCAAGAAATGGGCAGAAGACATGAACAGACATTTCTGCAAAGAAGACATCCAGATGGCCAACAGACACATGAAAAAGTGCTCCACATCACTCGGCGTCAGGGAAATACAAATCAAAACCACGAGATACCACCTCACACCAGTCAGAATGGCTAAAATTAATGTCAGGAAATGACAGATGCTGGCGAGGATGTGGAGAAAGGGGAACCCTCCTACATTGTTGGTGGGAATGCAAGCTGGTGCAACCACTCTGGAAAACAGCATGGAGGTTCCTCAAAAAGTTGAAAATAGAACTACCCTATGACCCAGCAATTGCACTACTGGGCATTTACCCTAAAGATACAAATGTAGTGAAACTATGGAAAGAACCTAGATGTCCATCAACAGATGAATGAATGAAGAAGATGTGGTATATATACACAATGGAATCCTATGCAGCCATCAAAAGAAATGAAATCTTGCCATTTGCGATGACATGGATGGAACTAGAGTGTATCATACTTAGTGAAATAAGTCAGTCGGAGAAAGACAACTATCATGTGATCTCCCTGATATGAGGAAGTGGAGATGCAACATGGGGGTGTTAGGGGGGTAGGAGAAGAATAAATGAAACAAGATGGGATCGGGAGGGAGACAAACCATAAGTGACTCTTAATCTCACAAAACAAACTGAGGGTTGCTGGGGGGAGGGGAGTCAGGAGAGGCGGGTGGGGTTATGGACATTGGGGAGGGTATGTGCTATGGTGAATGCTGTGAAGTGTGTAGAGCTGGCGATTCACAGACCTGTACCCCTGGGGATAAAAATACATTATATGTTTATAAAAAAATTAAAAGTTTAAAAAAAAAAAACATATTCCTTTGTCAATTTCGAATGATGTCCCTTCTGCAGTTAGCGAAGAAGAAACATTTGTTCCACAAATGATTTTATCAGGTTCCTTTTGACCAGATAGGGCTTTTCCCCAGCTTCCCTGTTGCCGCTATAGCTTTGTAAGAGTAACATTGGTCTTCTGGGATGAGGACATCCTGGCATGTTGGGTAAGCACAGATCTGGCCCCATCCCAGAACTGTGACTCTGCTGGCCTGGGTTGGGACCTGGGAGTCTGCTTTTCTAACATGTCCCCTAGCGATGTTGACAATGTCAATGCTGCTGGTCTGGTGCCTACATATAAGAACCACTGCTCTAAAGAACCTAGATTATATTTCCTGGAACATTCCCCTCAGGCAAAATAGTGAAAAATTTATTGGATTTATAGAAACACAAAAGAATGGGCTGAAAATCCTTTTGTTGTAATGTTTTCATTTCCTCTCCAGTGAGATCCCTAACACTCGTACCTAGAACAATCAACCACAAGCTAATCATCACATTCTATCTTATGAGGCACATTCAACATGTGTTTTGACAGGTTCTCTAAGCCTAGAAGGGGACTGAGTTATAATCTAGAGATGTCATCAATGGAGTAAAACAAAACCACTTCAAACAACATATCTTTTAGTAGTCCTCGTGGTTTCACTAAAATCTTAAATGGTAACAAATGTAAGCTCAGTGGAGAGGAGTTTAAAAAGCACAGATAAAAATGAGGAATTGCTTTCAGAAGTCTGGAATGTGAGGCTGTTTCTCTTCATCTGAAATGGCCCACATCACTCTGCAGCCTGTACGGCCCCATGAGCTAATTTTTAAATGTTCGTTAAAAAACAAAAAAATGAAGAATTGTGGCAGAGAGCACAGGTGCCCACAGACCTAAAATGTGTGCTGTCTGGCCCTTTACAGACACCTGTCATCCCACACTCAGTGCCATTACCCAGTGATCCTTTCTAAGCCAGATTCCTGACTGCTTATAGGTGGCCGTGATAAGAACCAGCTCACCGCAAGACATGTGGTGATCCTTCTTCAATTTAAATATTAAAAACCCTATTTTAGATGGGAAATCACAAATTTAATTATTTTTGTTGATCTACCTGTTGCATAATTCAATACACTTCATTTGTGGCTTTTCATGAATCTATATTTATGAGGTCAAAAAATAGGTAAATATTATGGCTCCTGTGGAATATCACAGAAGACTGGTTTTATATGGACCATCTTCCGTAGCTTCAGACCCTGCCTTGGCAGGGATGTGGCTTTGGAAAATACAGTTTTGTTACTAAAAGACCATTTCCCCCCATATTCCCTTCCTTCCCTACTCCCACACTGCCCTGATTTAATTTCCATTTGTTCCCCCAAGTACACTCTGTTTTCATTTAACATGGGTGTAGCACCCACTAGGTGCTGGGATGAAACACAAGAGCACAGACATGGCTTGGCCTTCCCAGAGCTGACAGTGCTCCCCTCACCTTCTCACTTCAGCTATCATGAAAGGAACACATTTCACCAGGAATAGCCTAGTCTTACTGCGGGCTGCTAAGGAAACCAGAGACAAGGAAGCTCACAGTCAGGAAGGAGGAAGTGGAGCAAGGGGGAGTTTTCTCTGGGGAAGTGTCTGGAAAGAAAGAAGGTAAGACCTTACCAATCATATGACATGTGTCACACACAATTTATAGATAGGCACCCAAAAGCAGCCAACATGGTTCAAACAATGGGCCATACTGTTGATCAAGGAGCCCCTCATGATTAACGTGAAACCCACGTGATAAGTAAGAGTCACAAGGACTCTTGCGCCCTGTCACAAGGACGACTTAACAACGGGAATGTGTGGACTGGAAACTCAGTTTCAGGCCTCGTCAAAGAGAATCAATTCTACAGAATGTTGCTCATTTACAAACGTTCATGAATCAGTCTGAATATCTGAAAACAAATGGACACGTCACTAAACATAAAATGACATTTTTAAACATGTGTCACTCATACACCATTTTTAAAGGCAATAGATTTTTTTTCAAAGATTTTATTTATTTGACAGACAGAGATCACAAGCAGGCAGAGAGGCAGACAGAGAGAGAAGGGGAACCAGGCTCCCCGCTGAGCAGAGAGCCCGATGTGGGGCTCGATCCCAGGACCCTGGGATCATGACCTGAGCCAAAGGCAGAGGCTTAACCCACTGAGCCACCCTGGTGCCCCAAGGCAACAGACTTTTTAAAAAATTAAACCAAAACATCATATTGTGGGACAGAGAAGACTTAGCTCAGTGAGTTTGCAGCAGCTAGCTCTCCAAGCACGGATGGGGAACAGCCCATCTGTAGAGGTAGAAGTTCCCTCACCTTCATGCCCATGTTGGTGATAGCATCAAAATACAGCCCCAGTTAATAAAACTAATAGTTATAAATTAAAATCATATAAATTGGAAAAACACTTCATATTTTCAATGAAGTATATCACATTTTCCATTTTAGAATGTAGGTTCTGCACTCTTGCAATGGACAAAACTATCGGTTCTCATTCTGATTCATAATAAGTGATCTCCATCTCAAGTACCCCAATAATTTAATTAGTTGAATTACATACAAACACATTTTTCACCAGCCTTCTTGTAAAAGTTAAGTGTGATGCTAAAGGGTAATTTAATGCATTATTTTGGAGTTTTTATTCAAATAAAAATATGTTAGAGTTGGTTATTTGTATTAATTATGGACATTTAAACTTTTATGATATTTATATTATATATGTATTTATATTACATATATATTTATGTTTATAGAAATATATAAATATCAAGGATGTTTTGAGGTTGCTAAACAAAACCTATAAATTTCTGCTGTAACAGTCAGTACATTTTTAAAATAAACACAACATTTTAATTTTTTTTAACTAAGCTCCATGCCAAGCATGGAGCCCAATGTGAAACTTGAACTCATGACCCTGAGATGGAGACCTGAGCTGAGATCAAGAGTCAGATGCTTAACTGACTAAGCCCCCCAGGTGCCCCAGATAAACACAATGTTTTAAAATGGCCAATTACATGTTTTACTCCCAATTTTATTTTCATGCCTGACTTGACACAGGACCAGAGTGTCACGGGGACGACTGGTAGGTCCCCAGGGTGCTGGCCATTCTGTGCCTACATAGTCCGTATTCCCAAGGACTCATGCACTCCTTCCCTCCCTCTTCTCCCCTTCTGTCTTCCCCTCCTTCTATCTCTCTTCCCTTATTCAGACAAACAACACACTAATGAACACAAGATGACATTACAACACCACAAGATGGGACTAGTACAAGCTCAAGGGAATGCTTGAGAAGACACAGACCATGAACGCAGGCGTCAAAGTGGAAAAGAAGGAACAGAAGACACCCCAGGGAAGAATAACAGTCGAGAAAGAAATGAAGGAGGACCCGGGGCCAGTGTCAGTGTCTGTGGCTTATAGAGACCTACATCAAGGATGTCAATGTGAAACTGATCAGAGTGTGTAAATGTTACTGAAAATTTAAGAAAGCAGAGGACACCTGAACGGAAACCTTTTTAGAGTGGGATACAAAGCCTAGAACAAGTCCGTGGGGAATATGGTCCTGGACACCCCCCTTCCACAGGGCTGCTGGTGGGCATGGGACTCTAAGAAGACCTCACACACACTCCACGTGCACTCTAGGAGTTGGGGGAAGGGAGGGATTTCCAGGTAGAGAACCTGTGTGTGCCACTCCAGGAAGCCATGAAGAATGCCTGGTGTTTATAGGAACAGCAAATATCATTGTAATTGGAGTTTAAAGAAGTGAAACCAAAGAGACAAGTTGCATCTAAGAGACATTATATGCCAAGATAAGCAATCTGGACATTTTCTCAATATCAACAGAGCAGTGAAAATAGAAATGGTGGGGGACAATGATTAGCACTATAAATCATATCATACACAATTACTGTCAAAAACAAAAGTGCAAAGCTCTACTCTTGAACAACTGTTCTTATTAATAGTAAGAATGAAGACAAGACAGAAGCTCCACTAGTAAGCCATGGACTCTGAGTGGTTTTGTGAGTTGCCATGACTGTTATCGGTCCACAGTTTTAGGCTAGGAGCCCCCCGCGGTGCACAGCTTGTGTTTGCTAACTTTAGGGTGCACGCAGGTCCTTCCCAGGACCAGGCCCGCAGCTTTGATCTCCCTGGGACTGACCTCTCCCCACAAGGAGGTGGTACCACCTCACGAAGAATATCCGGCTAACGGCAAATCACCATCAAAGACCTTGTTCTGCTTTGAAGTCAGTAAACCCAAAGTAGTTTCCAGAGTAATGGGAGGAAGGAGAAGCTGATTTTATGGGATCAAAGAGAAAACGGAGTATCGGGTGTTCCAGCTGCTTGCAGCAGTGAGCACGTTCACGGATCTCAGACACAAAAGGAGGGAAGGCGATGGCCCGTGGAAAGAGGGGGGAAAGGGCGGGCAGCATCGCAAAACCATCTCCACTGAATGTTGCGTGGAAAGGCCAACACAGAGACCGGTTTGGAAAGTGGAGCCCATCTGAGCTCAGGAAGATGGTGGAGCTGAGGCTGAAGGGGACGCTTGAATCTAGGATGAGATCACTTCTGGGATGGTGAGCCCCACCTCCAGAAGGTCTCCCTGCCTGTGGGACCAGCAAAGGGCCGATGGTATCCTTGCTTTGCAGCGGCTCCCCGTGCCCCACAGCGCCCACACCCTCCCGGGCCCCGAGACCACAGCCGCCCAGAGTCCCACAGCCACTGTGTGCTCCTGCCTTCCTCCCTCCAGAAGCCCTCCCTACCCCAGCTCACCCCGCAAGCCCTTCACTCAGAAAACTGACTGACCGCCCTCGTCCCTAGGCCCGAGGATCGTGTTCCAATATTTTACATTTGTTTTGTACAATTTTATGACTTCTCATAAAATCCTGACGAAGAAAACCAATCATTTTAGAAGGGTCCCCTACATCCAGTCCCTAACACAGTTCTTTGCAAATAGCAAGTGTCCGATAAATTCTGACATGGCACATGAGGGAACAAAGAAACAAAAGCCTGCATAATATAGTCGTTATGAGAACCAAATTTGGGGGGAAGACAGAGTTTTTAAATCCTAGGTCCAGTATGGAATAGCTCTGCAAACATCTCCGTGTCTCCATGGTCAAGTTCTTCTCCCTTGAGGCCATACCAGATCCGTCTGACCAGTGTGGTTGTTGAATGAGAAAATGTCTGCTAGGTAGGATCTGATGTATTAAATATTCTGCCTGTGCCAGATCTCACTGACACTTTTCTGCAAAGCTAATACTCTGATCAGGTATGAAATGAAGTGTGACCAAAAACCCAACCTCCCACGATGTTCCCAGCCAACATACTCTTTGGGTTATTCTCCAGTTTTCTAGAAATTTTTCTTTAATATCTTTTTCTTTTTGTACTCATTTTAAAAATTCCAGCATATTCCAAATCATCAAAATGGCAACGGTAGAGTCGATTTCCCCACAGACGTCACTGAATGCGTTTCTGCTTGTGTTCACACTCACATTGGCTGTGACTTTTGTCCCTCTGCTCATCAGTAGGGAAAAGAGGGAAGACACAACACATAAGTGATGTTCAAGCAAAGATTCACATGGAGGAAAGTGGGGATTTGAGCAGTGAATATGGGAGAAGCCCAGAGTCATTTTGGATTATGGGGAAAACAAGATCACTGGCTGTCCCCTGCGTCCCCACACCAGAGTCACCTCAGTGCCCAAGAACGGCACCATCCATCACAGTGAATTGTTGTGGTTGACTTGGACCTCGTTGTTTAGATGATGCACCCACTCTAAAACAGGTACCCTGCTCTCTCCTGGGAATCTCGGATTCCGAGGCTCAGTTCGGGCCCACCTCTATGTTCAACTAAAGTAACTAAAGACAGCAGTATCCAGGCTTTCCACAAAAACACACAGAGATACCTAAAAAGTCAGAAACAAGTCAAGCTCGGTTTTCAGCCTGGCCATGAGAGCCTGTCCCTCTGTCACTGATTTTGGGGCGGGGAGAGGGGTAAACAGCACTTACGGTACGCGCATCCGTACACTTCTACCCTCATCCCGATCCTGCCCTTGGGGCTCCAGGCTAAGGGGAGGAAGCGCAGGAACCTGGCTTCGAAGGGAGGCTGCAGTCGGTAATGCACCACGCTGTCCGCGTTTGTGTTGCCTGGAAAACCCTGGGAGAGAACGGAGAAAGGATCAGTGTGTCTGCAGAACTTGGAGCTCCCTGGTTCTTCTCCTGCGGGTTAGGGACAGAAGCTTCACTCTGTTCTTACGCAAAAGCCTGCCTGCTTTATAGAAAGTCTGCTAATGTTTAAGAGAGATGTGACCACATTTCCTCAGGGCCTGGATTAGTCACCATTGTTCTAAGCTTTCCTTATTTGCAGGGTGATTTACATTGCAGCGGCACCATTAAGCTGGCTGTAAACCTGCCACCCTTGAAGGCTTGCTCTTCCCCTAAAGCGTTTCCCTCATCTCTAAGCAAGGAAGACGCTCTCGTGCAACCCCACATCCAAGGCAATCAAGCACGGTGTTAACTTGCTATCCATGCAGGAAGAACCCTCGACTCGGGTATGAGCGCTGGGAGGGATCTACACAGGGTTCTAGTTCCAAACCCTTCATTTATAAAGGCAAAACCGAAGTCTAAGGAAGTAGAAAGAGTCTGCAGCTGTAGGACAGCAGCTACCCAGCAGGGCCAAGACTAGATTCTGGGCTTTGGATTTCAATCGCAGTGTTCTTAGTGTGCAGTCAGGTTGCCCCCAAGATAGCCACATTTGGGGAGCACTGGGGAGACCCACAAGACAGAGGGGCGCCCTTGCCCGGACACAGGCACCTGGCCTCAGGCTAGAAGGGGCCAGCGTGAGCACAACGGGCGTCGTTACAGAAGACGTGTGATTCGTTTCTCACCGCGTTGATTTCATGTGAAGATCAGCATATGGGGAAACCCAAAAACGGGTGATGCTCTGAGTATACACACATCAATCATGTCACAGATGATTTAATCTATTTCAGACAGCTGTGTCACTAATGATTTGCTCAGTTTCTCTAGGGTGACACGCACATGAGAGAGGAATGGGAGAACAGAGCACAGACTCGAACACCAGGAAGTACGTCCCCACGCAGCCTCTCCGCCCTGACCGGCACCCTCTCTTGAACACTCCTGAAGTGCCCCGTGCTTGCCTCCGGGGAGAAAAAGGTGGGTGCGCTTCCAATGACATGGACTTAGTTACTCCTGTGGCGAATCCACTCCCCTCACCCCTACGGTCCTGCCTACCTTAGCATTAACTCCCGCACAGCGATCTTCTGGAAGTTGGAGTGTGAGTCACAGGACCACGGCTGTCTTGTAGACAATTTGCACCTGTGAAGTCCCCTGAGATGCTGGGCTCCTCTGTCCTGCCACCTGGGCCCCAGAACCTCTGCTAGCCTCCTTCACACCAGGATTTCTACGGGTTCTTCCTGCTCTGGGCATTTCGGTGTCTGCCCCGAACACTGTACACCCCCTTTTAAAACTGATTCCATCAACTCTTCCTCAGATTGTCCATCAGTTTTCCCAGAGGACCTATGCAACAGCAAAGCCATAGCAGCCTAAGGTTTTCCAATCGTAACACAACGTCTTAGCGGAAAATTCTGCCCCATCCAAGGACCTTACCAGTCTATGCTCTGAAAACAGAGCCCCAGCTATAGTGCATCTCTTCTAAAAACCTACATCAACTGGTAAATCTACCTGAATGCTATCAGTTCTTTGGAACCTCCCATCAAAAGTTCAAGTTCTGCATTCTTTGATCTCTCCAAGTTTTATCATCCAGAGGGCCAAAGATGTTCTCGTAATACTCTTTCATATAATAGTAATAAAATGAGGGAACAGAAGACTTGACCCTTTCTTATGCTCCCTTGCACCAAAAGGACACACTCCGCCTCCCACCTCAGTTAAAAGGGTCAGACGTACTCACGCCTCATGGGAGCAAAGCTCGTAGTTGGGCCAAAAAGAATGCCCATTTCATCATTTTGCTTTGTGAAACCCTAGACCTGGCTTAACACCCAAACCCAACCAAACCAAGCCCGATCACTACTCGGGCTTGTAAGCCATGACAAGCAGGTAGGAACAGACAGAACCAAGAATACAGAAAACTCAAATGTGGTATCAGGGCCAGTCTCAGACCCTATAACACTTTCTCTTGGCTAGTGAATGAAACATCATCTGGGAAGCCCTCCGGCCTTTCTCTCTTGCACAGTGGAAGCACCTTCTTTGTCCAACATCACCTGTTCTTCAAGGGTTGGCAACCATTACACCAAGAACAGGCAAACCCTCTCCATTGACTCTGTGCTCTGAATGGGAAGTCAGGAATGTGCCCTCCCTGCCCCCAGCTTCCTGCAGGAACTGCAGGCTGGTGTGGGGAGGAGCTGCTTTGTACCAACACCACCACTGTCCAGCACATGCTCTTGGCTGTTATTGCAGGCTCCCAGACCCACTGCCTTCATCCACAAAACCAGCTTGGTCCAGCGAACTCTGAAGGTTGAGGAGCTATTACATGAGATAAAACCTGACAATCATGTTCCCACACCTGCCTGGAGTTAGGCGGTCCATGAGCACCAGCCACTGTGGCCACAGCCTTGGCTGCCATTTTGGTTATGGCAGGTGCATCTGGCAGAGGCTGCTCATCTGTCCAACTCTGCATCCCATTCCTTACACTCTGTCTCAGGTTCAAGACCCAAGATGTGCAGATCACCATCGGCTCCCACATTCACTGTGATGCCAAGATTACAATTCAACCTCAGAACTGAAGTCCATATTTATCAGAGGGTAACTGACAAAAACTAGGAAAGGTATTTGAACAAATTGTTTTATTTTCCTTGGATATCATTACTTCCTTCTGAAGCACTTTGTCCGTGGAAGGTAAATTCTGGACACCATCTTTCAGACTGTGTGATGACAATGCCATATAGCAAAAGGAATTTCTAGTGCTTTTTTAATGGAATTTAGACAGAATACTATTTAAAGAAATATTTCAAGTGTCAATAATGTCTTAATAGTCTATGAAAAGAGGAGAATCAGAAGGCACCCTTTAAAACTTCTGAGAATCTGTATACGAAACATTTGTCACACACAATTTTAATTATATTCAAATATTGGAACATATGTATGTATGTGTGCACAGCTGTGTGACCATGTTAATTCGTTCTAATTTTAAGGAATCACATTATTTTTGTCTTACATAGAACTATCACCAGTCCCTTTGGGTACAAATCGATTATGCGTTTCTTTAAAGATACAGAAGTTAAGGGGCACCTGGGTGGCTCAGTGGATTAAAGATACAGAAGTTAAATGAAATGACTTTGGCACAAGACAGATCCCTACTAGCATGTCACTCTCACTTTCATGGCTCATTACTGAAATGATCCCATATATTTTGGTGAAGCTAGTATTTATCTCTTAAGAGGTGGTGTGATCTGTTCCTTGCCATATGTACTTTTGCTTTCATGTTTCCAGAACAGATCTGGGTGAACAGGCCACACAGACTTGCAGAAACAAAAGCCCACTCTGTGCTCTAGTAAGCGGGAAGATGAAAATCCCATCTTCCCCATCTCTCGTGACAGGAGTAACCTCGGGGGAGCCAGCATTTTCGTGTGTAAAGTAAGAACAAGAAAACCTCTCTTATAATTTTGATGAGTTAGTGGGAGGAGTTCCATTGGCCTGTCTTTCTGGCATCCCTCTTGGCTCGCTAGCACTAAGAAACACACCAACAAGACTCTCCCCATGACTGATCACAGGGACACTTCATCTGGACACCGACTCAACATCCGGTCACTTTAAAGGCATCACACTGAATCCTTCGTCCACTATTAGGAGCAGATGATGTCTGATGAAGTCTTCCATTTCCATGTTAGTTAGGTTGAAGGTAACCCGAGTCCACAGTTTAGGCTCCACTCACGTGCTAGAAACATGTTTCCAAGATAATTTGTTTTAGGAATCGGTGAATTTTCTGAAAAGCTGCCAACTCTGCACTGATTTAGTTAGCAGTCACGTTAGTAGACTCTAAATCCGGAGGAGGGATCACTGGGAGACTCCCTCGGAGCCATGGTCTCGGGTGTAAACTGAGTCATCACGATTCCGCATTGGAGTCAACAAATGACCTTCAAGATGCCTATTATGTATTTGTCATTTCAGGTTTGAAATGTCTGTGTCCTAAGGTCGGCTTTTATACCAATGACTTCTTTCCAAACATAAGCAGTGTTGCCTATAGAAACAGGTCTTGGTGATTTTAAAAACAAATAAATATTACCCGTCATCTGTGGGCCCCTAGGAAATCTAAGCTTCATTATTCACTCACCGCTGTTCATTTTGTTTTAAGACCTCTGAGGTAGGAGGAAGGATGTTGCTGGAATCAAGAGAGTGTGCAAGAATCCTCAAGCTCTAATTCTGGCCATTGTAATTACGGGGCCATGATGGTCTTGGACAAGATGCTTACATCTCCCCACATCTCAGCTTCTTCATGAGCAATGGGGGAATAATAATAATTACTATTACTATTAAGAATAATATGCTGTCCCTGTTATTTCTAGAGGCTCACAGACCATGAAAGGACGTACTAAAATTATTTCCTGCAGTTAGACCACATCAAAGTTGTAGTCAGTTGCTTTAAAGTAAGCGGTCTTGTTATGAATTATTTTTAATATTTGAGTGAACTAGAAAGTTCCATAACATTTACACATATATAAATCAAGGAAATCCTCCTCCTATCATTTTACTGAGTGAGCCGGACTGCGATGTCAGAAGTATGACCTGACCCCTTAGATGTCAGTCAGCCAGACGCTTCATGCGAGGTGAGCGCTAGAGTTTAACTCATGCAGATGAGTTGACTTTAACGGTGTCCTAGAAAGTGAATGAATAATCTCCCTTCTCACTTAAAACAACCAGACAGGTGCCTGATGTGCATCTTCTGATGTGGCAATCTCAGTGTGTCAGAAAAAATGTGCACTTAGTAAACATTTCCTAGTTTCTTTCATGGACTCAGTGGAAGCAAGTCACACAGTCAAACCAGCGACTGAGCAAAAAAAGACAACCACGTCTCTGGGTCCCAGCACCTTCCCCTACCTGGAGAGGGCACCCGCCCCATGACTGAGCACAGCTACACCTCCCAGAAACCCACAGCGCCTGGCCCTGGGCTCATCCACATCCTGGGGCCAAAGCAGGTGCAGGAAACAGGGTCCCGAATGCCGCTCTCCATTAGTGTGCTTTTGTAATCTCAGCTGTATAGAAGGATAATGTAAACATTCCCAAAATATTATTGAAGTATTTTTAAAACACATTGAGAAGTTGTAGGCCTTTACTGCTTAGTTTTACCTTCTGCTTGAAATACAAACCCAACAGACTAGACAAGACAGGTTTCTGACTCTGCAGAAAAACCAGTAGGGTTTCCCAACACTCCTCCCTTCCCTATCTTCTTACATGATCAGGAGAAATACATTTTATAAGCTATATGAAAGACCCACTGGTGTTGGCAAAGAGGTTGAAAGTAGAGTAAAAGCCAGAAAAAATATTTCCAATAGCAAAAAGATCATACTTTAAAAGCAACGTAATGTTATTGAGAATAATACCAGAACATCGCAAAAAAAGGTGTGTGGTTTGATACGTGGCACAAGCTTATTTTCTGGAAACTGAATTAGCTTTCAGTATTTGAAGAGTGACACCAAAGAACAAAAGGAGGTATTGTTAGTGTTATAAGAAATGCCTCAAATGAGTGTTTAATAGTGTGCCTCTCCTATCAGCAACTTGAAGGAATTAAGTAAGTTAATGGAATGAGAGGAATTAAATATATAACTTGACTTAAATATAAACTTGACTCCAGGCACAGTTTTGGGGCATTCTTTAACAACTCATATTATTGGCAGAATAGCACGATCCTCTTAGCCTCCTGCATACGTTCAAAATAATGATATATCAAATGGGTTATTTGTACAAAATTTAGAAGATTTCTCATCGAGAAGTACCTGTGACTTGAAGAGATACCATATGTATTTAATTCAACATTAAAATACTTTATAAAGTAGGGAACCTGGGGCGCCTGGGTGGCTCAGTGGGTTAAAGCCTCTGCCTTCAGCTCAGGTCATGATCCCAGGGTCCTGGGATCGAGCCCCGCATTGGGCTTTCTGCTCTGTGGGGAGCCTGCTTCCCCTTCTCTCTCTGCCTGCCTCTCTGCCTATTTGTGATCTCTGTCTGTCAAACAAATAAATTTTTAAAAAAATCTTTAAAGTAGGGAACCCATCTAACTTACTGTGATGGGCTGTATTGTGTCCCCCACCCCTAATTCATATGTGGAAGCCTGAACCCCCCATAGTTCCGAATGTGACTGTTTGGAGACAGGGTCTATAAAGAGGTGATCAAGGTAAAATGAGGCCATTGGAGTGAGTCCTGATCCGACGAGCCTTGGTCGTTACAAGAGGAAATCTGGATGCACAGAGACTCCAGGGAACGTGCACATGGAGGGAAGACCCTGTGAGTACCCAGGGAGATGTCACACGTCAACTGCAGCACAATAAATTGGGGGAGGGGACTTCACACCAGCATTAGACGTCTTGAACAAAAACTCCCCGTTTTGAAATAACTTCTGAGGGAGACTGAATACCACTGAGCAACTAAAAAAATACTTCTGAAACCTTCTCTGCAGCTTCCCATTTCTTTCAAGAGGTTAACTGCCAGGTGCCTGTCCAGCTCAGTCAGAGGAGTGTGCAACTCTTGATCTCAGGGTCTTGAGTTCAAGCCCCACCTGGGGTTTATTAAATAAGTTACTCAGTAAATAAACTTTAAATAAATATATATTTTTAAGAAGCAAATGGCCCATTTTAAAGATTTTATTTATTTATTTGACAGAGAGATTACAAGTATGCAGAGAGGCAGGCAGAGAGAGAGAGGGGAAAGTGGGCTCCCTACTGAGCAGAGAGCCCGATGTGGGGCTCGATCCCAGGACCCTGGGATCATAACCTGAGCCGAAGGCAGAGGCTTTAACCCACTGAGCCACCCAGGTGCCCCAAAATGGCCCATTTTAGTATAGGGGAACAAGCAAACAATCCTGCATTAGTAGAATGAAAATGTTTTCCGAAATGAAATTCTGAAATGAAAGTTCCGAATGAAATGTTTTTCAAAATTTTCTTCCCCAATAGATATTTGGATTTATCCTAGACTATTTATAAGGGAAACACACTCACCCTCCCAAGATTCCGCTGTCATACATACAAAAAATCAGAGTCACCTCTGAGTGATAGGCATAACTTTGCATTCAAAGGAAGTATTAATTTATATAGGATTTAGCCAAATAAGTTAAAAATTGTATCAAGATCAAATAGCTGTTTTTCAACTAATTGTCTATCTAAAGTTGTTTTGGTCATTTTAGAAACCCCTCGCCCCCCAAAATGCTCTTTTCTTAGCATTTTAAACTTGAGTCACCAATACTGTTAAACCAAAATGATTAGGGTCACTATGAGTTCAAAATTAACTCTGACACAAGAATTATGCTTAGAAAAGGATAAAAACAATACATATCTGAGAAGTAAGTTGAAATCAGTATGAAGTAAGTCCTTTGCCACATCAACTCACCATTTTCCAGGGATGATAAAAGGCTGTGGGGGCCGGAGCAGAGGGAAGACAATTCTCCATGGGTTTCTCCCATTTTTGCACATCTTACAGAGTGAAGCCCTGACTGTCTTTTCTTCTGAACAGTCTTGCAAGGACATTTATATAGAAAGCAGCCCTGTAAGATCATTTTTTTTCCTTCCAGGTGAAGGGCAGCCATGCTTCCTGCACAAAAGACTTAGGTTCTTGTAACGTAACTTAGCTCTTGTTACACTGTTTCTTAATAAAAAAAAAAAAAATACCAAGAAAAAACAAAATGTGGTCTGCATTCTCACTGGCAAGAAAATCGCTGTTGACATGGAAAATAAATGAGAAACATAGATGGCTTTGGCTAGAGGTCAAGTAGTGCAGAAAAGCTTAACATGCGGAAGCCACTCTTCCTGCCCTCTCCGTGTCCCCAGTTAGCCATTGTTTATGGTTTATTGTAATTGTCTTCTGCGTTTACTGCTTCCCACCTTTTTTTCCCCCAGATTTTCTAGTAGGGATCCCCATGATTAGAGATGGGCAGACATGAAGTCCCCGGCTAAGGCACAACAAGGGCCATACCTCTGCCACAGAATCCTTCCCATCACTAACCATGTTCTAGAGAAGCTCCAGCCGACATCCCAGGCACTGGGGGAAATATTAGCAAATACTGCTCATGCCTTGCCGCAGCAGGGAAGCAAGCTGGATCCACGAAGCACCAGTCCCTGACACCTGGAGACACCCCTCCTCCCTTCTCCTCCAAAAGGGAAGCAGGGAGGAGAGATCTGCCCAGGTTCCAATCTTCAGAAAGACCGATCAGGAGCTCATGTTTGGTTTAATCACTTAAGCTGGATCAAGTGAAGTCACGTTAGTAAACTGCTTACCACTCATTTTTAATCAACACGTGGCTTGATAAGAAAGCACGCCTCTCATTACCTACACATTGCATTTGCTCAATGATAGGTTTTGTGACACTATATTCTACTCACGTAATTGGTCTCCACAGTTTGTCTCTGCAGTAAAATTTCCACCTACATAAAATTTTCACAGAATTGGAGGAAATCTGCATTATGTTCTGTGTACAACCCAGATCTTTTCCATTTCAAAATGTTTACCTCTGTATTTCAGTATGCTTGACGATCTCATTTATAATTTCAGGGTATGTTTTAGACTCTTTAAATATGCAGACTAAACTAGAATCTGGGATTCCAGAGACAGAGGGGGTGATGATATTATGGTCTGAGCTCCTGCTAGTGTCATGGAGGAAAGACTTCCCATCTCTTGGAGAGGGCCCTAGACAAAACTGACGAGAGGCAGATGAATAGGAGAAGAAGTGTATTCATACAGATGGGGAGGAGAAGCTAGCTCTGGGCTGAAGCTGGAGGCTTATTTGACCTCATTTAGCAGGGAGAGAGGGAGGAGACAGGGCTCCTAAGGGAAGAACAGATAGTTGCTTTAGGAAAGACAAATGGGTTTTAGGGAGAATGAACCAGAGATGGGGGAAGTTTGTGGTAAGATTTGTTTATGCAGATGAAAGAGTTTTTTTCTTTTTCTGCGCCACGAACAGAGGATGTGGCAAGGATTTAGTGTGGGTTTATCTCAGCCTTCCTCCTGGGAGTTGATCCGCCTCAAGAAGGGGACTCACGGCAGCCTCACCTCTCAGAAGCGGCTGCTTTGAGTCAGGTTAGCACCTTGAAGGCTTCTTTTTGCAGCTGTTCCCCAATGCCTTCAGGTTAAAATCTTCATGCCAGTTTGGGGTTCAGAGAGGGTCCCCCTACTAGGAGCCCCTACCCTGTGTCCTCACCATGGGCTCCCCCGCCCTCACCCCATGGGGCCACGCTTGTTCTTTACTCTGCACAGAGGACAAAGCTGACTGCCCTGAGGTCTGCTGGCCAGAGGCAGAGCGGGGTTCCTCCCGGGGCTGTTGGACTCCAAAGCCCTTTGAGATCCGACCACTCGAGACATCTCAGAGCCACCTCGATCCAACCCTTCTTGCAATCTTCAATCACTTTGGCTCACTGTCAGCCACTACCTGAGATTCTGGACCATCTCCTTAGCTGCTCTGTGCCTGTAAGAGGATAGCAACACTCACTGCTAATCATGTTACCTCTACTGACTATCATCCACGTTGTAGACAGCAAGGCCCTCTCAGAAACACCCGGACACCAAGCCCGTCCCGCACCGAGAGACGCCCGGCAGCTGTTGCTGTTGGGCTGTGACAAACACCATGGTAGGGGCCATGAACGCCCCGGTGCGAACGGGAGAGTGGGGAGGGCGCCCTGAGGGCAGGCATCCTGCACTGCCGACTCCTATGAGGAGGATCTCCCCCGGAGGCTTGTGCGCACCCCGCTATGGACCATGCTTCCCCCCGTGACGGAGGAGCTTTGCTATGCATCCTCACAATCCATTTCTGTTGGTGTTTGGCCACTTACAGAATGGAAGACCAACGGTTTCCAAAATTTCATGAAATTTACATTAACTAAAAATTTTGTTTTTTAGACTCTATTTTGGGGGGGAGGGGCAGAGGGGGAGGATCAAAGGAGAGAGGGAGAAGGACAAGCTGACTCCCCACTGAGCGGTGATCCCGGGCTCGCAGGATCTCAGGACCTGAGATCATGACCTGAGTTGAAACTGAGAGGAGGTGCCTTAATCGACTGAGCCAGCCAGGTGCCCCTGAGATTTTTGAACTAAATTTTGAAGTACATGAGAGAGGAGAAAATACGTTACCGAAGGATTCACAAAATGGTAATGACCGTGATGTTCTGTGCTTGTGGAGGGTTTCCTCCCCATGAAGCCCTGAGTCAGCACTTTGGCTTAGAGCACCTCACTCACAACCCTAACCCCTCCTCTAGCCCCTCCCTTAACCCCCCCAACCCCTTCTCTAACCCCTCCCCTAACTGCTCCCCTAACTGCTCCACTAACCCCTTCCCTAACCCTCCTCTAACCACTCCCCTAACCACGCCCAATAACCACTCCCCTAACTACTCCCCTAACCACTCCTCTAACCACAACCTAACCCCGCCCACCTATGCATGAATCAATCCATGTAACTGATGAAGAACAGGAAAGTTTGTTGCTGTTGTCTGCTTTGTAAAGCAAGGTTGCTCGTTGCCACCTCTCTTCTGGATTATTTCACAGACATTAGAAAAAGCTTTAGAAGAAAGTTCTCCCTCATCTAGGAGAGTGGATCTTCCCACGTTTTATCACAAACCTTTCCTGCAAACATTTCAGAAATGCCAATACATAGTATTTTCTACAAATGAAAAAAAGCAAAGATTTATCTCATTTATGTAAATGCTAAGACAGCAAGATAGTGAATTAATGACTGAAGCCTCACACCTGAGGCTTGCACAGACTAGCAGAGACCTGCAGCCAACCAGCTACAGAGAAGGACGGTACACATAAGTGATGTCAACTTTGCAATCACGGGGAAAACTATGATGTGGGATTTGAAAAGTCCTCGAAATGGTCACTGTCTTTCAAAACATCCCTCCTATTCTTTCCCAGAGTCCGAGGGACCAGCAAGGCCTCGAACTTTTGATTTACCGTGAGTCGTAACAGCTTTTCAATCTGGAGAAGCCCCTTTCTGAAATAGAACCACCCTTTTGTGGCATCCTTTTAAGTCAGGTCCTCTCCTTCGTTTCTTCATCCAGACGTATTTGTCGAACAGCCAGGATCGGCATGGAGTCTGGAAGAGGACCCCCCCATCAGCCTCTTTGCTGGCTTCAACCAGACAGACAGACGGACATCTGAAGAAAAGGGCTCACCTGTGCTGAGATCTGTTTCCAGGACACTAAATGTGATTTTTTTCATAAGCAGGATCTCAATAAATCCATGCCATGACTCTGTGGGTTAAGGTTAATCAGGCTATTTTTTATGGAAAGAAAGGAAAACAGAGGTTGAGGTCGGGAAAGTTTCGTGGCCAAGGGGTCATCCCGGGAGAGGCTTGCCCCTGAGACCGAGAGTGGGAGGTTTCCAGAATAACGTCCCCCACTCTTAGGGCACGCGCTGGAAAGAATCCACTTACTGACGGGAGGTTTTATCTACACGTACTCCTCGGTTTTCCTACCACATAGGACTGCTGAGTGATGGAAACACTAAGGAGGAATTCTCAGGGGAAACGCCAAGACAGAAACATCGAGACTAGGGTGCTGAGTAACTGATGGTCTTTACTCAATCCTTCATCTCACTCATGCCTTCAACTACTCTGTCAGCACGCGGAGGGTTCGGACGGATGGGCTCAGAAGCCCTACAAACTCTGACTAAAAGAAAGACCCCATGACAAGATTTCACCGATGCCCACGAGTTTAAAGGACAGCAGAGAGTGCCAAGATTCCGCATCCGAAGAAGCCAGGGACATCCGGAGGAGAAAGGTACAGCTTAGCCCCTCACAGGCCTGCTTCGCATGGAAAGGAAGGCAGAAAATTCTGCCACTCCTTCCCGTAAGCATCGAAAGACCATCCTTCCTTCTTCAAAACTTACCACCCAAAAAAAAAAAAAACAAATGAACAAACACGCAAACGAAACATGCAGACAGGCTGAGCCAGGGGCAGTGGTTTCTACCCCAACTACTCCTGAGTTAGTATGATGGTCTTACAATACCTCACTTTTATTGTTTAACTGTCTCCGCTCTGAGTACATTTCAGAGAAAATTCTTAAGTGAGCATTCAAGGGAAGCCATAAAAATGTTCTGTACTGTGATCAAGCGGGCGTTTTAATGATTTATAATCATGCTTCTAACGTAGGAAACGCTCCATGCCGCCCAAGCTAAGCTTGTTAGGGGTCAGACAGATTCATGAATGTGTTCAGTCTCTGTTATATTTCCGTCCTGGGCTGTTTTTCTTCTAAATGTTTATAGTTGCTTAAGCAGTGATTTAGAAAAAATACTTTGACTACTACAAACCCACTTCAAATATTGTGGAAATATTAAATAATTCTCCCGTTCCATTCGCGTGCCTCCAAGCCTTTTAGTTTGTGTTTTTGAGAACGCCGTGCACTGAAAGTGACGTAAGTGTGCTGGGTGTCCTGATACAAGGGTGGTGTTTTCCACTTGATGCTGTTTCTCGAAGGTTCACTTCAGCCCAGAGGAGCCACTGACATCTGCTGCTGCTCCTGTGTGGGCTCTGCCTGTCCCATCACGGGGCTTACCTGCCCTGCTCTGTGCCGCCAGCAGTTTACGGGACCGCTGTGGGTCTGTGTTCTGGGATCCTGGCTTCTCAGCTGGACCCACTGGGAGAGCCCTGGAGACCACATGATCTGCCCACAGAGTCCTGCCACGGCCCAGGGTAGTAACAGGGGAGATCAAGGGCAGTGAGAACGCTTAGCACTGCTTCCCCTGGGCCCCCTGCCCCCCTCACCAGGGCAACACCCCACCTCAGCTCCTGGCCACCCACTCCCAGGACGCAGTGGTGGCTGCTGCAAACGAGGGTTATAAGAGCCTTCTGCCCACTTGTGACATATGTGTATTCTTAGTGAGGCAGTGACGGACCAGGGAAGAAAACAGTATCTGTTGAGAAGCTCTGATGCAGAGTTTCCGCCTGTCCTATGGTGTCCGTGCGTGAATCTTTGACTCTTTGTGGATGTCCACTCTTTCCATGCAAAATCGAAGGGACAGTGACACCCTGGATAGCCCCCACCATGGAGGAGGGAAGGAAGGGGTGCTTGTGACTTATAGACTGAGAGAAAGCACACGAGTCCCATGGCCAATGATTTGTGGAACAAGGCCAAGTAGGAAGAAAGAAGTAAAAGGAACAAAAACAGAAAGGCGCAGTGTCCTTTTCTTTCAGACAGTAACAGACACACCGAGGAGTCTGAAGGGTGGCCAGGAGCTGGGGTCCAGGGCCCGGCGACACCACGGACCCCTGAGCCTCCACAGAACGCACAAATCTCAGTTCCACGTCACCATTAATGAACAGAAATGCTTCCTCTCTGTCAGTTTCAGGTGATGAAAGACTGTTTATATATTTTGGGACTGTCCCGGCAGAACCAGAGTCTTGGTTCTCTTACCTGAGAAGGAAAATAAGGTTAAAAATGAGAAGAAAGGACGAAGACTGGATGGTAAACTGTTAGCACTTCTTCTCTCCCTGGTGACTCAACATCACCACGCAGAGCCCGTGAGCCCCCTCTCGGGCCCACCAGGGTGGTCAGGCAGGCTCCTGTCACAAGGTCCCCATCTCGCCCTCCCCTGTCTGTGACCCAGGGACTCCAAACATACCAGTGAAATCCCCTCAAGGCTTTGTGGCCATCCCAACCTGAAATACAGGGAGCTGCCCAGGGGTTCTCAGTGGTTCAGGTCTGCACCTGCTGGATACGGTCACCTCCTGGGCCCACCTGCCGTGCGGCCACCAGCAAGGAGTGCCCATTGTGCCTCCTGCCCTAGCACCGTGAGCATAACAAATCTTAGCTTTCCTGCGCGTGACTTCCACAACCACACTGGAATGTTCCTTAAAGACCCCACAAGGGGTACTGACCTCCCCCACTCACAACACAGTGATATTGGCTGAAAACAATCTTCATTACAAATACATGCGGTCCGGGAAAGCTATGTGATTCACTAAGCCAGACTTCTAGAAAGTGTCCTGCATCCTAGATGCCTGATGAACTCAGAGAGCCCGACTCCTGCACAGTGGGTCACAACAGCTCAGTTCCTCTCCGCCCCAAATCCTTGCTTCCCTGCTCATGACTGACCCTGTTCTCATGACCATCAGCCATGGCTTATGACTAGTCAATTCCAATTGTGTAAAATACACTAGAAGGAGGACCTTGCATGACAAATGATTGAGACAGAAGAAGTCGTACCTCTGCCACAGTCTCTTAAAACACTAAGAAACTTCTTAAAACATGAATTAGAAGATGTCAGGACATCTAGCATAGGAGGCTATGCAGCTCCGTCTGAGCGGGCCAGTCCCTCAGATCACTCACCATCTGCGACTGATTTTAAAAAGACAGTGTGTGCTAAGTAAACGTAATTTAACTTACATAATTTTGGAATGCTTTACAAAAAGGACAATCACAGTTCCCGACATTATCTTATTATGATTATGAAAAGAGTTAGTTTGACCTTTGCTCAGTATTTATTCAAGTGTGATTTTTAAGCCTCATTTTACTAAATGAGATGAGCCATAACACTATGGGATACTGTAGCATGAGCAGTTCAGAAGTCCTGAACGCAGCTGGAAGGAGAACCCGTGCAGAGAGGATCTAAGGTCAGGGGACCCAGAACAATGTGCTTGTAGATGTCACCATAGGCTTTTGTCACACACGACTTTTCAGTCTTACAATGAATGGGTTTTGTGAATTCAAAATTATTCTGCAGAAGCTGTCATAGCTGTCCTTGCCTTCCGTCATCTCTCTGGTGACTGGGCACTAGGAATCCTGTAAAATACTTTATATCAGCCCTGCCCACCCACCAGTGATAGAACTACGACATGCTCTATACACAGGGAATTAATTAAAAAGGTTATTTTCTATGAGATGACAGCTGCTTTCACCTGGAAATGCAGTAAATACTTCCTTACAAGATTCCAATGACTGATGGGTGAGGAAACACACCGGGCCCTGAGTGCAAGGGGCTGGAGCGGGCTCTCAGGGCTGCACAGGCGGGGCTGTGGGTGGGAACCAGCACCACCAGATCGGGAGCCCCAGAGCCCAGGTCCACGGGGAAATGCAGCAGGTGCATTCCTCAAAGTCAGGGAGTGCTCCCTGGAGGAGAAGGTGGTGGATGGATGCGGGGTTTTCATGGAACGGAGTTTAGACAGAGGCCACCAGAGCAGGGACGACTGGGGCAGGGGACACCTGTAGGGAAGACACCGAGCTGGAAGGAGGCTGCGGGGAGCTGGCAGGCTGCCCCCGGGACACGGGAGGACGTTTAGGACACAGGCTGGCCAGGGGATGAGCCCGCAAGCTGGGTCAGGTTGCCGCACTGTGAGGGACCCTGAGTGTCTGAGCCAGGAAGGGTGACTCGGTCCCCAGACAAGGGGCACCCAGGGAGGCTTCAGGGCACAGACCCATACCTGCTCCAGTGGGACGACCCAGCAGGGCCTGAAGTGTGGGAGGGGAGTGGGGGTCCTGCGAACCTGGGCCAGGAATCTGTCTCTATAGACTGTATCTGAAGTGGAGCTAATTAGTGATCAGGACTGTGTCAAATGGAGTGAGACCAGTTCTTGGAAGGTTGCAAGGTGGATGGCCTCCTGGTGCCCAGCCTGGCTTTCATTGTTGTCGGGTTTCCCTTCTCTTGCAACCACTAGCCATGAAGTCAGCATCCGGCAGAGTTCCTGTGACTAGCTGGGCATGGGTGGGGGCCGCGGGAAGCAGAGTCCCCATCTCGTGTGGATATGGCTCCCCCAGGGCTCCCTGGTGGGAGGGCCAGCACCGAGAGACTCATGTGGATCCCAGGTCCTTCACCCTCCCCAGCCTGAGGTCGGAGAGGGGGCTGTCCCTCCTTCCTCTGGAGGGGGTGCCCTGGAGCGGGCCCTGAGAGGGGGCCTGCGGACCTGTCCCTTCTTTGCCAGTGGCCTCCCTGCTGCACTTGTTAGGGTCCCTGGGCTGTGAGGATGTGCCCCACAGAAGTGGTCATTTAGTGAGTCTCCAAGATGGCACTGCTCCCCCCCGCCGCCCCGTGATGGTCACATCCAGCTGGCCCTCGGGACACATCTGATAGGAAACGGGAAGTGCGGGGGCCTGAAAACGGGCTGGACGAGGGAAGGGCGGAGGGGCTTCGCAGAGCCAGTGACACAGGCACACAGGACAGGGCTGGAGGTCGGCAGGGACAGGTGAGGAGGCCTGTCTGAGTGCTGGTCCCAGCCGGGGCTCCAGCTCTCCGTCAGTGTCACACGCTGCCCACAAACCTCCCCTGAGGAGGGAAGGCTGCTTTGGTCACCGGCGTGTTATTACAGTAACTGTCACGGCTTGAGCACCAGTGGGACGGTCCCTGGTACCCGGGAGCCTTGGCAGTGCCCTTTCATGCTGTGAACATCCAGACACGTGGTGTTGTTTCCAGCAGCATCTGGAGAGACAGATTCCAGCCCTCAGTGCAGGAAGCACATCTGTGTGCAAGGAGGAGCCTCTCCAGTTACACGCGGTCACTCGGTCTCCGTAAAAAGTGACCATATCCGTGTGCCGTTTAAAGTTCCTCTTAAGCATCACACATATCAGGTTGGCAGGGTAAAGACCTCTTCTTCCAGGGCACCTGAGTGGCTCAGTGGGTTAAGCCTCTGCCTTTGGCTCAGGTCATGATCTCGGAGTCCTGGGATCGAGCCCTGCAGATGGCTCTCTGTTCAGCAGGGAGCCTGCTTCCCCCTCTCTCTCTTTGCCTGTCTCTCTGCCTGCTTGTGATCCCTCTCTCTGTCAAATAAATAAATAAAATCTTGAAAAAAAAAAAGAAGAAGAAAAAGAAAAAAAAAAAAAAAAGAGGAAAGACCTCTTCTTCCAGCAGTGACTGGAACCCACTCACACCGTATTTTTATTTTAAAAATATGGAAACTGGCAGATGAAAATAACAGAACACGAACATGTATGTAACAGCACATTTTGAAATAGACTGGATATTTTTAAAACTTACTTAAAAATTCAGGAAAGTGATGTCAGCAAGATGACACATAAGAAAACTCCAGGCCTGTTCCCTCCACAGAAACACCAAATACATAACTAAAGACTGACCAAAATTACATATGGGAACTATGGGATTGGCCGAAGAGTGACAGCAACCAAGTGAGTGCCCGGCCAAGAATGAGCCACATGTGGCAGGGCAGGAAATTCTGTGACCATGCTAGGCAGAAGAGCTTGAGCAAAGTGGTCGCCACAAGGTAGTCCCCTCTGCAACCCAGAGCGAGCAGAGTGGACTGATCTGCAGCCCTTTGATTTCTAACCTGTCTAGGGGATACCTGAGGGACTGGTCTTGGGACACCCAACACAGAGTTCAGACAACCAAAAGTGGCTCACACCACAGAAGGGGGAAAATCACTGGAAGCAACAGGTACGACTTGTGAAAACCGTCCTAAAGGTAATTACAGACACAGACATCTGGGGCAAGTGATCACTGACTGAGGAATACAATAGAACAGCTCATGTCCCTAAAATGAGCAAGGGTGTGAGCCTAACAGAGAGGAAGACATTAAAAGCAGCCATACCAATGAGAGACCTCGGAAGAGAGCACACGCACAGATCGAGGGACAACAAAGGCATGAGAAAAATGCATGCCAGGCTGATTAGTGAGGGTTTCCTCTGTAAAACTCTCAGTGGGTTCCTCAGGCATAAAGGCAGGTCAGGGAGAATTCAACATTAGGCAAATATCCTGCAAAAATGAGGGAGAAAGAAAGACATTCCCAGATCAACAACAAAAATTGAGAATGGCCATTACCACTAGATCTGCCATTCAAGAAATGCTAAAGAGAGTCTATCAAGTTGGAATTAAAGATGCTAGATGGCAACTCAAAGCCATATGAAAATATCAGATTCTCCAGGAGAGACAAATACATGGACAAATATAAAAACTAGCAAAGTATTATTGTAATTTTGGATTGTTACTTCTTTCCACTTTTATTGAGGAACTACTGACATACATAACTCCACTTTTTATTCTACAAGATTTACAACAAATAGCCATGAATATATATTTAAGTATATATAATAATTGTAAATCTATGTTACTAAGTATAAAATATATAAAGATGTAATTTGTGACATCAATAAGGTAAAGTGTGGATGAATAAATAAATAATAAGGTGTGGGTAGAAGAGCTAAAAGAAGGGGTGTTGTGCACAATAAAGTTAAATATCAGGTAAAAACAGGTTATTATAACTTTAAGATATTATATGCAATTCCCATAGAAATCACAAAGAAAATATTTCTAGAATTTACAGAAAAGGAAATGAAAATTAAATCAAAATGTATAAATCAAAATGAGTAAAAAAATTGAAGACAATAAAGGAGGAACAAAACATTTAAGACATAAAGACAACAAATAACAAAATGCCAATAGTAGGCCACCCTACCAGTAACCACTTTAAATGTAAGTGAATTAAGTTCCCCAATCAAGAGGCCTGTATTGGCAGAATGATAACAAAAAAAAACCTAAAACAAAACAAAAAACCCAGGATGCAACTTTATTCTATCTATAGCATACTCATTTTAGATGTAAGGACACAAACATGGATTTGGAAATAAAAAGGATAGAACAAGATATTCCATGCAATTAGTAACCAAAAGACCAGGGTTGGGTATACCAATATCAGATAAAACAGACTAAGGCAAGAAGTGTTTCAAGCAATGAGGAAGAACATTATATAATGATAAGAGGTCAATTCACCAAGAGGATATAAGAATTATAAATAAATGTGCAACCAACATCAGAGCATCTACATATCAAACTGACAGAACTGAAGGGAGAAATAGATTGATCTAGAATAAAAGGAGACTTCAATACCACATTTTCAATAACAGACAGAATAATCAGACAGAAGATCAGTAAAAATTAGGGGACCTGAACAAGACTATAAGCCAATTGGTCACAACAGAGATTTACAAAATACTCCATCCAACAACAGTAGAATACACATCTTTCTCGAAAAGACATGGAACATTCTCCAGTATAGACCAGATATTAGCCCATAAAACAAGTCTTAAAAATTTTAGAAAGCTGGGGATCAGGCAAAATATCTTTTCTGATCAAAATGAAATGAAACCAGAAAGGTTTCAGAAGGAAAATTGGAAAATCTACAAATATGTGGAAATTGAACAACATTACCTTAAACAACAAATGAGTCAAGGAATAAATCACAAAGGAAATGTGAAAGTTTATTGAGACAAATGACAATGAAACCACAACCTAGCAAAACTTATGGGATGTAGCAAAAGAAGGGCTAATAGGGAAATTTATAACTATCAATGCTTACATTGAAAAAGAAGAAATATCTCAAAGTCAGAAACCTAACTTTACACCACAAGGAACTAGAAAAAAAAGAAGAAAAACTTAAGTCAAAAGCCAGCAGAAGGAAGAAAATAATACAGATTAGCAAAATAGAGATAGCAAAATAGTGAATAAAAATAAGATAAACAAAACAAGATAAGCAAAATAGAGAATAGAAACAGAGAAAATCCACAAAATCAAGAGTTGAGTCTTCGAAAATCAAAAATTGACAAGCCGATAGCGATGCCGACTAATTAAAAAAAGAATACTCAAACAGCTAAAGGCAACAATGAAAGTAGGTCATTACGACAGATTTTATAGATAGGGAAGGGTTATAAGAGAATACTGTGAACACTGTATAGTAACAAACTGAATAACTGAGATGAAATGGATTAATTCCTAGAAATATGAAATTTCACCAAGACTAACCCAGAAAGAAATAGAAAATATGAACAGATCCATAACAAGTAAGGCTACTTACTGAATCAGTCATCAGATCTCCTTACAAAGAAAAACACTGGACTTGATGGCCTCACTGGTGATTTCTACCAAATATTTAAAGAAGAACCAACACCAGTCCTCTTAAACATTTCTGGAAATATGAAGAGGAGAGAGAACTCCCTGCCTCATTCAATGAGGCCAGCATTACTCCATAATCCCGAGATACTACAAGAAAAGACAACTACCGACCAACATCCCTGATTAAGACCAGTGCAAGAATCGTCAACAAAATACTAGCAAACTGAATTTGGTAGCATATGAAGAGGGTTATGCACCATTACCAAGTGGGATTAATTCCTGGAATGCAAGAATGAGTCAATATACAAGAAACAATCAGTGTCACAGTCACATTAGGAAAGGAAGGGTAAGTCACATGATCATCTCGGCTGATGCAGAAAGAGCACTTGACAACATTCAGCACGTTTTCATGATAAAAGCACTCAACAGACTAGGAATAGAAGAAACTATGTCAACATAATAAGAGCCGTATGTGAGAAACCCACAGTGAGCACCATACCCCACAGGGAAAGGTTACAAGCTTTTCCTCAAAGAGCAGGAACAATTCAGGGATGCCAGATTTTGTCACTTCTACTAAACATAATACTGGAAGTACAAGCCAGAACCATTAGGCATGAAAGGGATCCAAGTTGTAAAGAAATATGTAAAATTATCTCTGTTTGCAGATGGCATGTTCTTATATGTAGAAAATCCTAAAGATTCCAGGAAAACAGCAACACTTTTAGAACTAATCAATGATAGTTGACCAAAATCAACATAGAAAGATCTGCTGCAATTCAATACCCCAGCAATGAATAATTTAAAAAGGAAACTAAGAAAACAATTTCATTTATAAAAGCATCAAAAAGAATAAAATACATTGGGATAATCTTAGCCAATGGGTAGTAGAGTTGTACACTAGAAACTATGAAATGCTGCTGAAAGAAATGAAAGAACATACTTATAACTGGAAGGCTACACCATGTTCATGTTTTGGAAAATTTGATATTTTTAAGATGTTAATGCTTTGCAAAGGGATCTACAAATAATTTTCAACGTAGGTGCCAGGATTACTCAAGAGGGAAAGGACAGTTTTCCAACAACCAAGTCTAGGAAAATTGGATAATAATATGCAAAGGAATAAAAATGGACCTTCACCTTATACCGTATACAAAAATTAACTCAAAATGAATCAAAGTCCCCAGCATAAGACGTAGGGCTATAAAAACTCTTAGGGAAGAAAAACAGGACAAAAGCTTTATCACGTTAAATTTGGTGATGATTTCTTGGATAGGACACTAAAAGCGCAGATAACATAAGGTAAAAGAGATAAATTCAAATACATCGAAATTTAAAACTTTTGTGCATCAAATAATGCCATCAGCAGAGTGAAATGGCAACCCATGAATGACAGAAAATATCTGCAAATCGTCTATCTGATTTGGGGTTCATATCCAGAATAAATAAGGAACTTTGTGCACCCCAACAAACAAAAAAATCAAACACCTTGATTTTTAAATGCACAAAGTACTTCAATAGACATTTATCCAAAGAAAACATACAAATGCCCAGTGAGCACAGGAAAAGATGCTCAACATCAGAAGTCATCAGGGAAATGCAAATCAAAACGACAGTGAAACAACACTCACACCCTTTGGCTATGTTTTCAATGAGAAGTAAGATGTGTTCATGAGGGTGAGCTGGGGACCTTGTGCGCTGGTGGGAATGTAATGCAGCGAAACAGACAGCGCTTCAAAAACTCAAAAACAGAATTACCCCACCCACCCTCACCTCCCAGTGCCGATCTCCTGGTCACCCTGTGCGTCAGCCACCGTGCCCACCCCCAACATCACGGCAGTGACATGGGACCCACCTGCCATCATGCCTCATTTAGAGTCACAGAGTGGCAGGACGCTTGGCACAATTTCTCACCTGTCCTCACACAGTGGGAATATACCCACCACCAGCTTCACACAGTGAGGGCCTCAAAATGTCCACTCTGGTGTTTGGGGTTTTTTTTTTTTAAGATTTTATTTATTTATTTGAGAGAGAGAGAATGCATGTGCATACACTGAGAGAGAGCACATGAGCAGGGACAGGAGAGAGTGAGAATCAGCCTCCCCACTGAGCAGGGAACCTGAGACGGGGCTCAATCCCAGGACCCCAGGATCATGAAGTGAGCTGAAGGCAGACACTTCACTGCCTGAGCCCCACAGGTGCTCAGAATGCCCGGTCTCTTAACCTAGATGTAGCCGGCACCATCACATTTTATCTTCAGGGTAATGAACTCTGACTCATTAATCCACACAGAGCAGTGAAACGCAGGATGTTACAATCCATGACTCCATCCGGATAAAAGCAGAGGCTCCCCCTCCCACCCCCTTATGACTTGCATGGAGGCAGGGCATACAGCTGAGCAGCCAGGTCTCACTGAAACTGCCCCCTGCCCCAAGAACCGGTAGCAGCCTCTCCCAGAAGGTTGTCTGTGAGCCTGTCCCCACTGGGTTTCTTGGGGACCGCAAAGCAGGAGTGGGATCATCTCCAGAGGCTGCCTGATAGGCTAAGCAGGACCGAGGTAACAAAATCCACCTTCAGCAAACAGCACAAAATGTCTAATAAAAAAAAAAAAAAGTATAACTTGGAAGTCACAATGCTAAAATCAGGAGTAAAAAGCAGAAAGCAAAACCGAAGCACGTTCAGCCACAAAGTGTGAAGGAGAAACTTAAAATGAGAGTTGAAAATGACACAGAATTGCTGAATGGAGAGCCTTGGCTCTGGGGTGCTGTCCAGCCCCACACCCGGGGAGCTGGGGGGAGGCCGGCAGTCAAGTGGCAGGCGTGTGAGGCTCTGCACGTGGTGATGGAGCCGGGAACTTCCAGCTGCCTCTCCCCTGCATCCTCTTTCCTAATCTCTCGATTCTTCTGATTCATGCTTGGCCCACGGTGGTTCCTCAGGACCAGGCTCCAGGTTTGGAGTGATCCAGAGAACAGGAGGTATAAGGGCTGGAGAGGAGGATCTCCTATGACAGCGGCTTCAGAGAGAAAGGATATGAAAGCCAGAAAGGCGGAGAGAGAACTGAGCTCAGAGACAGTGTCCAGACAAGGGCCACAGAAAACCAGAGGATTCTAGGATGGCCGTCTCCACTGCCTTCATTTCCCTGAACCAAGATGCCCCAAGATGCTGAGCAAGTCCCCAGCCCGGGATGAGGCAGGCGATGCGTTTTCCTAACGCTGAGCAGCTCTCTTTGCTGGCGCCCAAACCTGGAGGGAACCGCCATGCCTACTCTGCATCTCACTCCCACCGGAGAGAAACCATCAGCAGAGGCACCGTGGGGCAACTCTGAACAAGATGGCAGAGCTCCAGGAACTGAGGCCCAGGTGGGGCTGGGACTGCAGCCAAACCACATCATTCTGGAATGCCACGGAGGATCCCGAGGGCAGCAAGTCCCCAGACATCTCCCGACCACTGTCCTTGGGTGCACCTTCACCTTGTTTGAATGATTAAGACCATTAAAAAATACACAATGGAAGATGGGATCAAATCCAAGTAAAGTGCCTTTGCCTAATTCACGTCAAATGGGGAGGATTTTAAACTTTTCTCTATTGGTCACAGACGTGACACGAGGCAAAGTTCTGGGACATCTACTGCTTGCCCTCTTTTCTTGCTCACCGCTCCTTCTGGAAAAGGGGTCTAACCTTGGACTCTTTTTCAAAACTGGGCTCTTTTGATAGTTTTAACTGATTTCTCCTCAAGAGCATGAGGAAAAAGATTATGCCAATAAGAAAGTAAAACGAGTTTTGAGCACAGCATAGCGTCATGGGGACTATGACTGTCAGGAGATCTGGTGTCTCAGGTGTGGAGCTCAGCAGTGGACAGGAACTGGACAGACAGACACGCTCATCTCCATACACACCTACCTCTGTACCATAATTCCAGAGGCAGCTTACCCTTCTATATGCAAGATGAAAGTCACCTAAAGAAGTTTTCCTTAAATTGGAATAGTATCTATTCTTATCCGTATCATCAAAAAGCTTATATTAGGAATACAGTCACAGTGGAGATGACTTAAGATTCTATTTACATGAAGGACACTCAAGCCTAGATCCTCATTTCAACTGACTATCTCAAATAAATAGTGAGCATATTTTTACTTTTTTATGTGTAATAAAAACAGCATGAATGATATGCCTTGTAGCCATTAGCCTGTCAATCTTAGAATCGACACAATTTATGTCAAGGGTGTAATCTGGGGAGAAAGGCCAGCACAGAGCACCATGAAAGAGAGAAGTCAGTAACTGGAAGTTTCCAAATGCCACCAGGGAGAGACTGGCATCATGGAAGTCACAGTCATCCAGGAAAATAGCCAGGAATGACACCATTTTGGAAGCCGTTCACCCAACAGAGAAGACGTGGCTTCGTGAATATGAGGTCAGCTCATCATGCCTTCTTGAGAACCAGAGATGCAAAGGGTCCTACTGCTTTAGAGGACAAGAACACAGATCTTGGGGGTTCCACATAGAGTGAGCAGAAGCAAGCCCGGACTGGGTCTGGGGGAGGCAGCCCCTCAGCTCTCAGGGTTGCTATTCTGATACACCCTGAGAATGGCCTCCATTAACCACAGCCAGGGTCTTGCGCTCCTGGCATACCCAGCAAGGACGTGTGGGGCCACTCAGGGTCCACCGGGGATTACCTGTCCTTACAAAGCTCAAGGGTAAGAGAACCACAGAAACACACTGTGTAGACGAGTAATTAGAACCCTTGTGCGCTGTTGGTGGGAATGCAAAATGGTGCAGGCCCTGAGGAAAAGAGTTTGGAGCCTCCTCAAAAACTTAAAATAGAATCACCATATCCAGCAATTACACTTCTGGGGATATGTCCAAAAAACTTCAAACCAGGATCCCCAAGAGATGGGCGCACACCCATGTTCAATACAGTATTATCCACATTAGCCAAGAGGTAGAAGCTACTCAAGGGGCCATCGATGGATGAAGGGATATCTCAGTCCATTCAGGCTGGCAGAACAAATCACCGTAGACTGGGTGCCTTCTAAACGACAGAAAATTACCACTCACAGTTCCGGAGGCCAGAAGTCTGGGGCTGGTGTGCCAACGTGACCAGTAAGGACTGTCTTATGGGCCACACACATTCACTGTGTCCTCACAGGGCAGAAGTGGGTAAGCATGTGTCTGAGCCTCTTTGATAAGGCACCGTCCTTTTCTAGAGGATTCCACTCCCATGACCTAAGCACCTCCCAAAGGTCCCACCTGCTAATACCGTCATCACCGTTGGGGGGTTGGGTTAGAGCGGTGACTTCAGGTGGGACACAAACATTCAGATCATCGCAACAGATAAAGAAAAGATGGTGTATCAAGACAATGGAATATTATGCAGCCATTACAAGGAAAGCGGTCCTGTCCCTCATTACAACGTGGATGAACCTCAAAGACCTTATGCTGAGTGAAGCAAGCCAGCCACAGCTAGACTTGTGCTATAGGATTCCACTTACACAAAGCTCCTAAAGCAGTCAAAGTCCCAGACACAGTTACTAAAATGTGGTTTCCGAGGGCTGGGGAGAGGAGGAAGGGGAACTTTGTGTTCAGTGTATTCAAACCTCCTTCCATTTACAAGATGAGAAACTTCTAGAGATGTGTTGCTTGACAACATGAATATACCTAATATATTACTTGACATAATTAACTTCAGTAATTATACTTAACACCTAAAACCCGTTAAGATAGTAAATTTAATGTTATGTGCTTTTTACCGCAATAAAAATTAACTGTTTTGTATTTTGTTTTTTTTAAACCCTTTCAACACCCAGTATTTAATTGAACAGCAATATATACATGTACTTTAAAAATAACAATTATTGTGTATTTTTAGCCCCCAGCCCCTTCCGCAGAGTGAGAAATGCTTTTACTAATTTGTTGTGTGTCTTTCCAGAATTACTGCGTGTGCGCACATGCATGCGTATGTGCACGTTCATCTCGGTGACTTCGGATGTGGGCACAGTGTGCATATCGCTTTTCCTCGCTTTAAAATAGCGTTTCCTAAAGCTCGTTATCAATAAATAGATTCACCTCCCTCTTTTCAAAGGAAGGTATTCTAGGCAATACTGCACTGTAGCATGCTTTATCTGTGCGCTCACCAGCGGCAGAGAACCGGACCGTGACTGTGAGGAAGTGACACTGTCCTCACAGGCGTATTCTGTGCCGCTCACGTGTTCCTGTGGGATTCGTTCCCAGGAGTGGAGTTTCTACTCGGTGTAGACAGTGTACTGAGGGGACTTAAGGTGCTGCTCCTTCTGGACTGTCATCTTCAGAGCTATGCGGCAGGCGTTTGGGACCCCCTTTACTTAATTTTTATGGAAATTGCCCTCCAAGGGTTTGTGAGAGTGAACAACTTTTCATGCATTTATAAGACTCTGTTTCATTTTGTTTACTGCCTATTTCTATCAATTTTTTTCAAGATTATTTATTTATTTATTTGCCAGAGAGAGCCGAAGCATGGAGAGCAACAGGCAGAACAGGCAGAGCAGGGAAAGGGAGAAGCAGGCTCCCCGCGGAGCAAGGAGCCCGGTGCAGGACTCGATCCCAGGACCCTGGGGTCATGACCTCAGCTGAAGGAAGACTCTTAACCAACTGAGCCACCCAGGCATCCCTATCTCTACCCATTTTTAAATGATTTTTAAAAATCATACCCATTTATTTACAAGAAATCTTTATAAATGAAGAAAACTCACTCTTTGTCATATATATTTAAATTTTCCCCAATTTATGTTTGGTGTCTTCTCACAGCAATTTTTTCCACACATCATTTTAAAATTAATCTGGTTTATTAATCTTTTTTTTTTTTTGCAGCATCTGGGTTTCCCATTTTCCTTAGCATGCTTTTTCCAATAATCCATACAAAACATTTTCTAATTACATCTAGCCCTTTCTCTGTGGCTGATTTATTTTAAATTGTATCTATTTGAGGTATAAAATAGGGATCCAACTTTATTTATTTTTTTCCAGGTTGTCCCAGTATCATTTATTGAATAATCTATTTTTTGTCACTAATTTGAAATGCCACATTTATTTTTTGCTAACTCTGTAAATATATTTACTAATGAATCCTATTATGTTCCTTCACTAATCTTTGCATTAATATGCTAATATAAACAATATTAATATAAAGTAGTTTCAAAGAGCTACATTTAAGCTTTGTAAGGCATTTTAGTAACTTAATAGGAATAATTCCCTTTAATACTATTCTTTTAACAAATTGCTGTGGCTACTTCTGCATACAAACATTTTAAAATGAAAGTTAGAAGACCTCATTTCAGGGGTGCCTGGGTGGCTCAGTGGTTAAGCGTCTGCCTTCAGCTCAGGTCATGATCCCAGGGTCCTGGGATCGAGGTCTTCATCAGGCTCCCTGCTTGGTGGGAAGCCTGCTTCTCCCTCTCCCACTCCCCCTGCTTGTGTTCCCTCTATCAGTCTCTCTCTCTCTCTCTCTCTCTCTCTGTCAAATAAATAAAATAGAAAGAAAGAAAGAAAGGAAGAAAGAAAGAAAGAAAGAAAGAAAGAAAGAAAGAAAAAGAAAGAAAGACAGACTTTATTTTATTTTACTTCAGGGTTAGTTAAGGATGAACATACATCATATATCATTACACTACCAAGTCTTGATACCCAAGGACAAGGATTAATCTCACTTTTCTTTGATGCCCCTTAATGGTGTTTTAAGTATTTTTTGGAGCATTTCTTGTCAATTTTATTGTTTGTGATTCTATTATAAATGAAGTCCATGGTTCCTTTATCATTTAACTAATTACTTACAGGTACAAAGAGAAATTAATTAATTTTGGAAATTACTTTCATAAGGAGATACATTGCTGAGTTATTTTATTTTTTTTAATTATTTCCCAGGAGATTTTCTATGGTTCTCCAAGAACGTATAATGATAATTTATCTTCATTTCTAATTTTTATGCCTCTTGTATTATTTCCCTCTCTATCTGAATGCACTTCATAACTTGAGAATGTAAGTTTAGAGGCTTAGAAATGAGGGCTTAACACGTTCCTCTTTTAAGGTCAGGTGGGATAAGTGCTTTTAAAAAGCCCTCCAAATCCTCAAAAGTAAAGGAAATCCCAGATTGATTATCTCTGAGACAGGTTCTGAAATAAGGCAGAAGTAGAAGTTTAAAACTGAATCTGGAGAAGAACAAACAATAAGGGGAAAGGCTACTTTTTACCTAAGTAAGACGACCCATTATGAAGACCAGTCACCCATAAGACCTCATGACAGAAATGTGAAAAACACTGGTCTCCTTCAGATTGCCAAGCAGGCGTCTGTTTTATATACATGTTAATCCTGTTTCCTGCGTAACACTGCTCAGTAAATGATACTGTAGCAACTAGGCAGCCATCTGGAAAAATCCATGAGCACGGATCCCTACGTCACGCCTTAGACAGATACAAAATGGACTAAACCAGGGATCAAGCAACCTGTAGCCCAGAGCCAAATGCAGCCGGTGCATGTTTGTTTGTTTTTTTAATTGGGGCTTGAACCCTTTTTTCTTTTTTTAAGATTTCATTTATTTATTTGACAGACAGAGATCACAAGTCAGCAGAGAGGCAGGCAGAGAGAGAGCGGGAAGCAGGATCCCTGCTGAGCAGAGAGCCTGATATGGGGTTCGATCCCAGGACCCCGAGATCATGACCCGAGCTTAACCCACTGAGCCACCCAGGTGCCCCCAGTGCATGTTTTTGTAAATAAAGTTTTATTAGAACACAGCCACACTCGTTCACTTACACAATGCCTGTGGCTGCTTTCACACAAGGGAGGAGCTACAACAGAGACTGTATGGTCTACAACACTGAAAACATTTGTCATCTGCCCCTTTACAGAACAAGCTAGCAGACCCCTGCAACACACCAGCAGTCCTCTCAGCATGAGAAATCTGAACTATTTAGAGGACCTCCAGCTTCTCAACTGATGCCCTGACAGTACTGGCTGGAAAGTTTGAGGACTGCTAATCAGAAATTCTCACCAACTTGGAGTTTTAAGACCAGCTACATTAACATTTTTTAAAATACTGAAAACCTGTCATCCTCTTCTGCAAAATACTATTATTTATTTCATCACTGCCTTTGTCTATACAAATTTACAAAATGTGCTCTGCATCAAAGGCGGAAAACTTTCTAACTGCAGGCAGGCACAATTTCTCCAACTTGCAGAGATACTGTACGTATACAGAATGCATAAGTACACACCACACTTGTGCATTCTGTATATTTACGGTATCTGCAAGTTGTAGAAAGTGTAGAGTTGACAGTCACTCCATCTGAGACCAACTGTTGGTACATCATCCTCTGAAGCTGAGCTGCCCGAGTTGCAAGGCGCTGGGAAGACTCTCCAGGAGACTCAGCTGGAGATTCCCTGAGCTTCCCTGCCTTCCGCCTCCCCGAGACTCTGCTCAATGACGTTTCCTTTCCATGACTGTGCTGCTGCAGAAACTTTTCTGTAAGAATTTAATTTTTCTGTTGTTCACTTTTCCTGCTTAACACAAAAAGGATTTTTTTAATTTCTATTTTTGTGCTTTCAAGGAATTAAAAAAAAAAACCCTACTTTAATGAAGTAGGTACAAAGGTTAGACAGAGAAACAAGCCAAAGACCCTGACTCCAAAGCTGATGTGAAACAGTCACAAAATGAATGAGTGGAGTGAAAGAGAGTAGTGTGCAGGACACAAGAGAGTAGTGTGCGAGACATGAGAAAGCAGGGAGTGTCCAAGCAATTTCAGTATGGAGTGAAGGTTTTTGGGTTGGGGAGGATTGTCATTGACAGAGAAGGAAGGAAGGTGGGAAGGGAGGGAGGGAGGGAGGGAGAAGGGCAGTTTTCCAGGATGGAATCCAGCATTTATCTGCTGTCACTGAGACCTGCAGTTAAGGGCACACGGGATACCACCTTAGGCTCAATAGGGATCATCCTTGTACAACTTTGTGGGGAAGAAGTGTTAAACTTCTCACTCTCATTTTTGGCACCAAAAGCCTCCCACTGCATAAGCCGCATCCCATGGGTGGCTAAGGTTTCCATATCATTAACTACCCATCTGGCTAAGGCCTATTTGAGAACAGCAACTTTCCCTTAATTCAACCCAACAGCCCTTTATCGAGAAACCATAATAGGCCTGGGACTCCCCGGAGATCAGTCCCTGACCTAATGGTCCTCAGAGCCCAGGAAGGGAAGACACACATAGAAAATCCAATTGCCGTCCACAACGGTTAAGCGCCATCCACACAGAAGGGTAGAGGGGGCTGCCATGGTGATCAATACGCTGTAGGTGAGCAGCAGGACGGTTAATCGGGAGATACCCTTGTCCCCGCAAGGCTGAGTATACGGAAGTGACCGATAATGGAATCGTCAAGTGCTGCTCCCATTCTGCTATAAACCGACTGGTCTCAGAGCCACACTTGGACCTGGTGAGCCTGGCATTGGCCCAGACCCCACTCTGACCTCGCAGACCCTGCACACCCTTTCTGCAACTGCCTACGCGACGTGGGGCTTGGTTCTGTCGGGTCGTCAACTCAATAGTGAACGTGCACACCCAGACCTGAAATACACTGGCACGGACTTAGCGACTGAACTCACAGGGGCTGCGTCCAGTGAGTTTCCCTTCGGCTCCTGGCCAAGCTGCCTACCCAGCAGAGTGCCTAGTTCCTTGCACACATGCTTCCTTATTTCTGATTCAAGTTGTTCTTACGATTGGACACGGTTCTTATCCCTCTTTATTCTGAAATCAGGTACGGGTCTCGTGATTTTTCTACTTACACCAAGTAACCATGGTTCATTTAAATCTGAATTCAATATTTTGGGATTTTTTTCTGGTGATGCCAGGTTTCAAACATATCCTGAACCACAAACACACATGTGCCTGTGACCTGGATTTCACAAGTAAATATTTTCCGGTAGGTGCACCAGCCCCTTCCCCCAAACACACGAACCAGTGCAGAAGTAACCGGTGGCCCCATCCCATCTGCATTGCTCCCAGCATTTTCCTGTCATTTCTTCTACCCTAAACCTTTGGAGTCACCTCTGTCACTCTTTTTTTTTTTTAATTTTATTTATTTATTTGACAGAGAGAGAGATCACAAGTAGGCAGAGAAGCAGGCGGGGGGTGGGGGCGGGGAGGGAAGCAGGCTCCCCACTGAGCAGAGAGCCCAATGCGGGGCTCAATCCCAGGACACTGGGATTATGACCTGAGCCCAAGGCAGAGGCTCAACACACTGAGCCACCCCGGCGCCCCACCTGTCACTCTTGGAGAGCACTACGAGGTTGTCCTGTTTTTCCATGTAGTGTTACTTAGCCTCACTAATTAGTCAACACTTTCTGCTTGGTTCAGGTTGTAAGTTATCCAAAGTAGAATAAAGTTTCAAATTCTTTGCTATTTCTCTTTTATTTTCATCGAGGACCTACTGATACACATTTTCTCAAGGCAAAAGAAATCTATTCAATAGAATTATTATACTAGATCCTATGTTTATCTCAAATAATTTCTTTTGTTTTTTTTTTTTCTCAAATCCATTTACTAGTCTATCCTTAGACTATGCCTTTCTCATGCAAACATCCTGCAGAGGAAGAAAACGCACTTAAATTCTAAGTTGTCAATATGTTCTGGGTAACAGCCCAATCTTGAAATCCTAAGAGATACATAATCTTTGAACTTGAGTTCTCAGGAGTTAAGAATAAAGCCCTAATTAATGCAAAATGTACAGGTTCAGGAAATAATCTAGTTCTCGAAGATGGTAATAACTTTAAGCACTTGGTCATTATTAGTAAAAGCAACGAGAAGACACTCTGGGCTTTGTTGCACTAGGTTGGTGACTACTGGGGAGAAAGAGAGTGTCCTGCAGCCAAAGGACAATGGAGTGAGGGTCCTAAGATCTCATTAAAGGGAGGATCACGTGCTCAGGGTAACAGGAGCCACAACAAGCTGCGTCCTCTGTCCTCCGGCAGGTTGTAATCTCCTGAGATCCAGACAGGTAAGGTCACTAAAGGAGCAGAACCACTTCTTCCACAGATTGGACATGGGTCTTTTCAGTCAGCGCTTCTGGGATCCTCTGGGAATCTTGTTAAAATGCAGATCTGCGGGGCGCCTGGGTGGCTCAGTGGGTTAAGCTTCTGCCTTCGGCTCAGATCATGATCTCAGGGTCCTGGATCAAGCCCCGCATCGGGGTCTCTGCTCAGTGAGGAGCCTGCTTCCCCCTCTCTGTCTGCCTACCTCTCTGCCTACTTGTGATCTCTGTCAAATAAATAAATAAAATCTTTTAAAAAAATGCATATCTGGGATTCAGGAGGCCAGGATGGGGGTTGAAACTCCATTATCCCTGTCAGGATCCCAGGTGATACTGATGGACAGTGGGCCTCCTGTTGAGCTGTAAGGCCCGTGGTCATCCAGGTCCTCCTTCTTGCAGAGAAGGGGAGGACAGGAGTAGAAAGATGCAATGTATAGGCAGAGGAAAGCAGATAAATACAAAAGAAAGCAGAGGATCATAAAGAGAGACGAAGACTAGGAGATTTGAAAATATGGCCCTCCCAGCATCCCCCCCTTCTTAGTCCACAGCAGCCCATTAGGGTGGCTGCAAGGCCTTTACATGGCTCTGTCCACAGTCCAGACTGCAGGACCCTTGGTGCTTAGTGTGGGGAAGGTGGGACCACCCGGTGGCAAGGAGTCTTCCAATGAACACAGATGGGAGTTCTCAGATGGCCCCTCCACCGGAGCCAGACAAGTCCGAGCACTTCCCCGGGCTTCTGAACCCATCTGTCTGCACCAGGAAAAACATGCCAGTAGCTGACCCAGGGAAGGCGGGGGGCAGGCCTCCCTCTTGGGTACAGCTGAGCCTGAGGCCACCTGAATCTTCCTCTTCACAGTGGTCGGACTCCTAAATCACCTAGACCAATTCAAATCTCAAGGCTGGCGCAGTCCCAAGATCCTAATAATGCGAGCAGCTCACTGTGCCTAAATGTTTGTGCAAACAGCTCATTTATACTCAGTACCTGTCGTCCTGGTCAGGGTCTTGCAAGGAGGGAGCCTGTGTGACCGGCCTCCAATAAATGCCCAGGCTGCTGAGTCTCTAATGAGCTTCTGTGGTTGACCACACTTGGCGAGGACAGCTCTCACTTGTTCTGGAGGGAACTCAGCACATTCCGTACGTCTCTGCTTGGGAGGACTCCTGGAGGCTCATCGAGCTTTTTCCTTTACTCCTTTCGCTTTGTACCCTGGACACATCATAGTTTTATGACTACGCATCGGTCCTGTGAGTCCTCCCAGTGAATGACAGGACCTGAGGAGGATCCCGGGGATCTCCAGACACCCAGGAGGGGGAAAAAATGCAGCTCCGCCAACAGCTTACCCAGAGGACCCAGCCAGGTGCACCAGACTTCAGACCTACAGAAACCGTGACCTAACAGCTCTGTCTCGTATTAGGCCACCGAGCGCCTGGTCGCTTTTTACAGGAGTAGCACAAAACCAGGAAAACGACAGTATCTCTTCTGCTAATGAAGAGGGTAAATATCTCAAGGAAAGTTTTTAGAATCTTAAATTCACTCTCAAATTGATGGCAGTGAAGCATAGATTAAAAACCAGCACCTGAAGAGTGGGAAGGGCCTCCTGGAAGGTGGGGGCTTTAGGGTTAAGAGCAGGTCCTCTGTGTGAGAGGGGCCAGAGAGCAGCCAAATCCACCCGATCGTCTTCAAGAGACTGTGGGTAGAATCTCTTATCAGCTCGTGGGACTTACTGTGGCCAGAGCCGGCCGTGTATGCAGGCTGGGGCGGAGACAGCACCACTTGCGCTGTGGGGATGGCTGAAGGACGTGCAAGGAGGAACGCCTTTCCTAGAGGAGACCAAAATGCAGAAGGAATTCCTGCCCTGGAGGAGCTTCAAGAAGCCCTGAGCCGAGACGAGGGCCTCAAAGGGGGCAGAGCAGGGAGCTCAGGAGAATCGTCTTACCTCAAGGGAAGGTACATTCCACCCATGTACTCATCCAGCAAACATTTACCAAGGCGGGTCTCTGTGAGCGAGCTCCCCGGGTGTGGGAGGAAGGCCACCACACCAGTCTTGACCAGTGGGACCGAGGAGTCCCAGCATCTGTCCTCACCTGCGTGGTCTAGGGTCCGTAACACCACTATCCTTGGCCCTTACTCCCCTGGGCTCCTTGAAACAAGGTGCCACATGGTGATGCTTGGGTTTGGGTCCCCCCAAAACTGCTTAGCTAAAAAACAGTAATGGTCACAATGTCGCATCCATGTATTGGGGTAGGATGGGGGTAAAAATATGAACCTTGGTTAATACAACTAAAAATAAGCACGCATTAGTGATCCATTACCTGATTTTGAAAAGCAAGATTTAATTTGGAACAAAAGCTCTCTATATAGATAAATGCTTCCTTAACTTTTAAGTGTTATTCATTCTTAATTAATGTTGGTCTTTTTTTTTTTTAAGATTCTATTTATTTATTTGACAGAGAGTGAGAGAGATCACAAGTAGGCAGAGAGGCAGGCAGAGAGAGAGAGGAGGAAGCAGGCTCCCTGCCGAGCAGAGAGCCCAATATGGGGCTCGATCCCAGGACCCTGGGATCATGACCTGAGCCGAAGGCAGAGGCTTTAACCCACTGAGCCACTCAGGTGCCCCTTAATGGTGGTCTTAACCCTGGTTTGGACCTGGCATGCCTAGAATTAGCTCAATGTTAAGATGTAGTTCCAATCACACACTTGGCAACTGCTTGTTTGGGGTATTAAAGTCAGCTGGTCCCCTAAACACAAATTCTCTCCCATTTTGTTCTTTTACCCAGTGTTAGACAACTGACTAGTTCTTCCTAATTCAATTTAAATCAACATCTATTGATGAACTAGAAAGAGGTCCAGAGATAAAAACTTAAATAGGCCATGATCTATGAAGTTATACTAAGTAACAGAGTTCTAAGGGAGTTCAAGTGAGGCCAATTTGTTACCCAACGAGTAGTATCACTTTGTTGCTTGTTAGCGTTACAGATAAGCTAACGAGCTACCAGCTAACAAGCAACGGCTTTTTCGCTGATACTTCCCCTCTTACCATGACAAGACAATTTTTTAAGACTTACCTAAATATCCTTACCTAAATTAAATGGAACCTAAACTGTATATTTTTTATTGTGCGTAAATTGTCCTAATATAAAATTCACCACTTTGGCCACTTGTAAGCGTGCCGTTGTGTACCACTGACAATCACACGGCTGGGCAACCGTCACCGTCATGCATCCCCAGAACTTTATCATCTTCTAAACTGAAGCTGTCCCCATTAAACAGTAATTCTCCATTCCTCCCTTCCCCTAGCCCCTGGCAACCATCTAAAGTGTATTTTTTCAAAGATTTATTTATTCATGAGACAGAGTGCGTGGGAACAGGGAAGGGGGGAGAGCAGTTGGAGAGGGAGACAGAATCTCAAGCAGACCCCCCCGCTGAGCGCGGAGCCAACAGAGAGCTTGATCCCAGGATCCTGAGATCACAACCTGAGCCAAAATCAACAGTTGGAAGCTCAACCAACTGAGCCACCCAGGAGCCCCAAGTGTATTTTTAATAATAAGAAGAAAGTAATTCCTTCTCCACCTGAGAAATCTTCTTGAGGCCACAGCCCTGCCCCTGTTGCCCCAACAGCCAACAGCAACGCAGCAGACACTTACCCCGCTCTATCTTCAGCGCTCCTCCCTCAGGGCACCCTATGATCTGAAGACTCAAAACTCTGAATATCTGATAAAGTCCATATATTTTAATATTCAGAAGGTCAGGCGAGCAAAATTTAATTCTTCTCAAAGAAGAGTGGGTATGGAATCAGAAGCAGAAAGCATGTCCCTGGTGTAAGAGAGTTTAAGTCGTTGTGACTCCAAAGAATCCCTGAGATCTACCCCCATGAATGACAAGCGGCCACACAAGTGCCCAGGTTCCTGCTGGAGCCAGACGTGTGTCCCTCAGCATGCCATCGTCCAAACGGAGACTGCCCATGACGTGTGTGTGTCAGTGTCTGGAGACTTTCAGAAATCTCACTTAACCGGAGGACTTGGAAGAACAGATTTACTTGGCTGAACAATTGACACCAGCTCCCGGGCTCTGGGAGGGAAACTACACTAGGCTGCACATGACTTCACCCCTTTGATCGCACACTACGTCCAGGAACAGGTGCAGTGTGTCACTGCAGCACAGGGCTGTTTGACTTAGTGCATAGATCATACAGGGCCACACATGTTTTATATTCACTTGAAAACACACTCAGGTACTTTCAGGGGCTCCGTCTCTGTGCTCAGTCTGACAGATCCGTAGCAACAGGCAGTGACTGGCACAATTCATACCGAGAGACAGCTCTCAGGAAGGAACATACCGAGACGCTTTCTTCTCGCCGGTACTGCTTCCAGTTCCTCCCGCCGTCACTGAACATGAGGACGTAGCTGGTCACCCAGTCGGAGCTCCCGTACCCTCCCTGCGTGGCCACAGCTGTGACCTCCATTCTCTCTCCAAGGTCGACCTGCAGCCACTGGTATTTATCTGACACAAGTGGAGACCAGCCACCGGCCCCTTGAGGGGAAACAGAAGCAGGAGAAAATAGTAAAGGGAGAGAAATCATTAAGACCTACATTATCCTGTGAAGAAAGAGATCATAAATAAAACTTACAAAAATCAGAGTTCCAAATTCTGGAATGTACAACCCCCATGATCACCCACACAGACACACACGCGCTCAGAACCACGGGTTAAGTAGACAGATGAATCCTTCATTCCTCATGAATTGCTCTGGTTTCTCGGTCATAACCCTGACTCTCCGGTGTCCAGCGGTCCCAGGCAACAGGTGGCCGACCAAACACCAGGTCACCACATCCGTGCTTGAGACTAGTGTCTCCGCCGGCCTGTATGTATGACATACCTTTGGCTGGATCTGAAGGAATACAAGCAGACCATGGTAGAAATAGGAAAGTTTAATTCTGGAATCCCAGCACGAGGAAGTACCGTACTGAATGAGAGGATGGGAAAGGTGGTGATGGCAAACCCGACACTCATACGCTTACAGGTTCATGCGAGAAACAGGCATTTTGTAGAACCATCTGAAACACAGAGTAGCAGGGGTGGACATGAAGGTTTTCCTGCGCAGGGAGGGAGAGCCTGAGGGGCAGCGGGGAGCTTGAGGGAGAACACAGAGCGAGCGAATAACAAGGACGTTCTAGGTTTTTGAGACAACAGGTGCAGAGCAGAAATCACGAGGCTCTGTCTTGTCCAGTGAGAAACAGATGAGACGCAGACTCAGAGGAGGCTCCCAGAGGCTGTGTTGGGACATATTTTGTTCTTCCAGGTCCCAGAAATGTGGGTTTTGAATGTGGACTTAGACGTCACGTCGAAGTTTCTGGTTTTAAATTAATAAGCAATTAAAAAACTGGAAAATAAGCTTGAAACACTTTCTGGAACCGATATTTTGCCAATTATCTGTGTCCAGAAAACACAAGTCATGGAAGTCATCTGTAATATGAAAGGAGGGTTTTGGAAAACAATTTTCCCCACCGTCGGACACCTCGCTTGAGGTTCTCATAACGAGGCCTAACGCATTAGACCGCATTGACCGTCTTTCCGTGAGGGGCTCTTACAGACCCCCGCACTGGGTTTGCTAAGGCCTGGAGGGCTGACAGTATGTCAGGAAGTGTGTGACATGGTCCCAGGATGGCTGGGAGGGAAACGGAAGTGGACGCTTGTATCAGGATGGGGGCGTCCCCAGGGGGCCGGCACGGGCGTCTCATCACTACATCCTCCCTTCACCACGTCCCCCTTCACACGTCCCCCTTCACGATGTCCCCCCTTCACCACATCTTCCCTTCACCGCACGTGTTCAAGCACGGCCTTCAGGAGAACCCAGGTTCTTTCTCATTTCTTTCTACCCAGATTTCCCAGACTGAATCTTTTTCAAGTATTCCAAATTTTCCTCTCAATGTACCGCAAGCACAATGCCTTTTTCTTTGACCCAGAATCCAAAATGCGCTGCATTTTGGGTTGGTCTGTAATGCATTTTTAACTTTTTATCCTGAAATAACTTCCAATTGCCCAAAGAGCTACAAATGTGGTAGAGGGGATTCTTGTCTTCTTTGTACCAGTTTCCCCCAAAGTTACCATCCTACATCGTCATGGGGCTTCTATCAGGATGAAGGTATTTACACAGTACAGTATTAATGCAAAGACAAACATTATTTGGATTCCCCAGTGTCCCCACTGACCCCATTCTTCTGCACCAGGAGGCTGTTTACACACCGAGTCTCCTCTGTGTCCTCAGCCCATGCCAGTTCTGCCACCTTTCTTGCCTCTTGTGACAAGATTGGTTCTGCTGCTTTGTCCGACCGAGAGCCCCGCTCGCCGCTGATGACTGGATTCTAGCTGAGAGCCACTCACAGTCCGAGGGACATTCCTTCCAGCCAGGCGTGATTTTTATAATTGTCACAAAAATAACCTTAAAAATTAGGTGTTGGCATTCAACAGATCATTTTAACGTGGAGAGTCCACATTTGAAATTTCCTACGGATCACGTTCGGTCTCTGAGGGACTACTGACGTCCTGCACCCAGGCTCATCCCAGTTCGCAGCAGCGTCCTGTAGAAGGTACTGATGATACCCTTGCTGGCATTTCACCATCTTTCCCTGTGAATTTTAACCTCTCTCGAGGCCAGGAAGTATCACCAGCATGGCGTCACCCGTGCAGGGAGGCAAATTCAGTAAACGTATCATGATGCCACTGGCATGTTGCCCCAGGACCAGCCTCTCCCACAGGTGCCGCTGCCTACCTGCCAACCAGCCTCCCCCACCCGCAGGTAACAGACCCCAAACATGTCCTCCTGACCTGCGGTGAGGACGTGCTTCTGGCATGCATGCCAAGCCATCTGATGAACTTGGGGCGGCGACAGGCATGGAATGGCATGGAATGGCAGAATCCCCTATGCCAGCAGGCTAACGAGGTCCCCGTGCCCCTAGACCGCTGCTGGGGGGTGATGCACCGGGGAAGTGTGCATCCCCCGCCCCTGTCACCTGCCTCTCTCCCACCTCCGCCCCTTCCTGAATACAGTGTCACAATGTGTACCAAGGAAAACCTATCTGGGGGCCCCACTTGTGCAGAGCAAATTGCAGGGCCTGAAAGGTCACCCCACACAGAACATCCTTCTCCCTCCTGGGGACAGTGTGCTAGCTGTGTGTTGCAGCGCTGAGGGGGACGTGGCAGGAGGATGTGTGCAGCACCCAGTGTCATCCCTCCCACGGGCTGCTGGGTGCTGGATGACAGTCGCCGTTACAACAGGCCATCCCCGCCGTGGCTTCCAGGTGCATGAGGGGCCACAGTCCCGGCACTGAGCTTTCTGGTGACCTTATCACTGAAGGTCTGTTGCCTGCGCTTCTTCCCAGACAAAGGTAAGATGGGGAAGAAAGCCAAATTTGTGGCACACATGTGATGGGCTGAGGATCTTGCCTGGGGACCCACACGGGACCCCACAAGCCCCACACCCAGCAAGCGGGACCGGCGTGACAGTCCCTGCTCCGCCAATGAGGAAGACGCAGCACTTGAGGTTCCTGTGAAGGTGTTGGATGAAAGCTCGGCCCCCTTCCACTCTCGACCCCTTGTACGGACATCTCCCCCCAGTTCCTGGGTTATTCAAGATTGTCTGCTGACCGCCAGCCAGACTGTATTTAAATCGATCTGTCGGAAGGTTTCTGTCTCTAGTTAATCCTGTGTGACTGCTTCCCCCTCCCCCGCCACTTTGGTGGCTCTGACAGTGGCAGGGACACTTCCTCAGGGAGAGGAAATGTCGGCTAGGAAACTCTCAGAGGGACCTGAATTACACTGTCCGCTGATGGCGATGACCGTGACTGCTGCCCCTGGTGCAGGTTGTATTTTTGAGTTGGGATTCTATCTTGCACACCCTTAAACTTGATATCTGGTCGAGGAAGGGCCGCTGGGTCTGCGGTTGTCTATGTCTTGTCTATTTGTTGTCTGTTGTGTTGTTTGTTGTGTTTAAAGAAATGGGCAAGCGGGGAGTAAGGAACCTGTGACACCCCTAAGTCTTGTTCTCCAGTAGTTCAAGGATTTTCAGGGTAAAGCCACCCCGTCAGGTGACAAGGTTTACCTGGGAAAACTAAAAACACTCTGCCAGTTAGAGTGGCCCACTTTCTCCACAGGGTGGCCGCCAGAAGAAATATTTGCCTTGGCTCAAATCTACTCTACTCCATCGAGACCAAATACCATACATCGTGGCCCTCCTTAGGGTGCTGTGTACACCCTACTTAAACAAGATGACCCCATTTGAAATAATGTTCGGGAAACCCTCCCCAACTCTACCCTCGGCTACAAAAGGTTGCCCTAGCAGAAATATCTGATCAATCTGTACTCCAGTCACTGCAGGCACTACAGTCTGTCTTAAAAAGAGCCCACGCAGGGATCCAGATTGCCCATAGTGAGACGGAGACGGAGATGGATCCACATCCTTGCCAACCTGGGGACTTGGTTTAAATATACTGCCACCAAGTGGGAAACTTGAAACCTCGCTAAAAGGGACCATTTACTGTCATCCTGACCACCCCCACGGCAGTAAAAGTAGAGGGCATCAGGGTCTGGATTCCCATGGATCACGTCAAATGAGCTGAGAACGAGGACACCACCCAGAGATGGATGCCACTGCCGAGGGATCCTGCCAGTCATGGACTAAAGCTAAGACTCAAAAAACAATGAATTCGTTGAGTTCATTGTTGCTCCTATTGTTACCTGTTTATGTAAAAACTTCTGAGTCACCTCATCAGACAGAAAAGTATGGATAGAAAACTAAGCAAATGAAATTAGTAAAAGTGAAAAAGGTTATACAAAGCAGTAAATAGCTAACTCATCAGCCGACTGTGCAATTTTTTTTTTTAATTTTGTTTATTTATTTGACAGAGAGAGAGATCACAAGTAGGCAGAGAGAGGGGGGGAAGCAGGCTCCCCGCCGAGCAGAGAGCCCGATGCGGGGCTCGATCCCAGGACCCTGAGATCATGACCTGAGCTGAAGGCAGAGGCTTAACCCACTGAGCCACCCAGGTGCCCCGCGACTGTGCAATTTAATGTAACCATATGTCAACTGGCACCCGTAACCCCCTGCGTCACGTATGCCCCATATTACATATGTCCTAGTACAGGGATCTATACAGAATATTGGGGGGGGGGGCTTCAGACTATTACTGTACACGATGGGGTTGTGAGACAATAGCCTCTGACTGGGAAACAAACCATCCCCATATAACTGTAGTGCCCACCAGAACAAACAACTATGTAACACAAAAAAAAATCTGTTGGAAATTTGGCTGCAGGGATCTTCCCCTCAACCACATCCTGCCAATATGGGAGATTTTGTACAAATATATCTATCACAATCATCAACCCCAAAGACTGTCTTTGGGAGTATGGCCAATCTTGGGGCCTCAGATATTATAAAGCTGGCACAGAGGTGGGCAATTCAACATCCAAAAAATAAAAATTAGAGAGCTACCCCATCCTATAGGGCCAAACCCAGTTTTAAATCCTCCCAAGCCACCAAAACCAACCAGACCACCAGCCACCCCAACCCCAAAAGAGGCTGTCATAGAGGATTAAAAAAAAAAAAAAAAATGTTGACAATGACAATAGCGCCGCCAAAGTTTTACTCCCATTGGTAGATTCAATGTTTAGCTTTTTAAATACTTCAGACCCTAATATTACTCGAGACTGTTGGCTATGCTTAAGCCCTCAGCCCCCATATTATATTAAAATGGGGGCCAACCTTACCATAGGGACTCAGAAGGGACAGATTAGAAATAAAAGTTCTTATAACTCTTGTGAGCAGAAAAAGGTGCCTAGACTAACCCTAGGAGATATAAAAGAAAAGGGACTTTGCCTTGCGACACACACACACACACACACACACACACACACACAAAGCAAGCCCTCCAATATAAAGACCTACATGAGAGTATAGTAGTTCCTACTGTCTTCACTAACTTCCTTAAGGCCCCCGCTGGGGCCTGGTTTGCTTGCAGTTCAGGGCTCACGCCATGCCTTAATCTTGCTTTGTTCCAAAACTCTTCCTGGAACAAACTCTGTATAACTTCCCACATCCTTCCCCAAGTAGATTATTATGAGAAACCAAGGGATTCCAACATCTTACTGCAGGGATAGAATGGACAAAGTGTGTGGTTCCCATCCTAATTCCAGCACTAGTGGTGGCAGGGATAGCAGGGTCCACGGCAGTAGGAACCACAGCCTTAATAAAGGAGAAAGTAGATTTTGAGGCTCTTGGGTCCCAAGTAGATGCTGACCTATGCTATATACATAAAAATATAGACAATCTAACTTATTCCTCAAGCTCTTTAGCTGAAGTACTACTGCAAAATAAAAGAGGGCTTGACATACCATTCCTTAAAAAAGGAGGGCTCTGCGTAGCCCTAAGAGAGAAATGCTGCTTCTGGGTAAATCACACTGAGTCATTAAAAACAGTCTGGCAGCCATTAAAAAGAGACTAGATGAGTGCAAACAACAACGCAGGAACTCCCAGAGATGATATAAAAGTTTGTTCAACTGGTCTCCATGAATAACTTCCCTAATATCAGCAATTACAGGCCCCCTGGTTTTACTATTACTCATGTTACTTTTTGGCCCCTGCATTATAAACACCCTAATGTCATTTGTACAAAACAGAATTGGGGCAGTAAAAATGTTAATCTTACAAGCTCAATATAACCCCTTAAACAGGAGGACATAAAACTGGCTAAAAGGTCAAGGATTTGACTAATCTCCAAAGAAAAGGGGGGAATGTAAGGGCCTACTTAGCCAGAGCGACCCCATCTCGGTAGAACAGCCATTTTGTTGTTTATGCAGTGAACTTAAATTGACCCTGCCCCCCCAAGAGGAACTTACTTAGAAACAAGTCTGGGAAACCAGTAAAATATGGCCGACCAGTCCCTGATCACAGAGCCCAGATACAAGGACGGGTCAGGTCAGGTGGAGATAACAAAGAGCCCAGATGCAAGGACGAGTCAGGCCAGATGGAGGTGTCCAATCACTAAAGAGCACATACTATGTCCCTAACCACCAAAGAATGTAAACCCCGCCTTTTGGGCGCCAAACTAGGGTGCCAGTTCTGACCAAAGTGATAGGCTAGTTCAAACAGCTACTATAGGGTAAATTGTAATTCAATTGGCCACCCCTGTGTGACCTAGCATGACTATGCAACTTTCTCTGTGTGTTACAATCTCATTGGCCAGGCTCAACCACATGGCCTTTGCTCTATAAAAGCTGGTCTGCGAGGCTGGGCGGGGTTGCTCCCTCCATAAGAGACGGCCCCAGCCAGTCAGTTTGGTTCTCGGTGCTGGCACGAAATAAAGCTTTGCTTAACCTTCACTTTGTATCAGTCTCGATCCTTTGATCACTGACCCCATCAGACCCCATTGCTGCCTGCTCCATGAAGACTACAGGCTTCCCCAGGGAGGCAACGGGTGTCCCCAGGAAAGAGGGGCCAGCAGGCAAACGGACTCTGGTGGCGGTGTTGAGGTCCCCCTGACCTCCCCACTCAGGGGTCCTAGGGCTGGATGTGCTGAAGCCTGGGTCAGACGCTGCTGTTACTGAGGGGATTAAGGTGTTTGCTGCAATTTTGATTCCTCAAGAGGCAGCACCAGCTGTGTCCAGGTAGCATTTGGACGATCAGGATGGAGTAGGCCCAGAAACCCTGCCTCTGGGTCCTTAGCTCCCCTGCCTGTGTGCTTCCTGCACTCCCCTAAGAGCCTCAGCCAGGAGAATGGGACATTTCCCACGAAGGGCACCCAGAGGGGAATGGTCACCGCAGCTGCGGTGTGAGTGTGAGCCGGCTTCCTACGTGCAATGCAAAGACACCCGAAATGGCTTGGTAAACAGACTCTTTGAGAGTCAAATGAAAATACGTGCTCGGTGCACACCTGTCACCCTGAGGTTTGCATTAAATGCCAGTGATCTTGAGGAAGAGAAAGCACCCCACAGGCATTCACATGTGACCTCCCCAGGGACAGATTTCCACGCCCTTAAGCACCAAGCGTTCTGACTGCAGCTCTGTCTGCATAAAACAGACAAAAATGGGTCAATCCCATGTGTTTTGTTTTGCTGGCCTCACACAGACTCCTGAACGTGTCGTGGAGATCCTCTGAGATCTGACCAGAGGCTCTCAGCTCTGACTCGTTGGAAGTTCTGCCCCGGCAAAACATGAGACTGTTCTGCCGATTTCCCACCATGGAAACAGAGCAAGAATTGCCCAGCAAGCCTGTCACGACCCGAACACGTCATAAATCCTTCATTTACGACCGAATAAAACGTGTGACTGAGCTCGTTCATGTCCCGTGAAATCTCTGTTTACAAGGAGTGCGGCTCTGGGACGTGTCCTAATTCTAGGAGGGCATCCTCTCAGTGGCCCCCTGACTCACGCAGAACAGACAGGATATCAGATCACCCCCCAGGCCATCGGAACAGGGGCACCTCCCTCTGCTGTGGGCAGACCCCTGGGGAGTTCAGGGCCCAGAAGGGCAGGAGGCCAGGCCAGCCCACTGCTCCCCACAGGAGCTCAGAGCTCACACTCTCAAGGCAATGTCTCCTTTTTTAAAAAAGTCCAGTATGGTGGAGGATCGTGTCAGGAAATGCAGGGGGGAGCTGCTCAAGAAGAAGAGAAAACCATGACAACTAAATTAGCCACCCATTTGTGACTGCTCAGTCAGCCAAATGCCTCTGGGGAAAAAGAAAGAAAATTCCATTGACGCTAAAACTCGAGTTCTCTTGAAGGACGCTGTATGGCTTAATTCCTAACTGTTCATAAGCACGCCATGAGAGCCTCTGATGAAAAGAGTCATGGACCAATTACCTGCTGTAAGAAACAAAGTATCCTAATGAATGCAAAAATGGGGAGGCCTGAGCGTCATGTGATGTGAGGAGCAGCACGGCAGTGGAGGGGGGGGCATTCAAAGGATGGCATGTGAATGTGTCAGAGCAAAGCCCACTCCCCCAATTTCCTCAGAGGGAACACAGCAATGGGACAACAGTCAGGCTGCAAGGATGGCAGGAAAGAGAACAGGGGGCCCTGGGATCACCATCCCCCCATCAGCCCCTAGTCCAGGCAGGTCTCCCTTCACATTCACAGCAGCAGAGCAGCTGACCACGGGGGCCCCCGGAGAGGCCCCAGCAGCCCTTGTCCCTGGCTATGGTCCTCCTGAGTCACAGGTTAAAGGAGCAGTTCAGGACTCCTGTGTCAATTTCAATATGGCGCCTGTGACCCATCAGGGATCCCGGTTCCTCGGGAAGGATTGCTAACTGGACCTCACCACTTCGGCAGACAGGAATGCCACCTTAGCTGGCGAATCCTGAGCCAGGGACCCTGGGCAGAAAAAAAAGGAAATTCCTAGAAGGGGCAATTCAGATGAACATGGCTGGATGGAAAATCAATGTAAAGATTAAGTGTTTATGTTTTTCTTAGGGAAGTGATCTGAATCACAGCCTTTCTTCTTAAGCAAATTCTCAGGTGTTGATCTCCACTCAAGTCATGATCTGGAGGGCGTGAGATCGAGCCCCGCGTCGGGCTTCATGCTCGGTGCAGAGTCTGCTAGTCCCTCTCCCTCTGCTCCTCGCCTGGCTCATGTTCTCTGTCTCTCTAAAATAAGTAAATACAATCTTTAAAAATAAAGAAAATTTATGTACTTACTGCTGTCTTACTACCTTATACATCAGGTAGATGCAGCGATCAGCTACATACAAAATCCCTGGCAGGAGACATGAGGGTTCAGATAGTTCTATTTTTCCATAAAAATATTGAAAGCTCAGAGACTGCTGGGCAAAATAGGGAGGTAAGACAGGCACTTTCTTTACAACCTCCAGGTACCATAATATAGACCAAGGACACTTTAATCACATAATCAAGTTGTCTAACATGGCTTCCATCACCAGATCTTGCGCCAAATTTTCAAAAAAGCTACAACTACTATATAGGAAGAATCATCGTCATTATTATTATAATCTTCCATATTTTATACAATCAAAATTTTACATCATAATATCCTAAACTGAAGTGAACTAATCTGTTCTCCAGCATTTACAAAGTCGAAAGAAATTCCAGGAAAGAATCTGAGATGTTGGCTTTATTTTTTTTTAAGATTTTATTTATTTATTTATTCAAGAGAAAAAGAGAGACAGAGAGAAGACAAGCAGAGTGAGGGGCAGAGGGAGAAGCAGACTCTCCTCTGAGCAGGGAGCCTGGTGCAGGGCTCAGTCCAGGGACCCCAGGATCATGAGCCCAGCCAAAGGCAGACACCCAACCGACTGAGCCACCAGATGCCCCTGGGATGCCAGCTTTCAACAGAAAATATGCATAGATAATCCTTCAGAAGGATATTGACAAACCGTGCTGTCTGAATCCTGCTTTAGGAATGGGTATGAAATCAGATGGCAAAATGAAGGAATATTTAATGAAATATGTATTGTATACAATCACAGTAGCAACAGCCACAAGAAAAAAACCTCATCAGTTGATTGCCATGTTCTTAAAAAATTAATTTAAATCTGCAAAGAGTGATCTGACTATAGTAAATACATTTTATACTTACCATTTTACAATGGCTGCTTATGATAGTCTAGGTTAATAATTTTTTAATTAAATATAATGGAAATAAATTCATCTTAAACACTGGGATTTTCCCTTCTGATGCTTATAAACTTCCCAGTGCCACCACACTGACAGGACCAGAGAACTGAATCATAAAGATATTCTGTATATGCAAACCAGAAACACAATACACAGGCCCCTTGGGATCCTTTAAACTAATTAAGGATGGTGCTTATTTGGTTTTTACAGTCTTTGGGCAACCACTGGAAAGTTTAGATGTTAAGCTGGTATTAGAGGAACCACCAGACCAAAAATAGTAAATTTGATCATTTAATTATTAATTGAAAATCGGCTTCAGTGAGAGGCTATTTTCACCAGAGGACCGAAAGTCATCATGACTGATGCCTCCTAACTACCTGGAGGAGAAAATATCTGGCCAGAAATGGTTCTTCATAGTAAAAGGTCATGAAGGTGGTCCTCAGCGGCATGATCTCTCCACCCCCCAAACTCACCAAAATCCTTCACTGTGTCCTTATGGGGCCCCATCAGTCTATCTGATCACTTGTGGGGTTCCTGCACTTGACTTTTGAGGACACGATAAAATTCAAGCTATACTTAAACCGTGATCTTAGAAATACCGAATAAAGGGAGGCAAATGTTCTGTTCCATCGTAATAGTCTTCAGAATTTACATTTACGTGGGACACAGTCAATTTAAAATTTTACTCTCTGGATGGATCATTCACCAAAAAAGTTGACCCTTTCCAAGGTAGTGAAACATCTGTGTTTTCAGTGCATGTATTACTCAGTCTGCTGAACTACCGTTTGTGCAAAAGTGAAAGCAACTTCATCCATGACAAGGAGCAAGAATGAATGAATGAACACCGCCCCCCCCCCCCCCCCCCCGCCGAGAAAGGAGGCCTTTAGCTCCCTTCCCAATCTATTTTCAACAGGAGGCTTTGCTCCAGCTCCTCAAAGGCCAGGTCCTGGGATGGGGCTGTTTCCCCATCACTACCCTGTGGCAGCTTCCCATCTCACTGGTGCCAGCCAGTGGCTTGCTGGGTGTTCCCAGTGCCCGTGACATTAGCTCATTCATTTGTTGTTGGTTTTTTTTTTTAAGACTTTGATTATTTATTCGAGAGAGAGACAGCGAGAGAGATAGAAAGATAGAAGAAAGAGCAGGAGCTGGGAGGAAAGGGAGATGCAGGCTCCCTACCAAGCAGGAAGCCAGATGTGGGGCTCGATCCCAGGACCCTGAGATCACTGGGCCACCCAGGAGCCCCATGTTTGTTGTTTAAGTTACCCACAATAAGCACACTTGCTAGTCACCCATCCGTGGGGTGCTCTGAAACTAAAAAGGGATGACAAAATAGGAAATAATCTGGAGCCTCCAGTAATTCCCTTCTGATTCAGATCTCATTTATGACCACTTGCTGACCATCAGCAGGGACGGGAAACGTCAAAACCAACAGAAAAGAAGACTGCTACAGATGCAGGAAGCTGGAAATGATACATCACTGAACCTGCTTCTCCACTTCCACCTAACTGCAATATAATTACCCTTCAAGCCGCAAGAATGAATATTAAGTAAGAATGGTCATTATTCTCTCTGAGAAAGACTCATGATGGGCTAACAGCAAGACAGCATCAGACTCACCATCTCTGCGATTAAGGCTTGCAAACCCCGGGCCATGGCTGCTGGACAGTTCCGATGAGCTGCTGAAGGACTCTCGTGGCAACGTGGACGCCAGTGGGACATCACAGTGATCTGTGCAGGAAATCCCAAATTCAGATTAACCCCCTGCTCCAGGCATTCCCAACTTCAGCCCTCCCTGCCTTCCTGCTTCCTTCTTCCTCTCCCTCCTCTCCTCCCTCCTGTCCTTGCTTTTAGTTAACAGGCCAAGAAAATGCTAGAACCAATGGCAAACATCAGTCTTGATCAGAGGTGTGTTAGTCGATGGCAAAGAAAATAAAACCCCTGATTGGTAGCATTTGCCATCTTCCATGGTGTACGTACTCCCATCGTGGGCAATTCCCAGCTGTCAGCATGATGTCACCAACCATCACAAGGGTAAGAGGGTCACACATGTCACTTCATTATACAGTGTTTCTACCGTGCAGATTAAGAGATTAAAATAACCTCAAAAGCATAGACAAGAGTGAGATGCCATGAAAGAGAGTAGTATGTGGTGAGTTTTGAGAGTTTACCTTGGTTTTTAACATGATTAACTTAACTGTAACTTTATACAACTTAATCTTTAATAATGACTGTGTTTTAACAACTGGCTTACAAAATTCATGAAAAGTGAACGAATGGCTCTTGCTGGCTGCTAAAGTTGGTTCCAGCCCACTGCCCCTCAGTGGAGAACTATTAGAAGAATTTCCTTTAAAATCAGGGAGAAGACTTTAACAAGCATCACAGCCTCTGCTAAAAGCCACTCTCAAAGTCCTTTCAGTACGTAAGAGAACATTTAAGAATTAAAAGCACAGAATTGGGAAAGAAAAAAAAAAAAAAAAAGCAACCACCATCACTTCCAGGTGATACAACTGCAAAGGCAGAAAGTCCAAAAATCAGTAAGTGACTGGTTTAATAGCTCAACATCCCAAAACTGATTTCATCTTAAAATCTAGCTGGGGTCTGACGATAACTAGAATAGCAAATAACAACAAAACACACAAAGTATCTAAGAATGAATCTTACAAAACTGTGCAAAACATTTATGGGGATTATTATAAAAACTATACTGAATGACCTTAAAGAAAAACAGTAAAATACAGACTCCCGTGATCACAGACAGGAAGACAGGAAGACAGTATTTTTAAACTCTCAGTCGTCCCCAGTTTGAGCTAAAGACTCATTAGAAGTCCAATCGAAGCCCAAGAGGGTTTTTCATAGAAACTGAATCGGGGAACCATGACTCAGCAGTTCATAACACAGGGTACAGATATGATTTAAGGAGCCTGCGAAGACAGAGAAAAGCTACATCTTTATTTTCATTAAACCTCCAGCTAAAGTTCAGCATTTTCTTTAATCATGAGCATAGACAAACCACAGCATCTTCAGTAGTGCCCATGCTTTTTTGTTTGTTTGCTACCATCATAAGTTACAGGCCATCTTATAGCAATCATTGTCATAATATCTAGAAGTATCATTTATGTTCCTCCTTACTTCCAAATAATCGTATTCAACTCAGCACTAGATTTTGTTATTTAATGAGCTAATAACAAAGGAGACATTATATTACAATTTCTGATTTATGGATATCAGCCCTTCACTGTAACTGACATATATATATAAATATAATGCATTTATAACCATTGCTATGAGAAGGGGACACAGAATTCAGCAAAGTTCCAAAGGGGTCTGTGGCACAGGAAGGCCCAGGAAGCCCCCGTGATGGGTGTGTGCACAGGCACCGCAAAGTGTTGGCCTATTACTGGGGTATGATTAGTACTTCAGAAAATTCCAGAAGAAGGGTGTTATCTACAGGTCATGGTCAACAGAGCTAACTTGAGTGTTAGCCTAGAAGTCTCTCAGGGTCTAGCACGTTAAGCAGAACAGGCCTGCATTAGTCTCCCTGTACACAGGGGGTCCTGGGGACCTCACCACCACCTTGAAATCACACAGCAGATTGATGGCAAGAGAGGGCTATTCCCATTAATTGTGTGTCTAGGGAAGCCTGCTCTCTTCCCAGCCATGGCCCCACATGGTTTCCTTTAGAGATCTGTCCTGATGCTGGTCCCCTCTGCTCACACTGTTGTCATCTCACCACTGAAGCTAGCATAGATTTTGCAAGTGGACTTGGGTGGGACTGGCATTCACCAGCCTTGCCAACTCTTGGCTGTCACTCACTCTTCTCTACACCTCGGTTCTCTCCTCAGTTCGATGGGGAATCACACGACTGGACAGTGATGATATCACACAATTATGCAATGGGGAGCCAACCTCCACAACTGTACAGTGGGCCGTTACACAACAATACAATGGAACTCACACAGCAACATGGCAAGGAGTACAATGGGGACTCATGCACTGAGAGGACTGCTGAGGGCTGAAAGTATTTGCTTTTATTATTCTCACTCTGGTAAGACAAGTCAACACTTATTAAGTTCCTTCAAAAGATGCTATAAGGACGTGCTCCCCATATAGAGATGTAAAAGGCAGTGTTCAACGTTCCAAACCATATTGTCATTTTTTATTCTTACTTCAAAGAAGGCATATGAAGCTTAGTCTTTAAAAAGAAAAAAAAAAGAAGAAGAAGAAGTAATAGCTTTTGTGCTGTAATCTTTCTTTGGAAAAACAATTTATAAAATTTATTTTTAAATGACAATTTTTTTTATAACCCTAACTTAGAGGCTTCAAAACCAGTGTTCCATTCTACTCCAACGTAGTAGAAGTCGAGGATTTGTGTGGTCAAAACAAGGTGCTCACATCCTTACAAGGTACCTGGAGAGGAGAGGTTCAGGATTTGGACAGTGTTTTCCAGGCATTCAGTGTGTTTCTAGCTGAATTTAATCCATGTTAGGTGAAGCCTCCAGAACCATCCCAAACCTCCATTAACTACTGTTTTCAACCTGAAATATTTATGTTTTCTACTATGATTCCTGAAGCAAAAATTGTCAAGACCCAATTTAATTTTCTTTTTTCTTCGCATCATTATAAAACATGTGAATCCCACTAAATGAGTATCATTCTCATGAATAATCTGATAAACATTATTCCTATCCCCCCCAAAAAAGATGATTCCTGAAATATTTCAAAGGTACAAGAATTATTCACAAAGTATGGATTTTGACAAGTGAGATGGTAAAACAATTTTAAACAACTACTATTTATCACTTAGAGGGAAAAGCAAGTTGAGTACAAATAATAAGCTTATGAGAATTAACATACAGAAATAGAGAATACTGCAGTTAAGTAAGCTAAAGCAGGGGAGCCTGGGTGGCTCACTGGGTTAAAGCCTCTGCCTTCCGCTCAGGTCATGATCTCAGGGTCCTGGGATCGAGCCTCACGTCGGGCTCTCTGCTCAGCGGGAAGCCTGCTTCCCTTCCTCTCTCTGCCTGCCTCTCTACTTGTAATCTCTGTCTGTCAAATAAAATAAAATCTTTAAAAAATAAAAAAAATTAAAAAGTAAGCTAAAGCAATTTTATTTCCCTTCATAACAACCACTCGTATTAATGAGAGTGAGTCCATGGAATAATCTTAATTTTGAGATGCACTCATCCTTCAGTGGTTCAAATGTACTCCAAGTGAGGTTCTCAGAGGGGCTTAAGAATGCTAAAGGAAACGTGATGGTCCATTGTCATGGGTTTTAGAGAAAAAAACAAACACACCACAATTGTTCATGATTTATGTATGACTTAGTATCAGAGTGCTAGAGACATCCTTATGTGCATTCTGATATAATAAATCCATATTTATGAAATACTCAAACCTTGTCTCACTAGGCGCACCTATTACAATGCCATTTTAATCAAAAGCCTATTGTATGTCTTACCAGCAGAACAGCCTTAGACTGAGATTATAAAACAATATTCCAGCTTCTAATTTTTAAAATCATATGTATTTTTTCCAGGTGAAATCTTAGAAATTTGGAACTTCCCACAACTGGAGAAAATAGAGCTGGCTTAGTCCTCCCACTCTAGGTGAGCTGATCTGGGGGTTTTCTAGGCTCTTGATCTCTTTCTAAAACTACTTAAATCTACCCTTCCCCACAGACAGAAAACAAGCCCAGGCAGATTCCATCGGTTAGCCACAGCCTGTGCGTAATACATTTGTTCTGGTTTCTTCAACACTTCAAATTCAGTTTGTACTCTATTAGGTATAAGTGGTATCTTTTCAGGATGCCTTATCTTCTGGATAAGTTTAAAAATTCCTCAACACAGAAAATCCATGTTTGTTTGTTTGTTGCTTGTTTTTCATCCTTCAGCATATCACAATGGACTCCAGTCCCTGGAATGGAACAGAGAGTATGACCTAAATTCCCCTCCACTTCCGTCCCTACTTGCTCCTTCCAGGTGGGCAGCTGAAATCAAAGCCCAGACCCACACAGGGGTGCCCCTTGGCCACTGGACTGGCAAGAACATCTGGACTCAGAAGAGCTTGAAGATACCTGGGAATCTCTCTCCATCAGGAGGAATGAGGCCCGGAGCTAGGCTGCTGCTCCAATATTCCCTGATCCCTGGTGGCCCATCAAGGTCACTGAGAACTTTGTGAATATCTGGGGCCCCCATGCCTCTGTTCCTGAAGTGTGGGCTTAAAGAGTCCCAATCCATGCAGGCTCCAAACCATGCTGTCAACATGTTGGACGGCGGTACTGACCTTGGCCAGGGTTCAGGGGCACTGGCCAGTCTCCAGCCCTCAGGTGCACACACCTGTGCACATGTGTGTGATGTTAATGCCCCCCTAGAAGCGACGGGACATTTTGTAAGCATGGCATACAGGGTGCTCTAGGGACCCATGCCTAACTCTCCAAGCCCATCTCAGTCACCCCCACCCTCACTTGCCCCTGAAAATGTGTGCCACTGTGTGCTCAGACCAGCCATTACCCCTTGTGGGACTATACTTGGCCACCAACTGGGCATGCCATGAATTTGAACAACTGCGAGTCTGAGTTGCTTAGTTTCATGATCCTCAAAGCCCAGCCTGTTAGGAGCCCAGCTGAAGGAAAGCAGAGGTGATTTCAGATATCTTGTCTGTTCCAATAAGTTGTGCATGCTAATAATAGAATACAATAATATCTCTGTGAGAACCAAGTCAGAAAGGGCAAATTACACCAAGTTCCTGGCTAATTTATTTATCTCACCCATGAAGAGAGTGCTTGCCAACCCATTAGCACAGTCCGAAGTTAAGCACTCTTGTTTTTACTTCTAGGCTTGCTTTCCTATCATAACCTATGTTGTGAATGATTTCAAAGGTTTGGTTTATGTTCACTGCATTAAATGAGAGCTATTTAATGATTAGCTCTAGATCCAGATGTTGCCTGTAAAATTATTCCTCAGCATTGAAGGATTCACTTTTTTTTGTAAGTCAAACAGTAACACTTACAAAAACAATTTACCATTAATTTTAGTGGGTGATATAGCAAATTAATACTCATTAATTACAACTATCGTTAAGTATGAATTTGAAATAATTATTGTTCTTATAATTAAATAATACCTCATGTTCCCTCCAGCTGAGTGAACTCATACTGATACTGTTTCCTTTTTTAGATCAAAGCATTTGTAAAATGTCTTACATATTTTTGAGAAAATTCTAAATTACAAAATAATATATTCCAAATGCTTTATCCAAATGGTAGAGAAGATGTAACTGAGCAAATATTTGTTAATAAAAAGAGCTTCCTGACTAATGATCTGGCTTTGGTCTTCCAGAAAATCTGCAACTCAAAAGCACACAATCACATTTGAAAAAGCCTTCTTGTTAGAGTACCAATAAATAAAATTGAAAACAGGAAATCAATGGACAAAATCAATCAAATTGAAATCATTTACCAACCTTTGAAAAGGTCAGTAAAAGATTCTTGCCAGGCTAGCTTAAAAAGAGAGAGAGAGAGAGAGCTCACAAATTCCTAATAACAGAAATCAAAGAAAGAACATCACTGCAGATCCCGCAGACATTAAATGGGTAATAAAGAAATAATATGGACAGCTCTACACCTACAAATTTGATAATCTAGTTATCAAATATGGACTAACCCCTAAAATAAACAATCTGCCAAATTCACACAAGAAGGAAGACAATCTGTATAGGCCTATATCTATTAAAGAATCTGAATCTATAATTAATAACTTTCCAAAACAGAAAACACCATGTCCAGATGGCTTCAGTGACAAATTCTACCAAATATTTAAGGAACAAATGTTACCAATTCTCTACAAACACTTTCAGAAGCTAGAAGCAGAGGGAATACTTTCTAATTTGTTTTATGACAACTGAATTACCCTAATACTAAAAGCAGTCATAGATATTACAAGAAACCCATAGACCAATATCTCTCATACACATATAAGCAAAGTCCTCAACAAAGTATTAGCAAATTGAATCCAACAATGTACAAAGAGAGCAGGTGTAATTCATCCCAGGTATGCAAGGCCAATTCAACATTCAAAAAGCAATTAATGTAATCACCCACATCAACAAGCTAAAGAAGAAAACCACACAATCATATAAAGAGATGCAGAAGAAAGTATTTGACAAAATGCAACACCTGTTTGTTGTAAACACTTTTAAACAAGGAACAGAGGGGAACTTTCTCATCTTGAAAAAGAATATCTACCAAAAACCTAAAGTTAAATCATACCTAAAGGTAAGAAACTTGACACTTTCCCACTGAGATTGGGAGCAAGACAAGGTTGTTCCCTCTCCCCCTTCCTTTTCAATATCCGACTAGATGTCTTAATTAATGCAATTAGACAGGAAGAGGAAATAAAAGGGATACAGAATGGGAAGGAAGACATCTTTGTTCACAAATGACATGATCATCTATGTAGAAAATCCAAAAGAACTGACCAAAAACCTGGAACTAACAAGCGATTATAGCAGCACACAGGATATAAGGTTAATATACAGAAGTCGACCCCTTCTTATATACCAGCAATGAACGGGTTGAATTTGAAATTAGAAACACAACACCATGGGGCGCCTGGGTGGCTCAGTGGGTTAAAGCCTCTGCCTTCGGCTCAGGTCATGATCTCAGGGTCTTGGGATCGAGCCTCACATCAGGCTCTCTGCTCAGCAGGGAGCCTGCTTCCCCCTCTCTCTGCCTGCTTCTCAGCCTACTTGTGATCTCTGTATGTCAAATAAATAAATAAAATCTTTAAGACACACACACACACACACACACACACACACCATTTACATGAGCATCCAAAAGTATGAAATACTTGTGCATACATCTAACAAAATGTGAACACAATCTGTATGAAGAGAGGTACAAAACACTGATGCATAAAATCAAAGAACTGCATAAATGGAGAGATAGTCCATGTTCAAGGACAGGAACATTCAAAACTGTCAAGAGGTCAGTTCTTCCAATTTCATCTATAATTCAAGGCAAATCCATAAAAATCCCAGCAAGTTATTTTGTGGATATCAACAAACCAATTCTAAAGTTTACATGGAGAGAAAAACTACCCAGAACAGCCAACAGAATATTAAAGTTGGAGGACTGACACCAGCTAGCTCAAGACCTATTACAGAGCTGTGGCAGTGAAGACAACGTGGTATTGGCAAAAGAATGGACAAATGGGTCAATGGAACAAAATAAAGCCCAGAAGCGGGCCCACACAGTAGAGCTGACTGATCTTTGACAAAGGAGCAAAGTCATCCAATGGAACAAAGACAGGCTGTTCGACAAATGGCGTGGGGACAACTGGGCATCCACGTGCGATGTCAAGAGTCTAGACACAGACTCTCACCTTTCACAAAAATTGACTCAGATCGATCACATATCTAACTGTAAAGTACAAAACAATAAAATTCCCAAAAGATGATGCAGGAGAAAATCCAGATGACCTGTGTTTGCAAATGACTTTCTAGATGCAACACCAAAGGCATGATCTATGAATGAAAGGATTGACCCACTGGTGTTGATGAAAGAATTTTCTGCTCTGCGAAAGGCACTGTCAAGAAAATGAAAAGACAAGTCACAGACTGGGAGAAAATATTTGCAAAACATACATCTGCAAAGAACTGCTCTCCAAAATATAAAAAGAACTCTTAAACTCAATAATTAAAAAGAAAACTAGAACTCCATTTAAACATAGGTCCAAAGACCTCCTGGCACCTCAACAGAGAAGATATGCAGATGTCAAATAAGCAGATGACAAGAGACCCGACATCACCTGTCATCAGGGAAGTGGAAATTAAAACAATGGGATACCACCATACGCCCATCAGCATGGCCGACACCTGGAACTGGGCCAACATAAAATGCCGGCATGGATGGAGGGCAGCAGGAACCCTCATCCATTGCTGGTGGGAGTGCAAAATGGCACGGTCTTTTTGGAAGACAATTTGGCAGGTTCTTAGAAAACTAAGTATACTCCCTCCATGCATTCCAACCACTGCACTCCTTGGTATTTACCCACAGGAGTTGAAAACTTATGTACACACAGTAACATACACACGCTGTTTCTAGCAGCTTTACTCATGGATGGCCAAAGCCTGAAATCAAAGAAAGTGTCCTTTAGTCAGCGATTGGCTAAAGAAACAGTGGCACAACCAGACAAGGGGATCTTTTCAGCACTAAAGAGAAGTGAGCTATCAGGCCATGAAAAGTCATGAAGGAACCTTAAATGCATGTTAGTAAGTGAAAGAAGCCAATCTGAAGAGGCTACACACTTGGAAAAAGCGAAATTATAGGGACAGTAAAAAGATCAGTAGCTGTCAGAGTTTTAAGAGGTGGACAGGAATGAATGGGGGGGGTGGAGCGCCGGGGACTCTTAGGGCAGCAAAGCTACTCTGTAGGGCACTGTCATGGTGGATATAGGTCTTTATACATTTGGCAAGTCCCATAGAGTGTACAACACCCAGAGTGACCCCTCACATAAATCATGAGCTGTGAGTAATTACTGGTTCATCATCAGGCCATGCATGTGTGGGGAGAGGGGGAATATGGGAAATCCCTATACCTTGCGTAATTTCTCTGAGAACCTAAAACTGCTCTAAAAATAATGCCTCCTAAAAAGCAAAGGCTTTCTTTTTATCAACAACTGAGAATTTACTTAAGAATAAAGGCTGTGATCCAGATAACTTCCCTGCGACAAGACACGAACAGTTTTTTGTTTTGTTTTGTTTTGTTTTGTTTACGAACAGTTCATCTTTACACTGATTTTATTCCAGCTCTACGTCAAGAAGACTCTGAAATTTTGCTCTAGCGCTTGGCCAAAAAATTCAAATCTATTCCTTCCTGGTTTTAAAATCATGCAGAACTGTGTGACTTCCCAACCTCAGAGGAACCGCGGCCCTGGGGGAGAACTGTTCCAGGTTTCTCACGGCTTGTCCTCCTTCCACACACTAAAGAGCTAAGAATTTGCACCTGTTTGAAAGGCAGAATTTTAATGATCCCAATTATTGTCCACTAAGTTCCCCAAAAAACTTATATTCAGCAAAAGGCACGGACACCCAATGGTGACTGTGGCTTCAGCATTAGAACGGCACCGTTTTTAATGACTCATCCTGCTTCTCATGGAGGATCCGCAAGTTTTGTAAAGAACCAATATTTATCTTTATTTCCTCAGCTTCTAGCCCACTGCCCAGCAAGGGGCAGGCATCTGATAAACGTGCTGAATTCAGCAGGGCCACGAGGTGGAGAGCAACTTTCTGAAATCTCCCTATCTAAGTTATATTTCATCTGGACACGTGTTGAGCTCACGCTGCCCAAACAGCCAAGTTCGTCCTGACAGGAAAAGCCTGCAGGCTTCACTTCCGGGCACAGTAGCTCCACGGGCCACCTGCTGTCGCGGGAGCAGCCGGGCACCCGTGCTGTGCTCTGTGGGTGGTGTTTAAACCAGGGCTGGCGAGTCAGCGGGTAAGAAACACGACCGCAAGAATCCGAACCCTCTCCTCCTACTCAGAGGGCCGCACTTGACAAAGTCAGCTGTCGACTCACGTTGGCATTGATGTGGCCCTAAACCTTGAGTTTAAAAAAAATTTAACTAGT
>JAJHUB010000259.1:0-87076 GCA_024510155.1 Gulo gulo luscus
GGAAACAGAATCCAGATCTCTGGCCAGAGGTGGGAGGATTTACTTCAAGTTCACACCACTTTGCAGGGTGAATGTTTCAATCTATCATAATTATGTTTTTAAATTATTTTTTGATATTAATACATACAAATCAGGAGATAAGTGAGTAGTAACACTTCAGAAGTACTACGCTGTGATCAAAGAGGCCTTGGCTTGAATCTCAGCTTTAGCATTTTCTACCTCATAAACTTGGGAAAGTAATTTGACTCCTTTAAATCCAGTTTCCTCAGGGTGCCTGAGTGGTCAGTTGGTTTAGTGTCTGCCTTTGGCTCGGGTCATGATCCCAGGGTTCTGGGATCAAGCCCTCAGTCGGGCTCCCTATTCAGCGGGGTGTATGTTTCTCCCCCTGCCTGCTGGTCTCCCTGCTCAAGCTTTCCTCCCCTCTCTCTATCAAATAAATAAATAAATTCTTTAAGAAAAAATAAAAATAAATTTTAAAATGCAGTTTCCTCATCTATCTACATTATAGAATTATTATAGTAATTGAACGAGATGAGGTACCGATGCATATTCCATACATTTAAAACTTATTTGAGTACATAGAGCTCAAAAATATTATTTTTATCATTCTTTTTCATAGATTAACTTTTTATCCTTTTTGTTCGTCTGTTTGTGTCTTTTCAGACATCAGCAATACAAAGTTGGATAAACATGAGTGCCTGCGGGGGCATCTGGGTGGCATGGTTGGGTAAGTGTCCGACTCGGTTTCAGCTCAGGTCATGATCTCAGGGTCTTGAGATCAAGCCCCACGTCCAGCTCCATGTTCAGTGTGGAATCTAGTTGAGATTCCCTGTCCTTCTCCCTCTGCCCCTCCCACTTGTGCTCGCTCTCCTTCTCTCTCTCTAACACACACACATACAGACAAATAAATAAATAAATCTTTAAAAAAACAAAAATGAGTGCCTGCCATCAAGGAGATTATATTCTAGGGGTGCCTGGGTTGCTCAGTTGGTTGATTGCCTGCCTTCAGCTCAGGTCATGATCCCAGAGTCCAGGGATCAAACCCCACATCCAGCGCCCTGCTCAGCAGGTAGCCTGCTTCTCCCTCTCCCTCTGCTTCTCCTCCCCACCCTGCTCATGCTCTCTCTCTCTCTGTCTCTCTCTCTCTCTCTCTCTCGATCACTCATTCTCAAATAAATAAATAAATAACCTTAAAAAGAAAAAGGAGACAGTATTCTATCAGAATAGATAGAATAGCACAAAATGGACTGTGGCAAATGCAAAACCATCAGCATGAACAAAGTGCCACAAAAGCACAGAAAAGCAGCAATTAATTTTGCCTAGAAAAGGAGAATAGGGTTCTCAGAAAAGATTCCATAGCCTTATTTACCTTGGTGGGGGGTTGGGAGGTGATCAAGTTATTCAATTAAATTTAGTTTTTGAGGAATTAACATACACTTGGTATTGACGGCTGAGGGCACTAAAATATAAATAAGCTAACATCTCAACAGAATTACAGAATCAGAAAATACAGAGCTGGAAGGGACATAGGCTGGAGGCTGAGATGCTGACCTAGTACTTCCCCCACTCCCTTGCTGTTGAGTGTATCCACATAACTAGTTGTAAAAGATGAATGGGGCAGAAGTGATGTGAACATTCCAGAACAGAGTATAGAAAAGAAAGCCTAAGGGCACATATTCCCCTGGTGCAGGTACAAGATGGTAGAATTTCCGTGATAATGTGTCACCCAGGTTACACCACTGTACAAGCTGGGAATTCATTTTGGTGGTAGTAAATCACTCAGACTGGGGAGTTGCTTGTTACCATACCCTAACCCGAACATCCTGACGCACTCAGGTTGATAATGTTCAGGGAGCGTGATGCCTCATTTTAAAGTGGAAGAAACCACGGTGTCAGAAGGAATAGGAGACGGGGCGCCTGGGTGGCTCAGTGGGTTAAAGCCTCTGCCTTCGGCTCAGGTCATGATCTCAGGGTTCTGGGATCAAGCCCCGCATCGGGGCTCTCTGCTCAGCAGGGAGCCTGCTTCCTCCTCTCTGTCTCTGCCTACTTGTGATCTCTCTCTCTCTCTGTCAAATAAATAAATAAATAAAAATTAAAAAAAAAAAAAAAGAAGGAATAGGAGAAAGGATTGGGCTCAGATAAAGTGGGAGGTGGGGGTGGTTACGAAACCAACCGAAATGTGTAACTAAGCTGCACTTTCTAATATTTTCCCTCCTCGCACGTCAGTATTTTTCAGAATTTAATCTTAAGATCCTACTAAGGACATACACCCTCATTTGGCCAACAAAACCACAGTATGTCACAGGGTCGTAGTGCATATCAAGGTTACAAAAACAGTTAGGAATTGCCTTAAGAAAAACAAATCCATCTGTATGTCTTTGCGTGCTACTTCAAAGCCACTCGACCCTCTGAAATCAGACTTCTTAGGATTAAATAGGCTACAAGTTTGAGACCTAGAGAATGTCACTTTTAACCTCTAGCAAATTTCCACAGCCAAGTGGTAAACTCTTCCCAAACGACATTTCTAACGGGAGGCCGACAGACTTCTAACTAAAGCAGTTCCAATGTGCCACTATAATAACCTACTTCTTTTGATGGCATTTATTTTTAATGATTATTTTCCCTGCATGCCAATCCAACCTGTGCTGCCAACCCAGAGCAAGGGGGGGGGGGGGGGGGGAGGAGGCAGAAGACCAGAAACGTTGTCTTGGGCTACACTGCCACCTAGAGGTCGCGCTGCAGAACTGACGCATTGCTCTTCAGAAAGGCCTGTGGCCGCTGTTAAAAGGGGACCTTTCCTCCACTGCACCCTGCTGGCTCAAGGAACTGAAACAAAATACATTATGCGGGGCGGGGAGGGGGGGCGGGGAGGGGGGGGGCGCGGAGCATGACCCCTGCGTGCTTTCAGTGAAAAATTATTGCCTTGAAGAGGGAGCCCCTTTAAGTCATATTTGCAACTTGCACTTGGGAAATGCTTTTCTCTCAACAGTTATTTTCAGCACAAGGGTTACATTTGATTTGCACCTTGAACTGAATTGACAGAAAATCATTTGGAAGCGGATTGTTACAGAGTCTGAATAGGTCCATATGGTCGGAACTACAATTCAATTGCAAAAATAAAATTTATTCAGAACTTATTCAGGCTTGACTCAGAAGCCAGGAGGTGTACTGAGGGGATGGAAAGAAGGACAAGGCCAAGGATGACTTGGTGACAGCCTAAATTCAGCAAATGAGAGTTTGACGGGAATATTCTTAATTGTTACGATTTTGAAGACAAACTCGAAATTCTTTCTCCTCAGGCAATGTCAACTTATATACAATGCAAAACATTTTCAATAACCACGAAGGACCTATATTTCATGAGGAAGTTATTTTCAACTGATTAATACAAACACACAGGTTCAGGGAAAAGATCATTTAGGCAGGTTTTGGGAAAGATAATGATTTAGTCAACATTATCAATGATACTGTCTTTTTTTAAAAAAAAGATTTTACTTATTTGCTTGAGAGAGCGAGAGAGAGCAAGGGGAGGGGCAGAGGGGGAGGGAGAAACAGACTCCTTGCTGAGCAGGGAGCCCAACTTGGGGCTCCATCCCAGGACTCCAGGATCATGAGGTGAGCTGAAGTTAGACATTAAACTGACTGAGCCACCCAGGTGCCCCCCAATGACACTTTCAATATGAGATGGGCAGAAACTGAGACAAATCATTCAAGAGCTCACGAATTTTCAGCTGCAACCTCTTTGTGACATTTTAAGCCAATAATGATGGCACCTCTTAGAATTTAAGAGACACATCAATGTTCTAACTCCGGGGACGACCGATCACATGGCTGTTGCCATTTACATCATTGCCTGAGATCAAAAAGTGATGTGGAAAGGACAACAGAGAAAAGCCACAAAAGGGGGGGAAATGTATTTTGCAGCACAAAAAGCTTATTACCCATACAAGTACAAAATTCAAAATTAGGTGAATTAATAATTCCACTCATTGGAAGACATGGTCATTTTGAGAAGGGCACAGTTAAAATAACTGTTTCCATTTTCAAGTACTTATGCTTCCTTTGCTATTCTAGCACTTTACTCGTTTAGTCCTCAAACAAGCCTACATGGTGCGGACTCTCACATCCGCATTTTACAGATGAAGACAGTGAGGCCCTGAGAAGTTAAGCAAACTTACAGGGAGAGCCTGAATCCGAACCCGGGTGGTTGGTCTGTCCTCAGAGTCTGTACTATACTATTAAACTAACTCAATAAAGAACACTTTCTATAGGGCAGGCAACTCAAGAAACCTGCTGCTTTTTTCTGTGAGGTTGTTCAAGATGGTTCCTCCACTCACGAAAGCCATTGCCTTCCTGAGGTCCATTCTGGCTGCCACTCTGGAGCTTTCCTTTACTGCTTGGATGACCATTCAGATCAGAACACCTCTGATAACAGGAGGAATAAGCCTTATCAGTGTCCAGGGACCTAATGGTTTTTACCATTGGATCCTTCTCTGGAGCTGAGCCAGCCCATTCTTCAGTCACCCCACCAGGAATTTCCCTTTCCTGCCCCGTGTACGTGTGTGCCTTCCCTCTCGGGCCTTGGGCAAAGGTGACTTTTCTGAGGTCAATTAGTATACCCTGTCTGAGGGAGATGTTCAATAAATATTTGAATAGGATCAATGAAGGTATTTCCGAAGCTTAATCAAGCATTTTCAATATTGATGGAGTTCCTGGCAGCACTTCTAACCTCACCCAAGATCCCTGGTGGCTGAAGATGGAAAGTGGTCAATTGCCTGCAGGCATTCATTGTTCTCCCTAAGATGTCCTCTGGGAGAACTGGAACACTAAAAAGCTTCAATAAAAAGGATTTTACTGGTTCAAAAAAAAAATTTTTTTTTTCAGCCAAGGGAAATAAGGCTCTTCTGCAAATGTCATTAAACTAAATGTCTCTTTGTTGTACCTTTTAGATCCTTTCTGGTGAGGGTGAAAGGGAGGTCATTTAATTGTAATTCCCAAAAGCTTCCAGTCTGCATACAACATGTTCAGTTGCTTTAATTATTAAATCTCATGCTATCAAGACATAATAAAATCTAAATTATCCATGGGGTTGGAGGAAAGGAAAGTAGAGGGCTATGAAATCTTTCCCCTGGCACACCCCTAATATTATCTGTCAGGTTCAGAAGTATTGAATAAACAAAAGAATGAAAAGAACCCACAAATCAACCAATGAAGAAATAAGTGAATGAAGGAACCACTTATTCTGGGTCAACCAAAGGGTAAAACGTCATTAGAGGCAGCTGCTCTACTACACCCAGACAATGGACAACCAACCATGTAGACCGTTCCCTTCTCGTACCTAGGCAGTGTCTGCAGCCAGGTGCATGCTTTCTAGTGACCTGGCTGGCCTGACCAGGAGTTGGCGGGCTCCAGCAAGCCAGAGAGCATTCATGGCACCATGCCCAAGAGAAGTGCCAGAGATAGAAGCCAGAGGAGTCTGTCAAAAGTGGGTTGTCAGGACAAAGGAGGCTGGTGGTGGGTATTGGGAGTCAAGAGAGCCAGAGTGAGGATCCAAAATGCCAACAAGCCAAAGGAGATAAGCCAAGCAGATTGGAATCGATGGGCAGAAGGGCCATTTTTGCCAGCACCAAGGCCACCAGTATTTTGTTAGGCTGAGTTTTCGTTTTGCTTTGTGACTTCTTTTTTTAAATGGGTAATATAATGCACATGAAGCAAACCTCAAAATGCTCCAAAGGATATACTGAGGGGTAAGCTCATTCTCACCCATGTCTCCTAGCTCCCCAATTTTCTTCTGCTGATTTTCTTCTGGATCTTTCCACAGGTAGCCTGTACCTATATAAGCATGTGTGTATCTATAACCTTTATATCACAAACCATATCATATTATATGTATCAGTCTCTTTCTTTTTCACTTAATAATGTCTTAGAAATGGTTCATAGCTGTATATGCAGAGCTGGGTCATTCTTCTAGAAGGCTACGTAATATTCCATTGCACAGGCACACCATAATTTATTTACCCATTTTTAAAATGTGTATTTAGTTCCCATTCCAAACTTTGCTACATTACTCTGGTTTCTCTTCAGATCGCATAAATCTTTCGCCTTTTACCAAACTTTGCTACAGCAGATAATGTCGCGACGGTAGGCATTCTGCATGAGTGTGGACAGATCTGTAAAAGGGAAACTTTCACATCAAAAAGTATGTATATTCAGGTCCTTGAGAGCCAATGATCTCCACACCACATTTTACTCTTGAATACTGACTAGAAGTATTTCAGAGAGAACTCTCCTATCTTCTTCTGTTTGATTCATTCAGTTTTATTCATCTTGGCCACGGACCCCAAAATAACCCAAAACAGAACACTCAATATCACCATCATTCTTTTAATAATTTAAAATTTTGGCTTTCAGCTCTCTGAAGCCAATTTAAATTACTGCTTGATTCTAAAGTCTGAAAAACAACCTGAGGGTTTTGAAGGGGCGGGGGGTGGGAGGTTGGGGGAACCAGGTGGTGGGTATTAGGGAGGGCACGGATTGCATGGAGCACTGGGTGTGGTGAAAAAACAATGAATACTGTTATGCTGAAAATAAATATTAAAAAAAAAATTAAAGATAAAAAAAAAATAAAGACTTACTCACATTTCCTCTCCTCACAGTTTTCCCTGGGATCAATCCCCTGCATTAAAAGTATAACACAAAGATGTCACCATAGGTATCACCTGTCCTTGATGGCATCTTCTGAAAAGTGGATATACCTGTGGGTAGGATGGGGAAATGACAAAGCTTCCTAACTGAGCTGCTAGACTGTGAGTTCCTAGAGGCTAAAATATTGTATCATATTCACCTGTCTCTTTCTCTCCTCCCCATCACATACCCCGCTCAATGCTACTGGCTATAGCAGGAATTCTGGAAATGTTTGGTGACTATATTATTTTCCTAGGGCAACTGTAATAAATTGCCATAAACTAGGTGGCTTAAAACAATATAAATTTATTCTCTTACAATTCTGGAGACCAGAAGTCCAAAATCAAGGTGTTGGTAGGTACATGTCTTCTCTAAGGTTTCTAGGGGAGAATTTGTCCTGTACTTTCTTCTTAGCTTCTGGTGTTGCTGGAAATGTTTGGTGTTCCTTGGCTTGTAGACACATCTCTCTAATCTCAGACTGCATCATCACACTACGTTTTTTTCCTGTGCGTCTCTTTCTCTTCTTATAAGGACACCAGACACATTGGATTAGGGACCAGCCTCACCAAGCATGATGTCATTTTAATCTGAGTACCCCGGCAGAGACCCTATTTCCAAGTAAGGTCATATTCACTGGTACCAAAGCCTAGGATTTTAACATATATTTTAGGGGGATACAATTTAACCCAGAACAGTGACTTAATGAGAAAAAATAAGTAAGCCCATACTTCATAGGAGAAAGAAGAGTAGAAAGGAAATTAAAAAGGAAGGGAAGAGGGGCGCCTGGGTGGCTCAGTGGGTTAAAGCCTCTGCCTTCGGCTCAGGTCATGATCTCAGGGTCCTGGGATCGAACCCCGCATCCGGCTCTCTGCTCCGCAGGGAGCCTGCTTCCCCCTCTCACTCTCTGCTTGCCTCTCTGCCTACTTGTGATCTCTGACTGTCAAATAAATAAATAAAATCTTTAAAAAAAAAAGGAAGGGAAGGAAAAAAGAAGGGGAAATCTGGATTTTTTCTTAAGACTTCAAGTATCATGTTGGTGGGAAAGAAGCCACATGGAGTAGGTTTTCTGAATTTACATTCTGGTGAGTCACTACGTGATTTGTATTCCTTCATATAACAGGTTCACATGCACAGTTCTTTCCCCCAAGATCAGTAGTTAATTTCCTAAGTTTTTGCCATTATAAGGCTTACTTTTAAAAAATTACCTGATGGTGAGTACTTTGCCTTAAATACCCAGAGTATGGTAGGTTAGGGTCCTATTTACTTGTTTTTGAGGGAAAGAATTTTACTTCTATGCCTAACAGGGGAGTCACTAATAACCAGACCATATGCCTCTAGTTCTTCTCTCCTCTTTCTGCCTTGAAGCAGAGCCCCACACCCTCACACCCTCATCTCTGCACCCAACAGAAAGAAGAAGAAAGGAAAAGAGAGAAGGGAAGGGAAGGGAAGAAGGGATGGAGGAAAGAGAGAAGAAGAAATGAAGAAAGAATTCCTAAAAAGCAGGAGGAAGTGTGGTATCTTGAACTGTTGGCCTGAAGAGAGGAGACCTGGACTCTGTGTCCTGCTCTGAAACCACACAGATAATCACAGGCCATCCCTGAACGCCAGTTACCTCACCAATTAAAAACAAAGTGTCGCCAGCTAGACCCCACACGACCTTCACTGCCTACCTGCTAGTACTCATTGACCTTGGTCCCACATTTTTCCTTAAGCTCTTCTCTCTAGAGTATCTCTTAGGCAGATATGAAGTGAAGTTGCCCCTGGAGAGAAGGCGACAGCCAGGACAGAAACTCCAGCGGGTCCAGACCACTCAGACCAGTCTGAGCTTAACCTCTGACTCGCGCCTGTGCAGATGGACCGTGGAGTGACCTCTAGAACGACCAACAACTACCTTTACCTCATTGTAATGCTAAAATCTCTGCCCAAGGAGGAGTACAAGCTGCATTTACATAACATACTATGTGTGTGCAGGAATGTTTCCTTAAGGTGCACGCATGACCTTATGCCTGCCTCTCCATATGATGACAAGGCTGCTCTATCTAAATATTCGTCCTAACCCTAAATAAAAGGAACCCATCCACCCTTGCTCGGGGAGTCACAGATTTGGAAATCATTCTCATTCTCCGTGATCTCCGTATTTGCTGCAAATAGAATCTTTGTGTAACAACTCAACCTGGCACAGTTTCTGACTCACCAAGGAGTGAAATCACGTTGGTTTGGTTACAGAGGCGCTTAGCACGGATAAGCTCTAAAATCCCTCTCAGCACTGGCATTAGTTCTATCCTGGACATCCACTCATTGGATTGGGTCCACAGAGAAGACAGTGTTTCTTCAGGTCACTATCCAGTTGGGAAATCAAGAACCAGTTCTAATGGGAATTTGAAGGCTTCCAATACTCAAGACTGAGGGAGAAAAATCTTATACAAACCATCCTCATTCTAAAACAAGAACTTTAAATGTCCTGGCCTGCCACAGGGAAAAAGGCATTCAGGTGGCTTCTTGAATTTGAATCAGAACAGTAGCCTCAGTACAATGTGATTGGTTCCTCTGGGCTCAGTGAGTCAAGACAATTAGAAAGAAAAGATGTTTCCTATTCCTGTGCCCTTTTTTTTTTTAAAATATTTTATTTATTTGACAGACAGAGATCATAAGTAGGCAGAGAGGCAGGCAGAGAGAGAGGGGGAAGCAGGCTCCCTGAGGAGCAGAGAGCCCAATGCGGGGCTCGATCCCAGGACCCTGGGATCATGACCTGAGCCGAAGGCAGAGGCTTTAATCCACTGAGCCACGCAGGGCCCCCCCACCCCACTTTTTTTTAAGTGAGATATTTTCTTCTCCAAGACCATTTAGACTCAATAAATTTGGGTGACCTTTGAGACGTACATTGTCTGAGATAGGGTGCTATTGTGGAAAGACTCAAACCAACCTGGGTTGGAAGCCCAGCTCTGCCACTTAGGCCCTAGATCCATTTAGCTAAGTCACTGGGCTTAGTTACACCCATTTCCTCATCTGCTAAAACAGGACTTACTGCCAAGGATAACATGAGAAAACATGTAGAAAGCTTGTAGGACACAGAAAACACTTGGGAAATACGAGTTGTCCTATCTACAATAAGAAATATACATCCTGTGACTTACCCATATCTGAGCAGACCACAGGTCTGGTTTATGCTCTATTGCTATGCTCTGGTAAATATCTCACATCCCTTAGGATAGACCATCTTCATAAGGTCATGCTATGATATATGTTTTTAGTTAATTTATCTGTGTACTTGCTCACTGCTCCCACTGAAATCCCATCAAGTCTACAATCTCGGGAGTTTTAAACTCCTCAAAGGGCCATATCTGTTTACAGCCATTTGAATAGCCTCTAAAATGGTAAGAGGACAGAGTACACATCAGCCCAGTAGCTGATGGAGAAACCTGTGGGAATGCACATTCTCCTTTGCTACACGGCTGGAATTTCCAATGGCTCTATTTTCTCCAGTACTGAGGGGATGGCCTCTTTTGTGATCTTGTCAACTAAATGATACATTCTTCAGAAAGAGGGAATATACCTTTTTTTTTTCTTTCTGCCCAGACTTTGAGAGAGTACTCCCCCTAATCCGTGCTATATAAATGTTTAATTGGCCAACTCTATGTCAAGTTGTGGCCATTTACATAAACATAATGTTTGAAATGATAAATGTTCATTTCTTATTTTCAGAGAGCATTTGGAATTTTTTTAAATCACCCGCATATATTTTTTTTAAAAGTGAAAATTTTGGGTTGTGTACTTACTTATTTAGGTTTTCCAAATTAAAAGATTAAAAGGCAAATTATTCAGGAGTCAAGCATTCTTTTTTTTTCTTTAAGTCACCTGATACTTGCAAACTGTGAAAAGAAAAAGATAATGGTATAAAATTATTGTGGATGTTGCAGTAGATAGAATTATGGTCCACCAAAGCACTGATCCACAGAACCTGTAAATATGTCACTTTATTGGCAAAGCTGGAAAAGACAATGAATGGATTATCCCCTAGAGCTACTAGAAGGAATGACATCCTACTGACAGCTTGATTTTAGTCCCTGAAACCTATTTTTATACATAGGGCCTACAGAACTATAAGAATAAATTAGTGTTCTTTTTTTTTTTAATTTTTTATTTCTTTTCAGAGTAACAGTATTCATTGTTTTTTCACCACATCCAGTACTCCATGCAATCCGTGCCCTCCCTAATACCCACCGCCTGGTTCCCCCAACCTCCCACCCCCCGCCCCTTCAAAACCCTCAGGTTGTGTTCCTTTCAGTCATAAAGTTGGTGGTAATTTGTCAGATGGAGTAGGAAAACAGGGCATAATATAGATATACAACAAACTAATTATTTTCGAATTTGAGATCAAAATTTAGAGATGCCACATGTAAGCAAACTAGAAAGACTGATGAATTAATTGCATTTTACATTCTTTTTAATTTTTGAAACTTAGCAGAAATGATCTTATCCAAAGGTCATGGGTAACACAGAATCAATAAGAAGGCTCAAGAACTCAGTGGAGATTATAGATGATAAGCAGAAACCAAGGGTAGCTAGGCTCTGGGGACTGTGGCCAAGGCCATGCCCTAGAGGGTCTGGGTTCCATTACTGTGGTGTGAGGAGTTTCTTAAGCACCCTCAGGTCTAGGTCACTCCTTTAGAGCACAAGGCTGGGTGGGAAGACAGTGAGAAGTCTAAAACCCTGGGTTTTAGGTGATGGGGAGAGGGAACATTTGTTCCTTTCAGCTTCTCTCAGGATCTATGGGGTTTTGTTTCTCACTAACATTCACGTCTTATGGGATTCCTGGTAAAGAAGAAGGGTGTTCAGATGCTGGTAGGAAAGGAAAAGACAAATGTCTACCACTGCTTCTGATCGTCTGAATTATCCAGCACAGCATTTAATCAAGAAATTTAAAATAGTGTTAAGACCCTTTTGTCTGTAGTTATAAAAACATAAATAACTGAAAACTTTTTAATGAAATTCAAATATTTAAATTAGAGAACGTTTTAAAATTGTGTTCCATATTACAGTAACATTCCTCTTTCCTCTTTTTCTCTCTCCTTCCATCCTTCTTACCTCCATCCCTCCCACCTTCTAGGTATATCATTTGAAAATTTGATGAGTTGGTTTCTGGAAAGAGGGTTTACCAAGTATTGGCATTCTGGGAGGATATAGTGTGAGCTGGGTACCGGATGTCTACAGCAAATATACACAGGGAAGTTGTACAGTTCGTGTGTTCTCTCTCTCTCTCTCTCTCTCTCTTTCTCCCTCCCTCCCTTTTTTTCCCCCCTAGGTACCTATGGCCTCCCACCATCTCCCAAGAGAGGATAGAGAGGATGGAATAGGCAGCTAGTCCAAGCAACAGGGAATGAAGCAGCAAGCAGGAACTTCACCAGCATAAGGCAAGGACAGGAGTATACAGATCAGGATCAGGGCCGGATTTACCCTGCCATTCTGTCCTCAGATAAAAAGATGATGTAATGGCACTCTGTGGTGACAGCTCTCTTAAGTCACACTGTTCCAGTCGGGACCAGTATCCTCTACAACTGGTGATGTCTCTCACACAGGGATCTTCCTTCACTGTCTCCCTGGGTATTGGACTTTATACCATCCTATGCTGAATGTCTTAACTCTTGTATTCTGCGTCACATACTTTTCCATGGTTGGAGCAAGTTCTCCTCAAGCATCTTTGAAAAGATATATAGTGTATAAGAGAGAAGGTTTTTGAGACCTTGAATGTCTTGAAAATGTCATTATTACTGACCTAGTTTAGCTAGGTATAGAATTACAGTTTGGAAATAATTTTCCTTTGGAAACTTATAGGTATTGCTACATCGTCATTTTGCTTCTGGTATTTCTGTTGAAAAATGCATAACCATGCTAATTCCTGTTTCCTTTTTTTTTTTTTTTTTTCCTCTCTGCAAACTTGGAAATTTTTTTCACTGGGCAAAGAACCCTAATGACAACATACTCTATGTCCATCCATTCTTCTGGGTTTTAGATAGGCTTTTCCAATCTAGCAAGTCATGCCTTTCAGTTCCGGAAATTTGTCTTGAATTATTTGACCATGTCACCTTGTTTTCTCTGATGTCTCCCTGTGGAACAGCTGTTTTTGGACATTGGACTTCTTTCCACTCCTGGTTTCTGTGTGTTTTTTTCTGGATGACTCCTCAAATTTATCTTCCAAACTCTATAACATGCTTTTCTTATACTTCTGCTCCCATGTTTTTAATTTTGAAGAGCTTACTTTTGTTCTTGAAATGTTCCTTATTGATAGTAACTTATTCTTGTTTCATGGCTGCAAATAGTTTTGTCTATCTCTCTAAATAGATTCATGATTTTTTTTTCTTTTTCTGCATGGGCTCCATTTCCCTAAGCTGCTATTTTTCTGTTTTACTTGTTCTCCATTTTCCGAGCTAGAGACTTGCCACAAATATCCAGGCATTGTTCAGGGGAGCTAAAATCCTGATGGAAAGTGTGTGGTGTAACTTGCCAAATTTGAACTTTACTGTAGGGTGATGGGGGAGGGTTGTATTTTCTGGAATGATGTCTGAGGTCAGTATCTTAAGGTCTTCCCCTGTGGCTGGTCATACTCCAGGGGAAAGTCTTTCAGTCTTGGGAAGATAAAGGTTGTCACTGTTCTGAAAGCTGAGTGGGGAATATTGGCTTTTGGCACCAAGTACCCAGAATATGTAGTATCACTTAATTCCCTCAATTTTTGAATAGTACAAACACTCAACTGTGTCTGGCATCCATCCCCCAATCTAGCAGCTCTGCTTTACTTCAAAGTCTCTGGACTTTGGTCTGGATAGTAGTGGCACAGCATGGGAGAAAAATACTTAAGGATAGAACTGCTTCTCAAACTGCTTTTACCCCACCTTCCCTCCTCCCACCAGTTACAGAGGCACATGCTTCCCTAGTTCCTCAGCCTTTTGGGAAATCCACAATGTAAATCTAGATTATTCTCAGCTTTCTCCCATTCCTGGTTTAGGATTCAACTTCCTTAGGTTCTTAATTCAGCTCCCAATTTTCCTTCTACTTTGCAGCTTCACAATTTTGTTGTAATTGTCTTCTGTTCTTGTTGGTCTAACTATCTAAAAGAAAATCTGTATGACTCTAGTTTTAATGGTATTTTAGAGAGAAGAAAATTTAAATGCTATCTTGCTCCAGAAAACATTCAATATTTCTGATTCTTAACCCAATCTTATCCTCAATCTTATGCACCATGTGCCAACCTGGGGAGGTTTTGTCATCAACTTATTTTATTTTTGCTTTTGAGGGTTTAAAGGCTTTATACCTTCCTTACTTCCTCAGCCAGTATTCATGGCTATAAGAGGAATCATTAAATCAGGCTAGTTTCAGAACTGCAGTTTTGAGGCAGGAGGTGGGCTCCAACACATTTCTTCAAGGGTCATATTTTTTCCTTAAACTTCAGTGCACATGATGGTCAAGAATGGCTGGCCACATGCATCCCTTTTCTTCTGTGATATTTATCTTGCTAATGCATAAAACAGTATCCAAGGTGTAAGCACCATGCTTTCTTTGCCTGGAGCCTTGGAGAGTGTATCAGTAGTAAGTAGTACATGAGGGATGCAGGACAGACCAGGGCAACCAAGCCTCTTGTCCCATTTCCAGTTTCCAGGATGAAGCAGGCCTGAGCTGGAGCAGAGAGAAGACTAACACTACTAAGTCAAACTTGGAGTTCTGATTACTTTATGGGAATTCTCAACTGAGCATACCTTCTTACCCATGGCCAGAGGTTCTTACTCGGGGTCATGGGCCCATTGCCACTATGGGTAGAAATCCATATTTCTAATTTGAGACAAAAATCACATGTTTATTTGCACTAACTAAACTCTCACTGAAATTTAGAATTTCATTTCATATAAAATGCAACAAAATGCAGTAATATCACTGGTACCTGTGACTGTACCACCAACAAAACCATGGATATTCATAATTTACTCTAGATTGGTGTAGACATCTCAAAATATAGCTTACATCCATGACTACATCTTAAGTACGGTGCTTATTAGGTCTATCAACAGATCTTGTGCCAATAAAGCAATACGAATACCGCATTATTGCAAAATTTTTGAAATATCTTGAGAACAGTCTTTCAACAACATTGGTTTCCTTTATTAGAAACATTAATCTGAGGGGATCCTGGGCTTCAGAGGAGTCTGTGGTGTAGGAAAGCTGAGACCCTGACCCAGAGGACTCAGAAGAGTCATGAGCCTGCTGAAGTATGCTCCAGGGTGGAGAAAGTTTACTTCACTCAGTCAAGTTTAAAGGGCTGCAGGAGCCAGAAATCATCTAGCATGGCAAGTACACAAGTCAGCTGATCATTGCAACCACTGATGAAATGTTATGATGGGTACTACAGGGAGACATCATGGAGGAGAGGCTCTAGCTCAGACTTCAGGGTCTGAGGAACCTGCTGGGAGGGACCGAGACACCCAGGGTGGACAGGAATTGGGCAGGCAAATGGACACGAGCAGACAGACAGTGCTCCAAGCAGAAAGCAGAGCCTGAGTAAAGGGTGGGGGAGAGAGGGTATGACATGTCTGAGAACAGAGTTCCCCAAGCCGAAATGTAGACTCTGAGGCAGAGAAAGGGGGGGAGGAAGCAGAATGTGGATCTTCTTTATTTGTTCACAAATTTGTTGTCAACACCTACCAGAATATAATCTGCTCGAGAGTCTACCTTATTCACCCTCCATCCCCAGTGTCTAGAATCACTGTGAGCAAACAGGTAGGAGCCAGATCACAGAGGGCCTTAGAGATCATGGAAAGTTTGGGGATTTCATCTAAGAGGGAAAAACATCTGTTTCTGGAATGACTGATCAAGAAAAGAAAATAGTTGTGGTGAATTAAAGAACCCCTAAAATGACACTGGAACTATTCATGAGATGCCCCCTGAAGGGATCTTTATCCAGCTCTTAAGTTCTGCCCTGCTGCACAGCAATGGGAGTGCCTGAAAACCTGCATGGAAAATTTTTCAGAAAGCCAAAATCCAAAGGTACAGAGAAACCCTACAAATGTATATGTCAAATGCTATGAAATATGGCTCATGAACTGCCAGCCTGAGAGTTCACAAGTTAAAGGACATTACAACTAAACCCCTATTCTACTAAAATATAAGAAATATAAATTCACAAATAAATCTGATACAGATGCAGAAAAAAAAATAAAGGAAATTGGTTAACTATTTGTAGAATTTTGCATTTGAAAATCCACCTGACCCTGTAATTTTGAGTTGAGGCATTTTTGCCTGTTTTCCATTTTCAGCTATGAAAACATATTTTAATATCTAGATCTGGAAAGAAAAGATGTAATTTTTACTTTAAAGGTTATGCTTTCCTGGGAATTAATTCCCCTCTTGTGGATGGTTGGATATACCCACTGGAGATCCTTCTCAACAGGCTACCTGTCATGGTATAAACATAAAGGTTACTTTTTATTTAGTGCTAGAACCCCCTTACCCACTACCGTGTCTACTGTCATTTACATTCACACTCTCAATCAGAGCTCTGGTGTTCTCTCCATCCCTTCAACTACTTGATCCAATTAGACCTTAATAAATGGCGGTCCTACACCTGAAAGGAATCTCTTCACGATTTCCCATTTTAACTTTCAGACCTTCACTTATCTCTCGATGATTTCCTCCTCTTTCGATCCATCAATACAATATCCTATGCCATGTGATACCCAACTTCATGTCCATCAAAATATCAATAATATATATGGGAAGTAGTCAATGAACTTATGTCAAAGTGCATCTTCTACAATGCCCCATTCCCCAAGTAATCTGGTAAATTTGAGTTCTGCTACTCATCCGGGGCGGTTCCTAAGGTCACGACCAAAAACAATTCAATCAATGGTGTTTCAAAACATCTTTTAAAAAAAGAAGGAAATTTTCATTTATTTATTTGAGAGAAAAAAAGAGCATGAGTGGGAGGAGGGGTAGGGGGAGAGGGAGAAGCATACGTCCCACTGAGCAGGGACCCTCCCCCCAATGTGGCGCTCATTCCAGGACCCAGGGATCATGACCTGAGCTGAAAGCAGATGCTTAACCAACTGGGCCACCGTGGTGCCCCCAAAACATCTTTTTTTAATTGAGGGTGATCCAAGTGCCAGGTACTATTCCAAACCCTTTATATACATCCCATGAGAATGGTACTTTTATCTCTATTTTACCAAAGAAGACCCTGGGGTACACAGAGGGTAAGCCCCTTGTCACTGTTACCCCAGTAGTAGGAATATGAGGCTGGGTTCATACCCAGACAGGCTGGCTGCAGAGCTCAGACCTGTGGCGATTAAAATATGCTGCTTCTTATTATACCATCCGTGACTACTGCGTAAGTGCCTCTGTGTGTTTGCAGAAACTCTCTGCAAAGCCTGCCTTATTTAAAGTTAATTATTTGCTCAGCCATTTCAGCACTGCATACAGCAGAAGGGAGGCAGCAGCGGACGAACGGCTCATGGCTCCAGGTATACGTCTAGTTCAGCAAGTAAAGGGCAGTAAGGATGCTGCTCAGTTAACGAGGGTGCTGCACAGGTGAGAGCAGGCAGCCTCATCCTAGTTTATAGGGGCGGAGAGGGAAGACTTCCTGAAGGAAGTGATGTTTCAGCTAAAACAGGGGGATGGGCAGGAGCTGGGGCCGTGTGGGGGATGGAAGGAGCAGAATGGGTGGTAGAGAAAGGGACTAACCCCTGAGGTCCTGAGGATGGCCAGGACACATCCTGAAATTTTTCTACAAAAGCCTCACTGTTTCTAGCTGTCACACACCAAGCTGGTCGACCTGATGCCCCGCTGGCCAAGGTGACACGGCTGGGCCACAGTACCAAATGCCACGAATTCATTCTTTTCTCCAACCAGCCAGCTGCCCAGGTCCGAAAAGACAACTGTTTTAAAGGCATGGTTTCATGCAGGCATGAAATAAAGTTACTTCAGGGATGCCTGCGGTAAAGCTGAAGGGAACAGCCCGAAGACCAAAGGAAGTGTGCTTTATTGAATTTACAATGCAGAAAATATTTGTAGCTCCTTAGATGTTCGTATTGCTATAAAAATTATACTTTATGGTATAATTATTAATGGTTTGAAGAGAAATAAACAGTATAAATGAAATATGGCCGATACTATGAAAACGTAAACCATGTAAATCAAAATCACAAAACAATTAATTTATACTCAGAGGCCTACTTAATATATACATATGAAATTTCTTACACACATATACAATAAAAGCCCACAAAAGCCTTCACTCTGAAGCTGATCACTGTACAAATATGAAAATAAATCTTTATCTTTTAATCTCAATTTTATCTTCAGCAAGAGGATTGTGTGACTTGAGTTTATGCAAATCACATTTGGTATTAATCAAATGTCACATATGTCATATAAAGCAGCAAGTGGAAAATATAAATTATGAAAATGCATGAGGCTGAAAGTTAACAGTGAAAAATGTCTCCTTATCCAACATTCTTTTCCATGATGAAATTAAAATATTATCCAGTGTGTCAGGATACATTAAAAAAAAAAAAGGAGCAGTGTATAACTGATTTTAGAAGCCCTCAAAGGAAAAACTGAGTCAAGATGAATTAGTTGCACAAGACTATATGAATGTGCCACATTAATTCTAGGCTAAAAACATTATTTTTTAATCAAAAATACACTTTGAAAACACTTTCCTGAAATGAAATGTTGGTGATAATGATGATTTCCCACTAATGCAGCTGAAAGAGCTTCTAAGTAGCTTTTCTTTAAAGAAGATTGGTCACCAGAGCTCTAAGTCTCTGATTTGGATTTTGTTGCCAAAATATTTATCCAGGTTCGAATAAAGATGAGTGCTTTGTCTATGTAATCTCCATCCAAGTCAATTTGGGTGTACTAGCCATACAAGCCAGACACAAAAGCCAAGGCAATACTTCTGTATCAAAGATATACTCTATGTACAAACTGTCAGACAAATACAGAGAGACACTCTGCGGGGGGGAGATAAAGGCAACACAGTAACAACTATACTCAGAGTTTTGTGCAACTGCACCAAACACCTGAACAACTGTCCCATATATCAACACACAGATCCTTTCTAACCCGGGTTCCAAAGATGCCGCAGAGGCAACCAGCAGTGGCAAAACGTATATCTCACGATGGCACAGAAATAACACCTCCTCCACCGCTCAGTTTGACACTATTAGACCAGCGAGGCGCTCTTTCTGGTCAAAAATGTAAACTTGGTGCGACCTAAGCCATTGACAGAAATGCATGGTAGAGTTGCCAGGGATAGATCAAACTTTGCGGTAAAAACACCTAGATGTCAATAGAAGGCATGCTTTTGCAAACTCAAGGATGTTGTGGCTCTTTATAATCTTGGTGTGTAACATATCTGGTCAGTTTTCACTTAAAAGAAAATGAAACTGGGGAATTAAAGATTTGATCATAAAAATCATAAATGGGAAAAACTGCTCCATGGAATTGTTTTAATTCAACTAAAAGGAATGTTATTAGCTTACGTAATACAATAAATAAGTTATTATTTAAGGTTTTTCCAGCAGACTACTTGGAAGCTGGAACTATATGAACCAAAGTAAGTTCAAACCTCTAGCTGGGGATAACTTAATTGGTTCAGGGCCACTGAGAACCAAAAGCCAAAAACCAGGCTTCTCTAGGGTCAGGTGTTGACTCCTTCAGCTGTTAGAGACCTTTCAGTGGGGAAATCTGGGAGGCACTGCAGGTTCTAGAAGGAGAGCAAGACCCACCACATTGTTGGTGAGGAGGAGTCACTAGTCATATTAAACAAAGGACTCTGACTTCCCATTCCTAAGGACAGCACCTCTTGTGAAGAGATGAGTTTCCAAAACTATACATAACATTTTTTTCACTGTTCATTATTTCAGGTAGTGAATGCTGGCTATGACAGAGTTCAGAGATTTGTACCATATTGGAGATTATGCTTGTAAATCATGGGAAGGTCTGAAACAGTCATGCACATTTTACTTGGGCAAAATGTTAAAGTGGTAGTGTTTTTTTTTTTTTTTAATGAGATAATTCACATCCCATAAACTTCCCCCTTTTAACAATTCAGTGTTATTTCATGTATTTACCAAGTTAGCAGCCATTATCAAAGTATATATTCCAGAACATTCTCATTCCCCAAGGAAACCACATCCCCATTAATGGTCACTCCTGTCTTTCCCTAGCCATGGCCATGGCCATGACTGGCGGGTATATATGTTTAAGTGAAGAGTGACAACTTTCCTGGGCATTGTACTTTTACCAGTATGTGGCCTCCTATGATTTTCATTAGAATTTTTAACATGAAACTTAAATCACAGACTTTGTGGAGATGTCAGTACCTTGGTTTTTTTTCCTAACTTTTTGTCACACAAATGTTTTTTCCTCTGTATATAAAAACAGATTTTTCTATCTCCACTGAAGCCTACAATATTATTTTTTCTCAATTAAATTCTGTTGTTTCAGAAATGAGAAAAATCAATGCCCCAATATTTAAAAAGTCCGACTAACCAGAGTCCTTATAACTGTGGGTCATCGTGGTCTCCTTCCCACTCCTTACAGTGCACAGAATCCGAGAGGCCAAGGCCTGCAAGGCCAAGCTGCTTGTTTTGCAGGTGAGGAAACAGATCTATTGTGGGCTGCTGACACGTCTGAGACCACAGGCTAGTTAACAGCAAAGCTAGGACAATAATCCCCTTTTACTAGTATTCTAGTAACAGATATTGGAAAAAAAAATGTTGTTTTAGGTTATCTACAAAGTTAGCTACCACGTGAATCTACATCAGGAAGTTTCTTCTACAGCTTTGATCTGAGCACATGATTTTTTTTACCATTTTTTTTTTTACATGTTCTCTTTTGAGACTCTGTAAGGACAAGATAAGTACCTTCAACCACGGGGCCCCAATCATTCACTGAAACATAGCAAAGAGCCAGGGCTCCAAAAGGATCTAAGAGCACAGTTCCGAGGCCCACACTGTCAGCTTCCACCTGGCCGTGTCTGGAGGACGCACGCCTCTGTGAGAAGCAAACAAGTCACAGACACCCAGGACTCTGGGCCTGAAGACCTGACAGGCCAAGGATGTTTGGGATTTAACTACTGCAACAGTTCTTCATCTGCGTTGACTTTCTGGAACTGGTCCCGGTCAGATTGGTAATGGATTTGCTGTCATCTTCATCGGTCCTTTTTTTCACTTCCCTGGGGGAAGGGGGCAGGGGAGAGAGAGGGAGAGAGAGAGAGAGACAGAGAGAGACAGAGAGAGAGAGAATGCATTACTGAGGTACAAAACTAAACCACAAATGGTTCTGTAGAAATAAAAACAAGACGGCTGAAGCACTAGCTGTATGTCATCCGGACACTGTTCTTGCGAGGACCATGTGAATTTGTTGGGCCCCATTTTATATGTGCAGAAGCAAAGGCAAAGAAAGAAAGGTGAAGCGATTTCCCCTCAGTCACGTGGCTGGAGAAGCCACAGAGCCGGGCTTGGAACCACGCCTGACCTCTGAGCACAAGGCCATGCTCACACATGCACGAGGCAGGCACACATGAGACACACATGCACAGGAACACACACACACATGCACACACACACCCTACTACTGCTCTCTCCTGTGGTCTCACATGCTTTCCAGTCTGCCACACGCACAGCTCACTCCTTAGCACTCTGGAACCTGGCTTCCATCGCCGACTAGTAGTTGCTGACCTTAACAAAAGCAATGATGACTTCAAAACCACTCTTTAATTATACAGGATCATGGAGATAATGATGAATGCTTAAAATCCAGGAAAAAAAATCTTCCTTCTGCCTCTTCCTAACTTTCCTTTAGCTAGAGGCTACAATGACAAAAGAACTTCACTTTCACAAGTGAAAACCTCCTAAGGATAGTATCCTTCCAAGTGTGTTCCCAGGGATGCCTGTGAAACATGCAGACCCTGAATAGCACTCCCGACTGTGACAGCTCATCCCCAGGAGGCCCCCAAACAATCCTACCTTCCCCATCAAGCCTGGGGAGCTCCCACCATGGGCTGTCCCTTCACAATACTGGCTCTGTGAGTGCTTAGATCAACAGAATGCAGGGGAAATGGTGGGCTGGGACTCCAAGCCAAGCATTAATAAGGCCTAGCTGCTCTCAGGTGCCAGGGCTCCTCAGTGGAGAGGGCCAGCAGAGTGGCCAGAAGGACAAGAACCCTGGTGGCAGACACCCAGCCTCAGCTTTACCCCCACGGCCGCCTGACCGAAAATGCATGAGACTTCCCAAGCAAGAACAGTAGAGGAAACTTCCAGCTCAGATCTGGTAATTTCAAGAAACTAAAAAGTGGTAGTTGTTTCAGGCAACCACATTTTGCTTTATTACAGAGCAGCAGGTAACTGAACCTACTAAGAATTGGCATAATCCTAGTACAGCAACACTGTTCAACCAAAATATAATGCAATCCACATGTAATCTTAAATTTTTTAGTAGCCATGTTAAAAAGTGTAAAAAGAAACAGGTAAATTTAATTTTATTAATATATTTTAACTCAGTATAGCAAATATATTATTTTATCAAAAAAATAATAATGAAGTATTTTATGATTTTTATACTGTCTTCAAAATCTAGTACACACTCAGTACCTACAGCACATCTCAATTTGGGTTCGCCACATTCAGGTGGCCCGTAGCAGCCAAATTGGTCAGCAGGACTCCAGAAGGTGCTGATATGTGCTAACTTTTGAAAACCACTATACTGATTTGGAAAGAAGATATCTCAGGAGAAGAAAAAAAAAAAAAAGAGGGAGGAATTAATTCTTGCTGAAGACCAGCTAATAAACGCTATACTATACATTTTCACATTTTTCTTATTTAATGCACATAAACAATCACACAACACAAATACACATGCATCCCTGACAGGTGACAGGTGAGCATTATTATCCTCACTTCACAGATGAGGAAACAAAGACCCAGGAGAAGAAGGAAGGTAGACGATCCAACCTAGGACACGTCATAAGACTCCTTTCAGACTCCTGACCTCCAGAACTGGAACGTGATACACGTGCATTGCTGAAGCAACAACACTTGTGGGAATTTGTTACAGCAACAACAGAGAACGAATACAACTTCCAACTGCATCATCTCAGACATTTGGTCATTCAACAAATGCTCAATTTATGCCAAACGCTGGACCTTCTATTAGTGAGTGCTGAAGGAGAGAGAGAAGGCTAAACAAATCATTCCCAGGTCCCGAGACAGCTGCTAACACACATGCACGGTACACCAGTCGTGCTGGTCTGCGGGGAAGGAAGGCGTTGTGGAGATGGGGCTGTGTGGACACTTTGACACTGGAGGGACCTCTTGAAAGAACAGGAATTGACCTTCGCTTAATGAGGAAAGGAGATTCTAGGTGCAAGGAACAGCATGCATAAAGGCAAGGAGACATAAAAGAGCTTGGCCACAAGTAGAATTAAGTTTGCTGTGTCTACAGATTATCATTCCTTTGGAAAGTAAGATTAAGAGATGTAACCAGAAAGGTGGGTGAGGCCAGGCTGTGAGGGTTTGCACATGTTGGATACAGTCACGCCTCTGGAATTTCCTCTGGGTGGTGGGTGGGGATATGGTTATGAAATTTTAAAAAGAGGTGGAGGTTAAAAATATAGAAATTGGAAAAGTCGCCAGCTAGAGACAGTTCTATAAGCCCTGGGGATAGACATTAGGCAGAGAGAAAGTAAAGAAGAAGAGAATGTGGAATGCAATCCTGAGATTGCCAACAGGGAAGCAACAAGCCGATGCACCAGAGTGGTGGCAACAAGCCCCAATGTTGCCACTTAGTAGCTGTGTCACTTTGAGCAGGCTGATTAAGCATTCTAGTCCTCCACTTTTTTTATCTGTGCAATGGGTATACTAATCATAGCGCCTTCACAAGACAACTCACATCTCTCCCTTCTAGACGGTCCAATAGCCTCTACCAGCTACAATCATCTGACTGTCTGGTCAAATGTTCTCTCTCTCTCTCTCTCTCTCTTTTTCCCCTCTCATTACACTGCATGGCCTGCAAATATTTATTTCCTCAGTACCAGTACTGAAACATATATGGGGCCTCCAGAGGCTGAGAGCTCACAATAATGCAGACATTTTATGGAACCTGAAAGCGAGTATTAGGGAGGAAAAATAAGTGGTCCATCTGGCCTTTGGTTTCTCTAATCCACCATAAGTACAGGCATGTCCTTCTCACTTCAAGGAAATCAGACAGATATTCCAAACACCTACAATAGGTGTAAGCCTGGGAAAACTACACTCTCTCACCAAAACTACCACATGCTTGACAACTGCATGTAAGGTGACTCTATCTCATCAGCAGATTTCCTCTCAACAGGCTCAGCTCCTGGGCTGAATGGAATTGTCAGCCTGAGCACTTCTTGTGGGTTTTTTTTTTTTTCTTTCAAATCTCAGACCATTGATCAATTAAACACTTTGGAACTTGAATCTACTGCAAAATGCACAAAGCTTGTGGTTCTGGTGCTGGCAAGTTCACTCGCCAATGGACAATGATTGTGTTAAATGTCCTGTCAGCACTGCAAGGAAACTGCATTTCTAGGAAATACTTTTCCTGGGATTGAGAGGTTTCCAGAAAAAAGCAATACTAGTAGTTCAGGGTGTTAACCAAACATTCATGGCCTCCCCTCAAAACAGAATTCTGTTTCAGACAGTGCAAATCCATAAACTCGTCTAGCTCACCTTTTATGACATGAGACAGCATGAAAGCGGCCGTGATGGTAATTGTCTTGCAAGATCTAAATTGAGAACATAACATATTTTACATTATACGTAACTTTCTTAAGGATGTAAAACCTTTTTTTAGATGATTTTATTTATTTATTTGAGAGAGAAAGATAGCAAGAAGAGAGAGCGCCAACAGTGGAGAGAGGGAGAAGCAGACTCCCCGCTAAGCAGGGAACTCCATGTGGGACTCGATCCCAGGACTCTTGGATCATGACCTGAGCTGAAGGCAGACCCTCAACGGACTGAGCCACCCAGGTGCCTCAGGATGTAAAACTTTAAAAACGATCATTTCACTAGTGGCAACTCTACCATTTCCATGTAAGACTTAGGCACTTTAATAAGCAAATCTGAAGGCAGGATATAAAGCAAATTAAAATTTTTAAATATTTGCTTTATTTATAGTTTTCATATTTAACACATCGCTAACATAACGAAACCAGGGACCTCACACCAGGCCATAATGCAACAACAACAATAAAATAACTCCCTGGTGAGTGATTCCCAAGGAGGGAAATCGTGATCAAAAGGCCTCTGTGCACAGGTGTGCTGGGTAAGGAAGCACAAGGCTGTGTGGGGACAGCAGAGAAAGCATAGGCAGCTCACAGCCTCGCCCACCATTACGATACAATAAAGAGCATCGATTCGGCACTCTGGGTGTGACCGTGGCAATCTGGAGTCACTTTAACTGTAATATGATCCTGTAAGACAATGAATTTAGCATGAAGTAGCAACTGGTATTCCGTGGCATACCGGCGGTTCTGTGTAGAAGCACAGACTGGCAGAATCAGAGAGGAGCCTGGGGGTCGCTTCTCCAGCCCCCTCCCTCATTTTACAGACTAGAGATGCCGAGAGAGGAGGGACTCGTCCAACTCCACAGCTGTTTGAGGGAAGATTTAAGACCGTACTTTGAGCCTCCTGCACCGTGGTCCTCCATCAAGCGGGGCAGGAGGCAACAGCCTGGCAGGAGGCCTGCGCACAGTATCCTTCTCTGCTGGGCCGACCAGCAGGTCAGCACCCCGCTGCCAAAGCTAGGGGGCCCCACCCCTGCCCGAAGCGGTTCAGCTTTGGGCCCAGCGATGCTCTAAAGACCTGCAGCTCCTCCCCAAATCCCCCCTATCCCAGCAAGCAGAGCACTTCTACCCAGGAATCCCCGGGTATGTTGTAGCAAAGTGCCAGCACGAACACCTGAGAAAGGACCAACATCTACTAGTTCAGCAGTGAGTCCACCATCAGTGCACCTCACCCAGTCCCCCCCCAACCCCCACCAGCTGTACTGAATGAGCCTTCCTTGGTCAAAATGGCCAGCAGCCCCTTCACACCCACAGGTACATGGAATCCATTATTTCACCCAGCTTAGTTTTACCTGGGCTCTTGTTTGACAAATGTGGTATGAGCCCATGATTCTCCTACTAATCACAGGCAGAAAACCATGTCATTCCTTTGAATCTACACAAGCTTAAATGTTTGCCTTTCTTCCACCCGATCTAGGTCACACTCAGAGTTAGCGCTGTCTTTGCTTCACACAAAGATGATTTCCAGCATGGTGCGGGCAGGTGGCTCTCTCTCGGACTGATGTCAAAGGAGATAATGTTCAAAGACTCAGTTCGAGCCCAAGATATCTGCCAAGGCCTGCCACAGACTATTGCCAAGCAGACCATTTAAAGTCCTGGGGCCTATTTCCTGATTTTCTCAAGTGAGGGCAAGGATCTTGCCCAAGGCTCCAGTCTAAGCAGCTGGTAAGCATTATAAACACCGAGTCATCAATAGAAAAGCAGCACTGGAACACTGTGATGTATTTTACTTGTCACTGTATAGGAACAGAAGAAGCCATCTATCATACTAAAGCTAAGATTCTTATAAAATTTCACATATGATCAGAAAAAAACCTACACACCCCAAATTATGGCTTCGCTTCGTCAGCAATTAAAGAGCACTGGCCTGATTTTGTTCATGCTCATTTTCTTTTCTTTTTTTCCTTTCTTTTTTCTTTTGGATATTTAATCTCTTCAGGCCAGTAAAGAATCATCTTTTCATTTGTGGCAGAAAACCAGGCAGAAGACATAAATCTAAAAGATAATGTTGTTATTTCTTAAAATTCAAATTTACTCCAAGGATTAAAAAACACTCACATTTATATCCAAGTTCCTCAAGGATGTAATTTTCATTCTAATCTACATCCCAAAATGTTATTTATTATTAACACTACTGCCTGAGCTTAATAATTACCTGAGTAATTATTTTAATAAAGTGCTTCCAACTGGCATGATACACAATTTGCTTTGTTGAGTTGCTTTTTTTCCCCTTTATCCCAGAAAATGTCATAATAGGTAGCTAATTTCATAATAGTCTCTTGTGTTTAAAATCTGGTTCCTGGAAAGGATTCATACAAGTCAACTATTAGCTTTGCGGTGACATTTTGCAGAAATGTCAGCGACACCTCAGATGCACCTGCTTTGTTTGGCAGTAAAGGTGCTTTGCCAACATTCACAGTGAATAAGCAGCACTACCAGTTTTTCTAAAATCCGAGTTCAATTGTTTCTCTAACCACCACTGAAATACGAGACAGTGTTTCCCAATGTATATTCACATTATGGTCCAGAAATCAGGCATATGCACCAACTACGTGAAAATACAATCCTGCATTCAGTTTTCCAAATATAAGACAACATTTTACCGAGCAAGATGGAGAACAGCTTCCACTATATTCGAGCCATCTTTGTTGCTGGTTTCACAGAATAATGCCCCATAGGTCTGTAGAAAAGAAATAAGCACAATTAAATGAAGCCTTTACTTAAGGCTTCTGGAATTTTAGCTTTTGAAACCAACAAATAAAATAAACATATTCTCCTGTTGAGTATTCTAACAGCTAAGAAATAGGATTCATGGTTTTGATACTTTAAAAATAGTGAATTTGGGTCTACTTCTTCCAGACACAACAGCTCTGAGTCAGGGGACTTTTTATTTTGCCTTAAAAGCAAGCACAATACACCATTTCATGTTTTAAGGTTCTTATTCTCCACGGTCCTACCAGTTGCTACAAGCGTTCTCTATTGGATAATCTGAGAGAGGTAAAAATGGTAGCTTAAGGTAACCACTCACGAATTAAATATCCATCAAAAGTATGTCTCCTTTGGGCCGGCAGCTAACTCGCATCCCTTCACACTGTCATCTTTGCCTTCAAGATTCAGTAACCTCCGTGTTGTTAAACCCAATGGACGCTGTCTAGGGCGTCCCAGCGGTTGTGGATATGACCACTGATCATATCACTCTCCTGCTTCACACCTTTCAGTTTCCCATTCCTCTTCAAGTAACGCTCAGATGCTTCCCCAAGGCTGACAAGGCCTCGCGTCCATGTAGTCCCGGCCCAACTCCTAGCTTTACCCGCCACCCTCCTCCCTCGCTCTCAATGCTCTGGTTACGCTAATCTTCCCTCTGTTTCTCCAATGTTCCAAATTCCCCCTTACCTCACGATCTTTGAACCTGCTGTTCCCATTACCTGGGTTATGCCCATCAACCCCCTTCTCCAGGCTGACTCCTACTTACTTTTTGAATTTTTCCATAATCCTCCCCTGAAATCAAGTTTCAGTGTTGTCTAAGCCTGGCATGTCCCTGTCAGGTCTTGCTATTAGGAAACCTCACAGCCCTCTGCGTTTTCTCTGTACTGCACTTGCCACAGTTGTAATTGATGAAGTTAGTTTTGTGCATCTTTGCCTGGAGACAATGTCCTTTCAGCAAGGAGAATTGCAGGGGCCTTGGGCCTGGGTGCAGGTGACACAATTCTGTGTGGGAGAAGGGGAGGATGTCATGGCTGCTCTGGAGCACGGAGAGAGAGAACAAAAGGAGGCGGTAAGAGTCCACAGTGGGACCTTTACCCATGAGCCTGGGGAAAATCGATAAAAACTCCACAGAAAATCTATAAAAATTCTACAATGAATGTGAATGAGTTTCCAGTGGAAATGCGTAGCGTTGTTTCCAAGTTTTACGGCTAGGATGTTATGGGGGACATGGAGGGTCTCTCCGAGGCTACAGGAGGGTAGGGGTCACAAGATGTGTAAGTGAGCAAACCTTGGGAACTCTGAAGTCATGAGGAGGGGATAAACCCGGCATGTGGCGGGGAATCACAGGCTCTCTAAGGGAGCGTGTGGGACAATGTGGCACGTGGATTACATACATTTCCTGCGTATCCCCCAGAAATGAACTACACGAGGACACGGACTGTCTGCTGTGTGCTCCAGTCTTTCCTCCACACATGATCAAGTGCACACGATTAAACGTGTTGAATGAATCTCCTCTGTGCTTCGCTGCCTAGCTCTGATGTTTAGTATGTTTGGTTCATAGTTTTAAAATTAAAACAAGAAAGATTTTCCAACTTAAAACAGTGGCACTGACCCTTGTTTTTACAGTCCACGTGCCATACTACAGCGCAGGCTGTCCATGGGCTGAAGCAGACCACAGAGGCAGCCGTATCAAATCAGACTGCAATGGCGTGGACTTAGCCACCCGCAGGTACCTCTGATGCCTTGTTTGGGAAAGACAGGTCCTAAGGGGGCCCTGGAGCAGCCTCACGCACTGGTAATAACGGGAGATAAATGCTGCCCCCAGTAATAAACTGGATCGAAATGAGCCTCATGTTCTATACAAGCATACAACCAAAAATAATTTTAGACTATTCAACTAAGCACAAATCTTAGAGAAAAAAAACAACTTTCCAAATTCTCTTCCAGCCAGGTAACACACTGCCCTTCGGCACAGTAACCTTCTGGAACTAAACCATGTTTTCTAAACAGGACACCCATTATTTTTCCTTGACGTGGATTCCAGAACTAGGAGGAGTCCAGGAACTGGCCGAGGGTGAGGAGGAAGGCAGGATACTTCTGGTTCCTTTGTCAATGCTCTTCAATGGGGAAAATTGCCCAAGTGATCATTTTACCTCCATGAGAGGTTTAATCCTTGGTACAATTACTTACATTCATTAAAGTGTGTGTGGCGAGGGTGGGGGTCGGGAGGGCACCTGGGTGGCGTAGTCAGTTAAGTGTCTGCCTTTGCTCAGGTCCTGGGATCAAGCCCTATGTCAGGCTCCCTATTCAGTGGGGAGCCTGTTTCTCCCTCTCCTTCTGCCCCTCCACTCCCCACCCCCACTCATGCTCAAGCGTGCTCTTTCTCTCTCACTCTCAAATAAATAAATTTAAAAAAATAAAAATAAAAAAATAAAGGGCAGGGGGACACTGGGAGTTCTGCCTGAATAAGAAGGCCAGTAGTCCCATCGGAAGGGGTGAAGGGTTGTCAAAGAACCTTGTTAATCGAATGTAGACGGGAGTGAAGGGTCGCCAACTGCAAAGTTCATGAATGGCTACGTCTATTCCAACAGCCCCATTTCACCCTTACCATGGCCAGTTTTTCTCCCAAGTATCCTGGGACACACTTCTGTTCCTCTGCTGCAGCAGCATCACGGAGATCAGCCTTGTTTCCTACCAACATGATAGGAACACTCTCCTGGGTTGCATCCTGCCAGGGGAAAAAATGCTGTGTGTTCATCAAACACTGAACAAGTTCCACTGACAACAGCAGCTTCCACTCTCCAAATGCCCCGTGGGTTCTGCATGACCTGGAGGTCATATCTCCCAGCCTCAAAATCTCTCTACAGAGAGCCAAACTTCTTCCCATCACCAAGCGAAAACACTGAACTTCTGAGAGGTTAAACAAGAATTTGAAAAGGCCAGGGCCACGATGTAAATGTTCCCTATCACCCCTGCCACCATACAAACCAATATGAACTCAAGGGGCCTGACCACAGAGCTATATTTGGCTGTGGCACCCACACAATTTTCTGTGACTTTCACTCCAAACGGTGCTGATAACAAGTCAACTTCATTATCTCAGGCACAAAACACACAGGAAGATCCCTCAGCCATAACGGGATAAAAACAGAACGTGGGCTTTCCACACTCACTGCAGTCCGGTTCACAACAAAAGCAAAATGTGAAGGTCCTAAAGGTTAACACTTTTCTTACGAGGAGTCAATTACCTATCATTCAAAGGAATCGATTCTAAGGCTAAAGCTCCCAAATCCACCTTTGCAGGTCCACGTGAAACGTGGGGAACAGAGCTGCTTCGGAGGCCACTCCTCCCACCACCTGGCCGCTATACCGGCTGTGGCCCAGAAATCAGGTGAAACGCTTCATGTTTCTGCCTCAGTTTCTGCACTGGTAAAATGAAGGGGTTAGTAAGGGCACATCGCACCTTAGCAGGTTCTAATGAGAACAGAGAAAGCTAGCCTGACTGGCCCAGAAAAACAGGGCTCTGGTTCCCACACAAGAGCAGCAGCAGCAGCCCTGACCGTGACCCTCTGCCGGGCCTCCAGGTACCAGCTGTGCTTTCAGTTTGGTGCTACACCTGCTACAGGATCAAGAAATGAGCCTTGAAAACGATGGCATTACATCTGATTTCCCTTCTCTTCAGACCATTCTCCTCCGACCAAGGGCACCGAAGTGTAGTAACAGCAGAGGGGAGATGGGAATGGAGGGCCGTCCCTGAAACTAGGTGTGGTGTCCATCGATGTGTTCATTAACCGTGTTCTTCTGCAAACTGTTCAGGTTCCAAGGGGGCAACTTTGGAAGCCATTCAACAAATACTCACTTAAGTGAGCCAAGAACCCAAGCATCTAAGTGACTTCCCTAAGTTATGTCAGTAAATACAGGCAACTCCTTCCAGTCTTGTCTTGAACAGCACCTTCCAGGGAGGCTGCCCTGATCACACCATCAGGCCCTTTACTCTGCCCTCTTGTGTCCACAATATTTATCATTCTCTATCATTCCATTTATTTTATTTACTTGTTTGTTGCTTATTATGTTTCCCCTACTTGGATACAAGCTCCCCTACTGTGGGCATATTCCAGGCTCTGGAACCTGCACAAAGGAGGGACTCCAAAAATACCCTGGAATGTGAAAAAGTCGGTTAGAGATCTCATGTCTCAAGTGTCTCCTCAATTCAACGTTCACCCAAGCATTCAACCAATACATTACTCACAACAAGTAAGTAAATGGCCATCATTTAATTTTACCCATGATTTTATTGCACAATTTTGTAACTCAGTGGCTTTTAATCGAAATGTATTAATTATTAATTCACCACTGACATTCCATTACCCCTCAGCCCTTGGGCCTATCCCAACAATCACACTCTCAGTTTCCACCTGTATCTCTAGTGGCCACATAAACTGTCCCCACAGAATGTCCTTCAATTAGAAAGGGCCATGGCAAAGGTTTGTCATGCCCTTTTTTCCCAAGGGTAGAAGTCAAAAGCCAAGTAGTATCTAATTTTTCCCTGTGAAAAATTCAAGAGTTCATCTTGAATACAGTTTTTGTCCTTTTCAGACCCTGTGAAAGGTGATCCACAGAGCTGTAAAGGTCACTTACCACATGTAGGTGATTAGCAAAGGATGGCAAATGATGGATGGGGTCCAGGCACACCAGCTGTAGTGGTCACTAACGGCTATTTCAACACTGTGACTGACCTTGCCTTTGGGCCGCCAGTCCTTGTGCATCATGCAAAGACTTAAAATGAAGACTACGTCCAAAAGTTTTAACAATAAAAAGTTTTGCTGTGGATTTTAAATTTCCTGTGGGTATGAGTCCATTGGGATGATGTTTTTCTTTGGACTCATCATTCTACCCCAGGGAGATCCATCTGTTCCCGTGAGCAGATGCTTCTCCTCTGTGCATGGAATGTACCTCGGAACTCCACTCTGGACACCAAAAGCTTCTTTTCTCAACCTGCTGCTTACTCTGGCTCTTTATCACAGCAGCAACCAGGGCTGACTCAGGAGATCCAAGGCCCCCTTCAACCCCTCCCCTCTAAATAACCACAAACCAGAGTCATACACTGTCTTCAACTCAGGTTTCTCATAAAAAACGAGAGTAACATTACACTTCTTACTTCTTTCCTCAGAAATGTTACAAAGATTTATATAACATGTGGAAATTTTGTGAAGTAAAAATGCTACATAAACGTCAATACACTTGCATCATATTTATAATAATTTTAGGTCATGATATTTTGCTAGGACAAAATGCGTATTTCTTTGTCATTTCTCAAATCATTTCTTCATTTAGAAAGAGAATATAATTCTATTTTCTTACAAGGTATAAAATAGGCCCAATGGAAGACTCTAGAGGCTAAGTTGATATACAGCGATCAGTTCTCTGTTTAGTCATCACTGCACTGTTTAATGCCTGTTAAAAATTAGAGATGATACACTTAATTGGAAAATTCTATTAGCCACTAGTTTTTTTTTTCCAAGAGAGTATATTGAACCACAGCTTGAACTGAATTTTATGTTAATTAATAACCCGTTAGCAGCACACTAAGTGTGGTCAAAATCATTTCCTACTTCTAGAAATTATCTACCATGAAACCAAAGGATATGAAAGCTCCTCAGATGAAAGACACTATCTCATTTAACAACAACAACAAAAAAACCCAGCATAGTTGTCACCATGTTTAAGATACCACTTGGTTAAAAAAAAAGTTTTACTGATTTTTGAGACTCTAAAAAAAGAAAAAAAAGCCACTTGGTATTTCAGGGGCACCCAAATTACCACCAGAATAAGGTTGAGGACACAGGTGCTAACGGAGCTGGGCCTTGCACGTGCTCATATCTGGCACACATGGGGGTCCCTTGCACACCCAGTCACATACACACCACCCCAGGCATTAAGAGCTGCTTCTTCTCAGGTTGCCCACATTTGCAGTTACTTCCAAAGGGGTTCTAATTTTATCTGTAAGAAAACCAGAAGTTTTATTCCCAGAAGCTCCCTTCAGTGGTATCCACGGCTCTGGGGAAACTCGCCCGGCTACCGAGGAAGAGACCAATACTGCCAAGCGCCATGAGACACTCCCCCTCTCACACCCAGTCAATGCTCTCTAATGGTGTGCACGTCAACAAAGAAGAGAAACCGCGTCTTCTAAGATGGCCCATGACGCCTGTGTAGTTTTTTCTTTGTTGCTGTGTTTTGATATCTTACCTCGATCATGTCCACCCATTCTCGAACACCGAGAAAGCTTTTCTCGCACGTAACATCATACAACAGCAGAACGCCATCTGCTCTTCTGAAGTAAGACTTGGCGATACTTCTGAACCTGGCAAAGAGGAAAGCGTGTAAATACCAGTTCTAATCAGTCTGTTGGTCAGGTGCTACCCTTTCTTCATCTCTTTCATTCTCACTTTTTTCTCCCTTTCTAAGATAACCTCCATTTAGAAGAATCTCACGGCAACCTTGCACTGGGACAGAGCCACCTCAGAGGGCTGGAACGACTTAGTGGAGGGGAACAGAATAATTTGGGGTATGATCTACGAGAGCCAAACAATTTCTCCAAGAATATCTATAAACGCAAAGTATAACCAGGACAAGGCTGAGAGTATAATTTCTAAAAATTTCAGGTCCTGCAACAAGCTCCCAAACCCATGTGTGGGACACAGGGAAGGAGGGAAGGAGAGGCCCGAGAGAGAAAACTGTGGTCTGGGGGTGGGAAGGGAGTACTGGGGGGGTGGCATGGAAGAGGGCCTAATGATGCGGAGTGCACAGCATGTCAGCTTTACACACACGGCACGTGGGCCGGTTTGCTAGCGCAAGAGCACACCCCTGCGTGTGTGTCCCAACTCTAAACCAACTGCAACACTTAACAGCATCTTTAAAAAGGCCACATCGACTACAAATGTTTTTTAAATACTGAAAGTCTCAGTGTCCTAGAGAATGCGAGCTCCCTGCAAGCAGCTTTTGTGGATTTGTGTCTGTTTCTTGTTGAATCTTTGGAGCCTAAATGGTGCCTGGTACGGGCACATATGGGTACGCAGCCCATCCTCGCTAGCTGAGCAACTGGGGAGATGCTATTTCCGAAGAGTTAGGCAGGATTAAAACCTACACTTGATCCTTCTGGTCATAAGCAATGCAGGCAAGAGAAGGCAAGGTCACCAGACATGAGTCTTCTACTTAGTTGGTGCCTCTGCCCTTGAATGGAGGGGAGCTGACAGATTCCCTTTTCTGTCTTTTATTGAGCCTGGCTAAGTGCCTCCTCACACCGGCACTGCATTCCAGGAGTGCTGCCTCGCCTACGTTCTCTCGTTCAGAAAGGGCACTCTCCTTTTCCCAACTGAACAGCGGCTCAGAGGAAGCCTGAAGACCTCCACACACAACTGACAGGTAAATGAAAGAGGAAAGAATGTGGGGATATGCAAACATTCCCCAAATCCTAATGCACTATGTAATTACACAGTGTATTATAATTATAGGATTATGAGCATCAAAAACCACCAAGTGTCCCACAAGGCTCGTCCATGCAGACCGAAGGTGAGCCCACAGCGCTGTGGGAAGCACTTGGAGAGCCTGACCAGCTGTATCCCAGAGCTGCAGGACTGTGGGCTCTCCGTCCACAAGGAGAGTTTTCATCTGAAAATCAACTCCTGAAAGAGAATTACAAGAGAACGTTGGGACCATGATGTAAATAATTTCACTGGTTTTGACTCTCAAGCCCTCTGTAGATAAGACAAAAGCCAATAACCCAACACTCAATGAGGTAGAGAGGGAAGAATGTAGCCTTCAAGGAGAGCAACCTTCAAACACTAATTACAAGTCAGAACACACATGTGCGTGCAGATGCACCCTCTGCAGGTTGGCTGAGCTGGGGAAGGCTTTTGGCTACAGACAAAAGGAAAATCTACGTTCTGTTTGTCCGTGTGATTACATGAAGTCGGTATGTCTCTGCGTGTTTATGTGTGTGTGCATGTGGACGTGTGGACGTGTGCATGTATCTGTGTGTGGATACGTCGAGGTGTGCACATACACCATGCTCTTGAGCAACCGAACAAAACGCGGTGGTCTTTTCAGGAACCAAATCAAAGTGAACTTGCAGATTTGTTACCTTCAGGGGTATGATGAAGAACCATGAATTTACAAAGACGCCCATTGTGAAGAGGGTATAATCAATCTGTTCTAGTATTTCTCATCATCAAAGTAAGAACTCTTTAGATCAAGAAGAAAGGTAAACAATAATTTGCAAACCTTCAACTCCTTTTACTGATTAGTATGCAAATTTGGGAAATCAGGACACTTCCTCTCTTGTTCTCAGAACTGCTTACTCGTGTATTCAGCTGTAAAGGAGGGGAAGGGATCATACACCTGGCTATGATTTTGACCATGACAAAGTGGCCATCAACAATGTCACTTTGCCAAGTGACAGCTTATCAGAAAAGCTTTTGCCGGTCACCTTGTGTAAAACTGCACCTCTCTCCAAACTTCATCTTTTTTTCACCCTTTGCTGTCCTTTGGGGTGAAGTTTCCTTGAAGGCTGGGATTTAGTTGCCTCTGTTCATTGTGTGTCCTTAGCACTTATAGCAGTATCGTGCTCCTAGGAGAAATCAGGAACTGTCTGCTGAATAAATGAATCTGTCATCTCTGGCTCTAAGCTTGGTCTGGCTGCTCTGACTGGCTAAGTGGATACCTCTGTCCTTTGTCAGTCTTCTTTTCCTAAAGCTGGGCCTTCACCAAAACATAAGACCATTCTGTAGATAAGGATACACACACACACACACACACACACACACACACCCCTATATATTATATATGTATACAGAGAGATCTGTGTATATACTTTCTATTGAAAATAAAATCAAGCTAAAAGAAGGTCATTTCCCCATTACCAACTGGAGAAGGAACCATACCCAGGGTGGCACTTGTATTTCCTCAAAATTCATTCTTGCAGAGCCTCATGAGGAAACTAGACTTCCCCACTGCAGCATCCCCAGCAAGCACAATCTTGTAAGCCTTCTGTGAGCTGAAAGATTTATGGTCACCATCCACCATGTCTGTCTAGGGGGACAAAGCCACAGTGGGTGACAAAGGTTGTGCCAGTTGTCTTCCTAATAAGTTATAAGGCACCAAAAATTCACAGTGTTCATGAATAAAATATCCCAGAAACTACCTACCTGTGGTGACAGAGCTGAGATGGGCTTTCTTGAAGAACTGACGACGCTGCCCTTGCTAGTGGACCCCTGGGGTTTCCAGTTTAAGATGGCAGCCACACTTTTGGCACCAAACATCTCTTCATCCTTTATATCAGGAACCTGGTTTTTGTTATTATTATTATTATTTTTTTTAGTCAGCCATTAAAAAACAAAGTCTCTCATTACACATATATATTATGGATTAAAGAGAAGAAAAATACGTAGATGAATCTATAGTCAGTTCTGTTATGGAACAGAGTAGCCCCAAATGGCAATCTGTGAAAATTTCTCCCTACCCTGATGAAGAAAAATACGTTCTACTGACTATATTTCATATTTATAACCTTTAAGTCGTATTCCCATGACAGATACAAGTCAAACAGGGTGATAGATTTCTACCGAAGGTATGGCCCTGGGGCTTTCTGGGGCTTACATCTATGTCTGAAGCATCACCCCCAGAGCTCTCCTGCATGCCGTGTGACCTCTGAAGTGCCCTCTGGTGCTTGTATTCCACCTCTGAGTCATATTCGTTGGAGTCTCTCAGGGTAGACAAGCCGCTGTCAAAGCAGCTCTCAGGAAGGCTGTCCACCTCACAATTCACCCTCTGCACAGGGTCACAGAGGGCCAACGAGTCACAGTCCTCATCCACGTAGGAGGAGCGGGATGACCTGGTGATAAAGGAGAAGACAGCTCTACCCGAGAGTTCACAAAGCTCAGGACTACACAGCAACGGACTCAAGAGGACCAACAACTCTCCCTTTTGCCAAGAATCACGATGTAGTCCATGACTATGCATCAGGGGAAACAAAATGTTCAGAGCAACACCAGCTCATTCTATGCAACAATCAATTAAGATAAAGATACTCAAGTCTAATATTTAATAAAAATGAAGCCATTTTTAAAAATCACATTCTGTATTTCCTAATAAGAAAGGAATTGCAGTGTCCAGAGCATAAATGCAATCTCAAGTTAAGAAAAATGTATGCAGGAGATGTGAAACTTTTTACTCTAATGTGGTCAGACCATACTCCAAATAGTTTGTCCATTTCTGGATAACAGCTCTACTTTTTAAAAGGGATGCTGACAACCTAGATGGGAAACGTAACCATGATGACTGTGAGACTCAAAATCCTCGGACACAAGAAACTGTGCCATGAGCTCAACTTCAGTCTTACTGGTGTCCCTCTTCAAATCCTCAGAGAAGCTGACACATGAAGATGAAGAATACATTCTCCTAGGTTGCAGAAGACAAAATAAGGGCCAACTGATAAACTTTTCTAGGAGTCATATTTCTTTTTTTTCAAAGATTTTATTTATTTATTTGACAGAGAGAGAGATCACAAGTAAGCTGAGAGGCAGGCAGAGAGAGAGGAAGGGAAGCAGACTCCCTGCTGAGCAGAGAGCCCGATGCGGGGCTCGATCCTAGGACCCTGGGATCATGACCTGAGCTGAAGGCAGAGGCTTTAACCCACTGAGCCACCCAGGCACCCCAGGAGTCATATTTCTAATCAACATGGTAAAAACGACAGGCAGTTAGAAAGGTGTGGTACCAGAATATGACACAGGGAGTTTTCTGCCACTAGGTGTTGATACATAGTCTAGTAAGACGCTTGTAGAAGAAGTTTCACAGGGAGATCTCCCGGATAAAGGCAGGAACCCCTGGCTTCTATGGAAGTTTCCATTTGTGAAACTCTCGAACATCTTATAAGTGAGGGAGAAATTAACATCCAACAAAAGAATCAAAAGAAACCGCATTATTTCCCTATTTACTTTTGCTTTTCCATTTGATTTTCCCAAAAACCTGTTTATACTGAAATAATGGGGCACATGCGTGGCTCAGTCAGTTAAGTGTCAGACTCTTGGTTTCGGCTCATGTCATGATCTCAGTGTTGTGAGATGGAGTCCCATGTTGGGCTCTGTGCTCAGCTGAGTCTGCTTGAAGCTCTCTCTCCCTCTCGCTCTTCCCCTCCCGCTCATGTGCTCTCTCCCCAAAATAAATAAATAAATCTTAAAAAAAACTATTTTAGTACCATTAGCAAATGCTTAAAATTAACTAAAAAAGTAAGAACCACCAAACCCTCCCTAAATATGTTACGTAATTACAAAGTCTTTCTCCTGGGGGCATATTCAGACCATATTGTTAACTAGCAAGCTCTGTGTGTCTGTGTGCATACATACATTTTTTTGTTGTTTCATCATTTATGAAATTATCCTTCTAAAACTTTTAGCCACACTATAAGGAACCTAGAAAACCATTCTCATTATAATATAGTACAAACTACTTCAGCTCCATACCATTATTAATCAGAACTTTTTTAAAAAACATTCAGATTTTTGATAAGAAGGGAAGAAGTGAAATACAGAATTGAGAAATCACTTCCATGAATATCTAGACTCCAAATTTAAAATATAGGTACAGATCAGATTTTCTCAAAGTCAACATATATATACCCTTTAAAAAAGTAAACTATTCTTACCTGCCCAAAAATATTTTCATAAGTAAGTATGTACTGTTGGGGCCCATTCCACGTTAAAACCTGTTAAACCCCTAGGGCCTGCCTGGGCCTACTTAGCCATAGTGACTCCATGTTGCCTAGGTAGCCATTTTGTTGTTTAATAAATGCCTCAGCAGTTACCGATACCGGTTCTGAGTAACCGTTGCTAAAACACATACCTAAAACAAGGCCATTTCGTTGTTTAATAAATGCCTCAGCAGTTACTAGTATCGGTTCCGGGTAACCGTTACTAAAACACACAGGTAGGAGACATCCAATCATCCAAAGCCACATATGTAGAAGTCTGCGGTTGTGCCCTATAAAACTAGCCTATAAGACCAAGGGGTGGTCGCTCTCTTCGGAGGCGGCCCTGGCCGGTTAGTCTAACTTCTAATGCTTGGCGAAGAATAAGGCTTTGTATAACTTTCACTTTGTGTCAGTCTCTTTCCTTTGATAACAGACCCAACAGTATAAATATAGAACAAGCTATATTTTTGTTACAAATCTTAGAAAAACACAAAACTAAAACAAGTATACAAGTTAAAATCCAGTAAGGTCACAAAAGCAATAAAATTAAATTTAAAACATGTTTTTAAGTTTTTATATTAGCATCAAAAACTTCTGATATTAAACTTCTGATATTAAAATAATGACCTTCCAAAGAGGACATCAGTCCAGATCCTGGTGGCCCACTGGTTATTATTCAGGGTGATGAGAACAAGAGTGCTCTACTTCTGTCCCTCTGAGCCACTGGGGTGTGATGACTTTGTCCCTTAGAACCTACTCTTGAGGAGTTCTTAATCCAGTACGAATGAGCCTTATTCATGGTGTGTAATCTTTTCTAAAATGAACCATGGTAAAATTTCTGAAATAATTTTCAGTAATGTAGCTTTTCCCCTATGTGCTTAGAATTGGTCTTAAATATCAGTCCAGGAAAATCATGCTGCACCCACATAGTTTTTTAAAAGTAATGTCTTTTTCTCAATAACAGAACAACTGAGCTGCCTGCATGTCTACAAACCATCAACATTTGTTATTTCACAAATCACTGACAATAAAAACATCTGATACCTGTACAGCATTTCCCTCAAAGTGATCACCAATAAGCCCTGGTAATAAACCTTCCTGACCATTTTGCTTTTGCCAGGATAGTTAAGAACATTATTCTTGGGGCACCTGGGTGGCTCAGTGGGTTAAGCCGCTGCCTTCGGCTCAGGTCATGATCTCAGGGTCCTGGGATCGAGCCCCGCATCGGGCTCTCTGCTCAGCGGGGAGCCTGCTTCCCTCTCTCTCTCTCTGCCTCTCTGCCTACTTGTGATCTCTGTCAAATAAATAAAATCTTAAAAAAATATATTTAAAAAAAAGAACATTATTCTTTATTTTTTTATTGATTACAAGTTTTTATTTAAATTCTAGTTAGTTAACATATATGGTAAAATTGGTTTCAGGAGTAGAATTTGTGATTCATGACTTACATGTAATACCCAGTGCTATTTACAGCAAGTGCCCTCCTTAACACCTATCATCCATTTAGCTCATCCCCCACTGTTTTCCCTCCATCAACCCTCAGTTTGCTCTCTGTAGTTAAGAGTCTTTTATGATTTGCTTTCCTCTCTCTTTTGATCGTTTTTCTTCCCCTATGTTCTTCTGTTTTGTTTCTTAAATTCCACATATGAGTAAAATCATAGGTATTTGTCTTTCTGAGTTATTTTGCTTAGCACAATACACTCTAGTTCCATCACCATTGCAGCAAATGACAAGATTCCATTCCTTCTGATGGCCAATATTTCATTGTAGATATATACCACCTCTTCTTTTTCCATTCATCAGTTGACAGACATTTGGGCTCTTTCTATAATTTGGCTATTATTGATAATGCTGCCATAAACATTGGGGAGCATGTACCCCTTCAAATCAGTATTTTTGTATCCTTTGGGTAAATACCTAGTAATGTAATTGCTGGGTCACAGGGTAATTCTTTTTTGACTTTTTGAGGAACCTCCATACTGTTTTCCACAGTGGCTGTACCAGTTTGCATTCCCAGCAACAGTGTAAGATGGTTCCTCTTTCTCCACATCCTCAGCAACATTTGTTTCCTGTGTTGTTAGTTTCAGCCATTCTGACAGGTGTAAGGTATCTCATCATGGTTTTGACTTGTAATTCCCTGATAATAAATGATCTTGAGCACCTTTTCATGTGTCTGTTAGCCATTTTGCATGTCTTCTTTGGAAAAATGTCTATTCATGACTTCTGCCCATTTCTTAACTGGATTATTTATTTTTGGGTGTTGAGTTTGATTAAGGTCCTTATAAGTTTTGGATACTAATCCCTTATCAGATATGTCATTTGCAAATATCTTCTCCCATTATGTCAGTTGCCTTTTAGTTATGTTGACTGTTTCCTTTGCTGTGTAGAAGCTTTTTATCTTGATGAAGTCCCAATACTTCATTTTTGCTTTTGTTTCTCTTGCCTCTGAAGATGTGTCTAGTTAGAAGCTGCTATGGCTAAGGTTTAAAAGGTTTCTGCCTGTGTTCTCCTCTAGGATTTTGATGGTTTCCTATCTCACATTCAGGTCTTTCATCCATTTTGAGTCTATTTTTGTGTGTGTGTAAGGAAATGGTCCAGTTTCATTCTTCGGCATGTGGCTGTTCAGTTTTCCCAACACCATTGGTTGAAGAGACTTTTTTCCATTGGATATTCTTTCCTGCTTTGTCAAAGATTAGTTGGCCACATAGTTGTGGGTCTGTTTCTGGATTTCCTATTCTTTTCCATTGATCTATGTGTCTGCTTTTGTGCCAGTACCATACCGTCTTGATGATGACAACTTTGTAATAGAGCTTGAAGTCCAGAATTGCGATGCCTTCAGCTTTGGTTTTCCTTTTCTTCTTCTTCTTCTTTTTTTTTTTTTAAGATTTTGTTTATTTATTTGAGAGAGAGTGCACAAAAGTGAGAAAGATCATGTGAGCATGGTGGGGGAGGGGCAAAGGGAGGGGGGCATGTGGACTCTCCACTGAGCAGGAAGCCCAACCCAGGGCTCAATCCCAGGATCCCGGGATCATGACCTGAGCCGAGGCAGACAGTTAACTGACTGAGCCACCCAGGCACCCCTTTGCTTTTCTTTTTCAAGACTTTAGACTATTTGAGGTGTTTTCTCTTTGCATACAAATTTTAGGGCTGTTTGTTCTAGTTCTGTGAAAAATGCTGGTGGTATTTTGATAGGGATTGTACTGAATGTGTAGATTGCTTTGGGTAGCATAGACATTTTAACAATATTTTTTCTTCCAATCCATGAGCATGGAATGTTTTTCCATTTCTTTGTGCCTTCTTCGATATATTTCATAAGTGTTCTATAGTGCTCAGAGTACAGATCTTTTACCTCTTTGATTAGGTTTATATTTCATAAGTGTTCTATAGTGTTCATAGTACAGATCTTTTACCTCTTTGGTTAGGTTCATTCATAGGTATCTTACGGTTTTGGTACAAATGTAAATGGGATCTATCCCTTGACTTCTCTTTCTGCTGCTTCATTATTGGTGTATAGAAATGCAACAGATTTCTGTACATTGATTTTATATCCTGTGACTTTGCTGAATTCATGTTACTGGTTCTAGTAATTTTTTTGGTTAAAGTGTCATGTCATCTGCGAATGTGAAAGTTTACTTCTTACTTGTTGATTTGAGTGCCTTTTCTTTTTGTTGTCTGACTGCTGAGGCCAGGACTTCCAGTACTATGTTAAATAACAACTGTGAAAGCAGACATCCCTGTCTTATACCTGACCATAGAGGGAAAGCTCTCAGTTTTTCCCCTTTGAAGATGATATTAGCTGTGGGTCTTTCATACATGACGTTTATGATGTTGAGGTATGTTCCATCTATCCCAACTTTGTTGAGGGTTTTTATCAAGAATGTATGCTGTATTTTATCAAATGCTTTTTTGGCATCTATTGAGGGGATCCTATAATTCTTTCTTTTTATCAACTGATTGATTTGTGAATATTGAACCACCTCTGCAGCCCAGGAATAAATCCCACTTGATCATGGTGAAAAACTGTTTTACTGTACTGTTGTATTCAATTTGCTAGTATCTTGTTGAGAATTTTTACATCTGCGTTCATCAGGGATATTGATTGGCCTGTAATTCTTCTCTTTGGGGGGGGTCTTTGTCTGGTTTGGGGATCAGGGTAATACTGGTCTTGTAGAATTAATTTGGAGTTTTTCTTCAATTTCTATTTTATGGAACAGTTTGAGAAGAATAGGTATTAACTCTTCTTTAAAGATCTGGCAAAACCCTTTCCCTGGGAAGCCATCTGGCCCTGGGCTTTTGTTTGTTGGGAGGTTTTTAATTACTGGTTCAATTTCTTTCCTGGTTATCGGTCTGTTCAAATTTTCTATTTCTTCCTGCTTTAGTTTTGGTAGTTTGTATGTTTCTAGGAATTTATCCATTTCTTCGAGATTGCCCAATTTGTTGGCATGTAATATATAATACACAATATTGTCTTATAATTATTTCTATTTCTGTGGTATTAGTTGTGATCTCTCCTCTTTCTTTCATGATTCAATTCATCCTTTCTCCTTATTTTTTTGACAAGTCTGGATAGGAGTTTATCAATTTTATTAATTCTTTCAAAGAACTAGCTATTAGTTTCATTGATCTCTTGTTTTTTGTTTGTTTTGTATTGTTTATTTCTGCTCTCATCTTTATTATTTCCCCTTTTCTTTTGGATTTAGGCTTTATTTACTGTTCCTTTTCTAGCTTCTTTAGGAGTAAGATTGGATTGTGTATTTGGAACTTTTCTTGCTTCTTGAGGCAGGTCTGTATTGCTATTTACTTCCCTCTTATGACTGCTTTTGCTTCATCTCAAAGGTTTTAGACTACCATGTTTTCATTTTCAGTCGCTTCCATGCATTTTTAAATTTCTTCTTTAATTTCCTGATCTTCGTGATCTTTCCAGGTTTTTTCTTGTGGTTGACTTCAAGTTGATATAGCATGGTGGTCTGAAAATATGAATGGTAGGATCTCAATCCTTTTGTACTTGTTGAGGCCTGATTTGTGACCCAGTATGCGATCTATTCTGGAGAATGTTCCATTGGCACTTGAAAAGAATATATATTATCCTGCTTTATGATGAACTGTTCTGAATATATCTGTTAAGTCCATCTGGTCCAGTGTGTCATTCAAAACCACTGGTTCCATGTTGATTTTCTGCTTAGATGATCTGCCCATTGCTGCATGAGGATTGTTTTGGCATCCCCTACTGTTACTGTATTATTATCAATGAGTTTCTTTATGTTTGTTATTAATTGATTCATATATTTGGGTGCTCCCAAGTTGGGGGCATAAATATTTACAATTGTTGGATCTTCTTGTTGGATAGACCCCTTAATTATGATAGAGTACCCTTCTTCATCTCTTGTTATAGTCTTTGGTTTAATATTTATCATATCTGATATAAGTATGGCTACTCCAGCTTTCTTTAGATGTCCATTAGCATGATAGATCGTTCTCCATCCCCTCATTTTCACTCTGGAGGGGACTTTAGGTCTAAAATGTGTTCCTTGGAAGGAGCATATAGATGGGTCTTGTTTTTTTATCCCTTTTGATACCCTATATCTTTTGACTGGAGCATTTCATTCATTTACATTCAGAGTTATTATTGATAGATAAGAATTTAGTGCCATTGTATTCCTGTAAAGTCACTGCTTCTGGAGATTCTCTGTTCCTTTCTAGTCTTTGTTGCTTTTGGTCTTTCTGTACCACAGAGAGGGTCCCCTTTAGTATTTCTTGCAGGGCTGACTTTGTGGTCAGGAACTCCTTTGGTTTTTGTTTGTCTGGAAAACTTTTTATCTCTCCTTCTACTTTGAATGCTAGCCTTGCTGGATAACGTATTCTTGGCTGCATATTTTTCCCAGCATGTTGAATATATCACACCACTCTCCACTGGCCTGCCAGGTTTTGATGGAAAGATCTGCAGAACCATTCCTCTGCACCCCCTACCTACTACAATGTTTTCTCCCTCCAGTTCTGCATTTTGTTCTCTCAGTATTCAGAGCTATTCTTGAGTATTTGGAAGATCTGATATTTATCTAGCTGTGTTTGAGGGACAAGGCAAGCATAGGGTCCCCCTACTGCTCTGCCATCTTAACTCTCAATAGTTTTTATTCTTTAGAACAAAAGATCTCAAATGCAAAGGGAATGAATATGAATTGCAAAGTTGCATTGGAGGGGCACCTGGGTGGCTCAGTGGGTTAAGGCCTCTGCTTTCGGCTCAGGTCATGATCCCAGGGTCCTGGGATCGAGCCCCGCATCAGGCTCTCTGCTCAGCAGGGAGCCTGCTTCCTCCTCTCTCTCTGCTTGCTTCTCTGCCTCCTTGTGATCTCCCTCTGTCAAATAAATAAATAAAATCTTAAAAAAAAAAAGTTGCATTGGAAATGGAGAGCTAGAAGCCCAAAGCTTTTGCCTTAACTTCTACTTTCAAGGTTTGATAGCCACCAGATTTAACTTTTTAAGTAATAACAATGGACATATATATTTATACACACAAGTACACACATGTAATCTTTCAGTCCTTGTCGCCAGATCTCAGGTTACATATGACCAATATATCACTTCATTTGATTCAAAATAGAGCTAAATTCTCACTTCTGTTAAATCTCTCTGACTCTTTCAATACAACAGCTCACAAACGTCTGCTAGTCATGTTTCTATTTGTTTTGAAGGTTTCCTCGAACACAGCTTACATAGTATTATGCTGAGCTATTAAACATTTGCAGATCATGCCAAGAGTCTCAACATCCTATCCCACGTATATGGCAACATCCAACACTGTAGTTCTGCTTGCTTCCCTCTAAGAGTTTTCAGAGTTCACTTCTGAGGAACAAGATGTAATGAGAGAACGAGGTCAGGGGAAGCATACATAAAATCAAGTCATAACAATGTCTTAAGGAAACCACTTTGCCCTCTCTGAAACTTTTCTACTTTGAATCTTTACAGGTTTCAGAAATTTTAAATAAGATAGCAGAAAATAGAAATTAGTGCCCAAAGTAGATTCTACTGTTTTAATTCCCCTCTAAGGAAATTTACTTTCCTTTTCACTCTGATCCAGAATTCAAATGAAAAGTAAGTAGGTGTTACCATACCTGTCATAGCCCAGAGGATGAAGACAATGACCATTAAATTTGGGACTGCTCCTAGAAATTGTATTCCCTGGTGATATATTACTTATGCGCTGAAATACATAAAATATATAAGCAACATTTTGTTATTCCATAAACACATAATACATATGCACATATATATATCACACTAATTAACTTCTAATGTAATTAAAAGTTTGGTACCCTACATGAGTAAAGGTGAGCACAAACACCAAGATAACTCCTGTAGTACTCTCTCTGCATTGTGTCTTAGATCCAAATCCCACTGCATGAGCCATAAAGGGCATCCTGGTTGCCTGCATTGTCTAGGACTATGAAAACCAACGTCTTTGGATTTATCTCTTCTCAAACCATAATTTGGCTCAGTGACTAAGCTAAAGGCTAAGGCCTAAAGCTAAGGTGAAGGAACCCTAAACTTGAAGCTGACCCGCAAAAGTGGGAGAAGAGGATTTCTGACACATGTAGTCAGGAAAATTTCCTCAAAATTCCAAGACAGGCATAGCTTGTTTCTGCAGCAGGGTTTTAAATCCAAGGCCCCCACTCTGATCATCTCATGACCTAAAGAATACTCAGTGTGTCTAAACACACTCCTCAGCCAGACGCACCTTCTCCCTCCTCTGAAATGGGAAGTATTTTCTCCTACTTCGATAAGATTTCCCATTTTTCTTCTATCATTGCTATCTGTGCACAGCTGAACTCCCTACTACACTATAAACTCTTCCAAGACCCAGGTCACACCTTACACATCTTTCTCTGGTTTCCTTGAACAGCTAACAGACAGTTGGTGAACATCTAGGCATTTATCTCGGCAGAAGGATAGCATATCCTTTAATTTGGGAAAATGTTGCCTCCTCTATTTAAATGGAATAGTTTCGCATTTTTGTAAGTTCCCCCTTTAAGAAAATACATGATCTTCATCAAAACACTCTACTATAAGAACAGAATGTATTATAAAATTCTACTACATACCCAAGATCTGTTGAACTTGCTGTACTGTTTTCAAGGGCACTCCTAAGACCATCATTACTGTCATGTAACTTCCGGTGAGCTGTTCTACACAGCAAATAAACAAACAAACAGATAAGGGAAGTTGGGGTAAAAGCCACCTTATTCACAGGCTGCAAAGTTCAGAACACTGAGTTACTTACCACCTCTTGCAACTTTCTACCACTCCTCTTCAAACCTCATGAACTGAGATCATAATTCACTACTAGAACTACAACTTAATTGATGTATTACCTCTCTTTTAAAGGTCTCAAGGCATTTCAGGAATTAGCTATGCTGTTGGAATCCACTGTTCCCTCAGGTAGCTTCACAGTGTAAATAGGTTTCTTGAAGGTCTCTGTTTCCTAAATGCCTAGACCCAGGTGGCCCTATGTGCCACTCTCTGTCCCTGTGCACATGTCCCAGCCAGGCATAGATGCAATGTGTTATGTCACACTTCTTTCTCCCGGCTACTCCCATGTCTTCCTTATGGCCTGATGCTGCCCACCAGGCACTGTCAGGTACCAATGAAATGTTCTGATGTTGACTCTGGGTTCAAATCCCATGCAGGCATGTACCTTCCATATCATTGATGGGAGTCATCTGACCTGTCAGAGCGGTGGCAATGTCTTCTAAAAACTGAGGACAATAACAGAGCCTCCCCCTGAGAATGGCCAATCTGTCTCTACTTAAGGATGGTCCATCCTTCAGATCTCAGCTCCGCCAGAACACTTCCTGGACCTTCCTGGTTCGGAGAAAGTTCTGCACTATATGCCCTCAGTAGGCACATCCCTTTCCCCCCACCACTTCTTCGGCATTTTAATGTTTATGTCTATAATAAGCCATCAGTTTCCATCTTCTTCCCCTAAATGGGCCCCATAAAGAGACAGAGAGACTTTTTTCTTTTTTTTTTTTTTCACTTGCCATTCTATGCTCAGTTCCTGGCATACCTGACCTATAAAACGTGTTGAATAAAGTCTGCTGGACGAATGAATAAATGAATGAGCAGGATTACTATAACATGTCAACTCTGTAACTGCTACAGGTGAGACTTAACAATCATTCAAAATGGGGAAAACAAACTTGCCAAGTCTGATCCTCCTTCATCTGGGGAGACAAACCAGAACTTACATGGGTAGAAGAGAGCGCTGAGGTAGAGGAGGGGGAGGTCTTGTGGGGAAGGCCCTCAGAGGCTGGGATTATGGTAACTTGGATGTGAAGTTGATAAGCAGGTGTAATATTCCAGTAGGGTTAAAAAAAAAAAAAAAACAACCTAAGAAAAATCGCCGTCTCACCAAGAACAATATGTTGGGCAAGAATGATCGTGGGTGTCCGGTGCTCTGACGTGAGCTAACAGGAGATTCCTGACAGCCTCCCGGTGTGCTGAGCTGCAGAGACAGCCGCTGAGGTCTGAGCCCTGAGTCTTTATGGAGGTGTAACAACATCTCACCTGACTTGCGAGGACTTAGAGAGAATTATACTCTAGTCCCTGGATTTGAATAGTTTATTTAGGATTAAAAGCAGGGGAAGGCCAAGTGCTGAATGCACCACAGCGAGAAAAAATCCACATGGACCTGCAAACCCAGTCTTGAGAATATGACCACTCCTGTGACATGGGGCACATGTCTCATTCACAAAACATTAGGAAAATGTGAATGCAATGAGCGTTTTATATGAGAACTTACTGGAGTATTTCAACTTGCCTCTTAAGACTATTTCGATCTTCTGTGTACTCTCGGATTATTTTCAGATCCCTGTAAAACCATATTTTATGTTTGAACCAGAATGAGGTATGCAGTCCTGCCTTACACCTATCCTGCAGACCCGCCTTCACCTTTCTCAAAGATCTGTGTCCTCGGCCATGGTTTTCTATCGTTCTGTCCCTCTGTGTGGTCAGCAGCCCCACACGCCTGCATATCCCCCCTCTGCTTCCTGTGTGAGGTCTTGGTCTCCCTCCCAAAGCCAGCTCCATTCCTCACGGCACCATGACGCTTCACCTTCTGCTAAACCCCCTCTCCCCAGGCACTCATTAGCAGTCCCTTCAACCCAGCCTGCTCTCTCTACTTTGACCCTCCGCTGCTCTTTCTCTGCTTTAACGCAATCCCAGCCCAGCTATTTTTCTCCTTCCTTGTGATTCCTTCTCCTCTCCCTGCCTGGCTCTCCCCTCCTCACCGTAAACCAAAGAGAAGTCCACCGGACCAGGGTCTCTCCGTGTGTCATAAAGTCATGCTCAGTGATTCCTGTTGCTTTATTACAAAGCTCTGGCCTCCTCTTGGTAATGTCCCCTGAGAACTTCAGTCACTCACCACCAGCCCCTATTTGGCCCCAGCCTCATTTCTAAGCAGACAAACCCCATCACTAGCTTTCAAAGACTCTCAGGCTCTCAACTGTCATCCACAATAACCTGTCCACTCACTCTGTTGATGATAAAGCTAAAAGGCTCCTGGGGTGCCTGGGTGGCTCAGTCATTAAGCGTCTGCCTTCGGCTCAGGTCATGATCCCAGGATCCTGGAATCAAGCCCTACATCGGGCTCCCTGCTCTGCTGGAAAGCCTGCTTCTCCCTCTTCCACTCCCTCTGCTTGTGTTCTCTCTCTCACGGTCTCTCTCTATCAAATAAATAAATAAAGTCTTTAAAAAAATAAAATTTAAAAAAAGGTTCCCAACTGATGATAGGAATTCAAGCTCCTTAGCCAAAAATGCTGGGCCCTTGCATTATAGCCTTAAACTGGCTTTTAAATTTTTAGATTTTGTTTAACTTTTACTCTTCCATTTGAAATACCTTTTCCTATCCAGAGGTCTGAGCACTGTTACCCAAGCCAGTCTTACCTGTCCCTCTGTTCTTGCCTCTGCCTTCCTTACTGCTCACTTAGACCAACTCTGAGACTCTTAAGAGTCTCTGAAATGGAGAGACTAAAAGTCTGTATCTCATAGGACATTCTATGGATTGCACGAGTTAATGCTAGGAAGGTCCTGTGCACGGTGCCTGCCAGATGGCAGGGCCGCCTGCGTAACCTCACTGACATTGCCCCTGCTCCCCCGAAACCCCGATCAGCACAGGCCAGCTCCTCCCAAGCTGACCTCAAGCGTCTCCTCTCTAATAAATCTCTTCACCTCTTCTGAATAAAAAGGACAACTTTATCTACCATCACATGGCAATGGACCCAACCAGCAACACTGCTGAGATTGTTTCTGACACTGCTCAGCTCTATGAAGCTCCGTAACCTTTCAGCTTCGTGGCTTTCTCAAAGAACCTGAACTTCTCATACAGCAGAGACCACAACTTTGCTTTTCTTTTTTTCATATATTCCACACTCATTACTCCTTCTATAAGTCAGGAACCTGTATACAATAAGTACTTAAATGTTTCACAGCTGACCATTACAGAACCTTAATTGTGATTAAGGTTTGCAAGCAAATAAAACAAAAAGCATGACATTTTCGCCAAGTGTACAAGTTTATATAGACACATGCACACACATGGATGTATATATCTCCATATACGCATTTGTATGCAAATCTGTGAATGCAAATACCCACATAAGTATCCATATATATGGACATATATGGGTATATGGATATATATGGATACTTACATTGGAATTTGCATATATATACACACATATATGTATATAGATCATACATACATATACATGTGTGTATGTACCTCTGTGTATGTGCACTTCAATTAGCACTGACCGCCGACATTTTAGGTATATTCTTCTGTTCCCAGTAATTCAAACATCTATTAAGCCCCGCACTCTCCAAAGCAGTCAATAATTATACTAATTAATCTTTTTGTTAAAAAAATTTTTTAACGCAAAAAATTACTAGGAAATAGGACACTGAAAGTGAAATCTTTGGAAAGCAAAGAACATACCAGTAAGGTCAATAAATAACCCTTTATGATTACGTAGCTGACTTCATTCACATGGATGGCCATCTAGACAAACAACCCGCTCAAACTAAAGAATAAAATGTCAAGTTTCATACATTTCTGAATTCAGAGTCTGATCGGCATAATCACTTTTCAAAGCATCTAATTCACTCTGAAGAAAGGCTATATTTGTCTGTGCTTCTAAAAGATCTTTCTTAACTTTCTGATTTTCCTGAAGGAAAGGAACAGCACAAGCATTAGATTTCGGGCATCTTCCACCCGGGAGAGTCAAGCGTAATGGAACCTCACACCCCACCCCCACACCTCCACAGTCCTTCAAATCTTGGGTGTTCGAGGAACTAGTTACCAATTCAAGGTGATTTGAAAATATCATAAGGTAGTAAAGTCTCAAAAAGCTAAATCTTTGAAATTGTTCTTTTTTTTTATTTTCAAATTTATTTATTTATTTATTTTTAAATTTTTTTATTCATTTTCAGCGTAACAGTATTCATTGTTTTTTCACCACACCCAGTGCTCCATGCAATCTGTGCCCTCCCTAATACCCACCACCTGGTTCCCCCAACCTCCCACCCCCCACCCCTTCAAAACCCTCAGGTTGTTTTTCTGTGAAATTGTTCTTTTTTTTAACGTTTGACATTTGGTGCCAAAAAACTCCAGTCGAGACATGATCATGATGTACTTTAACATGTTACTGGCAAATTAACTCAGATCAAACACGTAAACATCTGTTTTACTCAATGAGAGCTATGAATCTACTGACAAATATGCTGTGAAATTAACAGTACTTATCACCGGGCAGACTGGCTAATTTTTATAATATATCTCATCACCTAACATTTGTGATTTTTGCACTTAAAAATAGTGTGGTTTTTTTTTTAAAAAAGTCTGTTTTTCTTAAAAAAGAAAAAAAAAACACTGGAGGCTTCCAGTACAAAATGATGGGACTGAACACTCTTCATTCCCTTTGAAGACCCCATTCCCATGAAATACCAAATAACATGAAATAAACCAATACAGGTTACAAGAATGCAAGAGGGGCCCCCCAACAGTCAAGTGAATTAAATACGTTTCTGGAAGATGGAAACTGGATGGAAATGTGCTGACAGAAGAGAAGAGAACAGGAGCATAGTAGGTCTGGAAGAGGCATGAGAAAGGTTGTACCACAGAGCAAAGGAGGAGGCAATTAGCTAGGCAGGACCCACCCGCCAACAGGTGGAAAAGGAGCTTAAAAACAGAGATTAAATTTGTGTATTAAGGCATGCAGCCCGCAGCCCCCAGGCCATCCTCTCTTACACTAGCAAAGAATAGCAGATAGTCAGATTCAATTCCCAAGGCAGTAAGACAGGGCTTGTCTTTTTAAAAAGAACTGAAGTGGGTGCCTGGGTGGCACAGTCAGTTAAGCATCCAACTCTTGGTTTGGGCTCAAGTCCTGATTTCAGGGTCATGAGATAGAGCCCCGCCTCAGGTTCCGTGCTCAGCGTGGAGTCTGTTTCAGATTCCCTGCCTCTCCTTCTGCCCCCACTTGCTCTCTCTCTCTCAAACAAATAAATAAAATCTTTAAAAAGAAAAAGAACTGAATGACCCCTATACAGTGTCCTAAGGCTTCTTATCCATATCCCACTCATTCCGGTCATCAGGGGTCCCCCATTCCAACAGCCAGCTTCACACACACAGCTCCTAGGAAGACACCCTCTCAGGGAGGAGGTCCCGAGGTAAACAGACCTATTTACCTAGGTGCACAGGAATCCTACATCAGCTACCTAAAATGTTCAGAAATTCCAGGATGATGTATGGGTAGAGAGTTTAAAAAACAATCAGACCAATAAGAACTGAAATTTTGGAGACTCCAAAATTAACGTTTTCAAGGAGAAAAAACAAATTCCACGCATTAGGAAGAATAAATAAGAAGTTGGAAGGCATCAGTGGATGATATCCTGAAGATGCCAGAGTTTGTTTTTACAAGAAACCAAAAACTCAACCAGGAAGTGCAAGAAAAATAAGCAACTCCAAATACATGAGCAAATGATCCAAATACAGAGCTAACTAAGATGTGGCAAAATTTGGAACCGGTGGCACATTCCAACGTGACCATGAAGCTAGGAGCCTTCTCTTCTGAGTGGTATGGGGATAATGAATGGAGAGAAAGAAATGCACTTGCAGCAAGCTGGCTCACTTCTGGGCTCAGCAATGAGAGTATTTAGAGTCCTAACAAAGGAAATGTTCACTAGTGGCTTTTAACTTTTCAAGAGTCCACCTAAAAACAAAATAAAGACAACTTAATGATGATGATAAAACAGATACAAAAGCTGTCAATTTGGCAACAGAAAGACCAAAGGCAGGGTCACAAAGATGGGAAAGGGACAGAAAGAGGAACGCTGGAGGAAGAAAAGGGCAATTATCCCCTCATCCCACAAAGCCAGGGATACAGAGCAGAGCTGAAGTTGCAGGAATGCAGGGTTAACTATGTGAAGTGCAAGGGCCATGCCACCATTGCTGTGAATAAGAAATAAATAAAAGCAGGTGGGGAATCATTGAGGATAATAGCCTGAATAACATGTTTGGTCAAAGGTACATCAAAGGCTTTCTCTCACTGCAGTATTAATTTCTCTCCATCCCCGGAACACCGATAAACAGCACAATCGTGTCTAGTCATCGAAGAGGAAATGTATTTCTGGGAATGAAAGGTGATTCTTACCATTGATAAATCATAAATTTGCTTTTTTAAGGCAGCCACATCTTCTTTTTGACTTAGGTGTTTTGATTGTTCTTCTAGCTGAAAGAACAAATAAAAGCTGTTCATGTACAAACTCACTTTGGATTGATTCAGTTAAGTTTATTAGTATCCTTGAATATATAGCTATAGGAATTCTAAAAGTCTTCAATTTTCGACATGATACAACTTTGTAAATCATTAAGCTACATATAATCCATGAGGATTTGAAAACTTGGTTTCAATAATTTAAGCATTTAAAAAGAGTGTTGTTTTTTTTTGTTTTGTTTTGTTTTTGGCTTAATGAATTTCCTTTGAAACAACTGAACAGCCCTTTTGGGAAGCCATTCAACTATTAAGTGACCTAACTTCACCTTTTCAGTTACGTTGCATATGAGTCTGGACCTTTATATTCTCCTAGAAATTTATCTGTACTTAACACTTGCTACCCTGTATTATAATTATTTACGAATGCCTTACCTCTCCTACCAGAGTCCAAGATTTTTAACAGCAGTGTTAGCGTCAGATTCACTTCCTTTTTTCACAGTGATTCCAGTAAATGCTTATTAGAATAACTGAAATCAGTAACATTTAAGTGTGATAGGAAGCTAGTGACATATGCACCCAGACTCTATGGATGTATACCGCAGCTTGCTTTCTGGGTGACTTGTCAGTATCACCAGACTAAACCAGCTCAGGAGCATCTCTAACATGGAAAACTAAAATGTCTCTCCTACAAAGAGCCGACAGTCCCTGGAAACGGTGGGGATCCGTGGGTTTCCATTACTGAGTAGTTATGCAGTGACCAAAATGAAGCTAAATTTCATCACACTAAGTCAAAGCCTAAGTAATCTGATGCTGGACTTTCTTCATCTTACCAGATGCTTCTATTAAAAGTTTTCACACGAGACCACGACTCTGCCCCCTGGCCAGCTCTGAGAAGAGCCCCTGATTTTTTCAGATGCATGCCAATTTCAGAGAAGAAAAATGGGGGGGAAACTAGGTTCCTAGGGCACCTGGGTGGCTCAGTGGGTTAAAGCCTCTGCCTTCAGCTCAGGTCATGATCCCAGGGTTCTGGGATCGAGCCCCGCATGGGGCTCTCTGCTCAGCGGGGAGCCTGCTTCCCTTCCTCTCTCTCTGCCTGCCTCTCTGTCTACTTGTGATCTCTGTCAAATAAGTAAATAAAAGTCCTAAAAAAAAAAACTAGTTTCCTCAGAATCCAAGGCCTAGGGTAATGGCAATCATAATCAATTTGGAATCTTTTCCATAGTTTAAGCCTTTAACATTCCCTCACGTAAATCCCCATCTGCTCTCTTATAAAAAAGCCTCCCCAGCAGGCGGGAAGTCTGGTACAAGTGAGAAAGCACAAACAGTGTAGCGAGACCACTCCATGGCTTATTAGCTCTGTGACTCGAGGACTCCGTGTCCTCAGCAGTGAAAGCAGCATATTCACCTCTCCTCAGAGAAAGCTTGAGAATTAAATTTAAAAATTGTGAAAAAGAGCTTATTAAACTATAAAGTCAGTAACGTCTCAGCTATTATGGTGAGACGGGACAGTCAATTATTTTTTTTTAAAGATTTTATTTATTTATTTATTTGACAGACAGAGATCACAAGTAGGCAGAGAGGCAGGCAGAAAGAGGAGGGGGAAGCAGGCTCCCTGCTGAGCAGAGAGCCCGATGTGGGGCTCGATCCCAGGACCCTGGGGTCATGACCTGAGCCAAAGGCAGAGACTTTAACCCACTGAGCCACCCAGGCGCCCGGGACAGTCAATTATTAATCCCATTTTACAAATGAGAAACGAAATGATAAAATAACGAAGTCAATTGTCCCAGGTGCAACTGGCAGAAAGTGGCAGAGCCACGATGAGGACTCTGGTCCCATCACTTCTGACTCTTACTGTTCAGGGCCTATGTGGTCCTCATCATATGCCTCATCGTGGCAAGAAATTGTGTGTCTTTTCTGCATAACTTGCTTTTAGCCTAAAGATGTCAGAAGACAGGAAAATAACTAAGGACCAGGGTGAGGAGATCTGTGACTCTGGCATCAGCAAGGGATGGGTCTGTTCAAATTGTGCAATTCAAGCATCTCATGTCTGGTCTAATGGCCTCTGTCAACTAGAGAAAAGGTTGACATTGATCATAACTTCCCAAGAAGGCTATTGGGGAGAACTTTTAATAATCTCAGAGGTTTGAACTGCAATAGACTATAAAATACAGCTAATCGTCACTTAATCACATTGACTATAAACACTGGAAAGAGCATTAAATGTTATCACATGAACAACCAGAGAAGCAAAGTGATGTGCCCAAGTCCACAGTGCCACTTTCAGGAATGATTCTTTTTAAAGTATCCGTTTTCACTTTAGCCAAGGTATTTCTGCTTGCTACAGAGACAACCCACACCCAAGTGGTGGATCCAGTACCAAGCTGCAGAGGGCCTGGGCCGGCAGCGGAGAGCCAATGGGATGTACCTCTTCCCAAACTCTGCTCTCAGTGATGTCAACTTGGCAGCTTAAAATTGTAATGATGGGATCGTTAACACCATGGAAATCAGCAAATATTACAGATTTGTGCCTGACTCCCTCCCCTCTCCAGAGCCCGTTGTTAAGTAGCTACCAGCACATCACAGGGTGAAGAATACCTTACTCATTAGAGACCAAACACAGCAAAGGCCAAACCCAATCACACCTTTGCTCACATTTCAGCAAGTTCTCTCCTACCTCCTACTGATCAGGGGTGCCCTACATGTGGAACTTTCTGCACAGAACAAGAATATTTACTTTATTTAATAAATATTCACCGAATACTGACCATTGCTGTTAGCTGGAGGCAAGGATATGAGAATATGTGACCAGTAAAGACAGGATCCCTCCTGTCCTGAGCAGAGTCCACTGAACATGTGGGCACGGAGGGTACCCGAGGAAGGAAAACTGGGGTTTGATGGACAACTGTCCAAGGGGTCAGAAATACTTATTAGACCTGTGCAGAAGAAAGGCTGCCCTTGAAACAGAAAATCAGGGACCTTTAAAAAACCATCTTTCAGGAAGCCCAGTTTGACTCTGAAATCTGATTCCAACTGCTGCTTTAATATGATTCCCAGTGTTTTCAGTGGCTAAAAACTTAAACACCCTGATATACTGAGGCTATTCCTAGAAGCCTCACTGCCACAAACCTACCTTTTTAAGTTTCTTTATTGTCACCTGCAGATCCCCTACTTCTGTTTCATACTGACGTCTGAGGTCACTGAGGGCTTCCTCAGCCTTATGTTTTTCCTTTAAAAAAGAAAAAAGAAAAAAAAGATTTTACTGATTTAAATAGGTTTTTCAAAACCCCATTGAGCGAGAAATGTATTGTGTCAAACTAAGGCTGATCCCAAGTCTCCCACACAGGGAGGGCAAGAAGGGATGGCGGAAGTAAACCAAATGACTCTCAAGGTACAGCTCTTCTGGAACTGAAACCGGTGCAAGTGAAAGCCAACATGCACACATCACCTGGAGAGATGCCCCTAAGACTATCACTCATGTTGTGACGGGAGGCCAGGGAGCATCTATTAACTAGTTTAGTTAATTACTGCTGTTGTTAATTAAAAGATACAGCAAGAGCCAAGGGCCCAAGTGCTTGCCTGCACCCTATTATGGCATCAGGGCCCAGGAAGGTCCAGTGGGTGTATCCTTCTTCCAAGAGCTTACACCTTACCTGAATTCAAATCACATCACCTGCAAATTTCTACGCTAAGTGCTTCTGCATGGGCTGGCTCTTCTCAGATGTACCCTGCCTGGATCAGAGAATGCCAAGGGGCATACCAGGAGGTCAAGGGCTGCAGTTCCCAGGAGCCCAGACATCTTCAAATTTCCCTTTCCTCTTCACAAAGCATGGAACTTTATGACCTATGCTTAGAACTCAAATACATTTTTATGTTAATAGCCAGCGAAATTGAGTGTTCAGATATGCACTGATAGCCTCCTATATGCCAACACTCCTGAGCACAGAGGGACAGCGCAGGAGCAATGAAGACCAGCAGGCATCCTGGTGGGAGAAGAAAGGAAGCAAAGATGATCTCAGGAAGCAATACAAGAAGAAGCTAGCAGTGAGATGTGACAGGAAGTGAGTCGGGAGGTAAGGTAAGGTCTCTCTGCAGGGGAGATATGACCCCATGTCTCAACACCTGCTGGAGTTACACGGTCTTACATCCCTCTTACTGGCTGTCTAGCTGAGACGACTTACTTGAAGCCTCCATTTCCTTACTGGATTAATGTGAGGATTATATTAAATTATCCAAGTAAATTAAATAATCCATATAAATTAAATAATCCATGTAAATTAAATCTTCTATGCTTAGGAGGAAATGTCTGGAGAAGAACAACATCTTCACTCATGGTAACCTTGTTTTAAGCGAGTCTCTTGAGTTTATTCAGCTTTACAGGTGAGGAAGCAAGTGTTGCCCCCTCACAGGCGGATGAAGACATGAAGCCTTCCAATGAGCATCTACCTCAGACAGCCTTCCTGGCATCTTGGCAAGTCTTCTCGCTAAAACCAGCGCCGTGACGCTAAACATAACGTTTATGGTGTAAAAATATTTGGTTCAGAGCTTAATAAAGGAAATCACCACTATGGAGCTCTTTCCATTCCCAACCTGTCACGGGCAGACGCCCAGAGATCGGACGGCGGTTCGCTACAGTAACTTAGGTAGAAATGGTGGTGCTTCAGACCAACTCATCACAAACTTCCAGGAAACTGAAAGGGAGGGAAGCCTTCCCAACTCATTCTGTGAGACCAGCACTGGCCTGAAACAAAAATCAAACACATTAAGAGAAACCCACAAGCCAATATCTTTTATGAATATGGATGCAAAAATAATAAACAAAATTTAGCAAAATGAATTAACCAAGATATAAAAATGAAAATACATCATAACTAAGTGGGGTTTATCCCCAGACTGCAAGTGTGTTTTAATACTTGAAAATCAATGTAATTACCACATTGATGGTCGAAAAAAGAGAAAAGCCATGATCATTTCAATAGCTACAGAAAAAGCATTTGATGAAATCCAACATTCCATTCCTAATTAGAACAACAACTCTTAGCCAACCAGGAACATGCTCAAAATTCAATAAAGGGCATCTATGAACAACATGCCACCAACATCATACTTCTTGTTAAGAGAGAGATTGTAGATAAGGATGTCTGCTCTCACTTTCCTTGTTCTAACCAGTGCAATAAAGAGAGAAAAATGAAGTGATCATTCACGTCAGAAAGAGAGACATAAAGCTGTCTTTATTCATAGATTACATACCATTTACCTAGAAAATCTGATGGAATCTACCCAAAAAGCTACTGAGTGTGAGCAATGTAAACAAATATGATAGGGTATAAGATGTGTATGTAAAAATCAGGTGTATTTCTATATATTCACAATGGGAAACCAGAAATTGAAATTTTTTTTTAATTTTTTTATTTATTTTCAGCGTAACAGTATTCATTGTTTTTTCACCACACCCAGTGCTCCATGCAATCTGTGCCCTCCCTAAGACCCACCACCTGGTTCCCCCAACCTCCCACCCCCCGCCCCTTCAAAACCCTCAGGTTGTTTTTCAGAGTCTATAGTCTCTCATGGTTCACCTCCCCTTCCAATTTCCCTCAACTCCCTTCTCCTCTCCATCTACCCTTGTCCTCCATATTATTTGTTATGCTCCACAAATAAGTGAAACCATATGATACTTGACTCTCTCTGCTTGACTTATTTCACTCAGCATAATCTCTTCCAGTCCTGTCCATGTTGCTACAAAAGTTGGGTATTCGTCCTTTCTGATGGAGGCATAATACTCCGTAGTGTATATGGACCACATCTTCCTTATCCATTCATCCGTTGAAGGGCATCTTGGTTCTTTCCACAGTTTGGCGACCGTGGCCATTGCTGCTATAAACATTGAAATGGATAAAAGACCTCAACGTGATACAGGAATCCATCAGAATCCTCGAGGAGAACATAGGCAGTAACCTCTTTGATATCAGCCACAGCAACTTCTTTCAAGATATGTCTCCAAAGGCGAAGGAAACAAAAGCGAAAATGAACTTTTGGGACTTCATCAAGATCAAAAGCTTCTGCACAGCAAAGGAAACAGTCAACAAAACAAAGAGGCAACCCACGGAATGGGAGAAGATATCTGCAAATGACAGTACAGACAAAAGGTTGATATCCAGGATCTATAAAGAACTCCTCAAACTCAACACACACAAAACAGACAATCATATTAAAAAATGGGCAGAAGATATGAACAGACACTTCTCCAATGAAGACGTACAGATGGCTATTAGACACATGAATAAATGTTCATCATCACTAGCCATCAGGGAGATTCAAATCAAAACCACATTGAGATACCACCTTACACAAGTTAGAATGGCCAAAATTAGCAAGACAGGAAACAACATGTGTTGGAGAGGATGTGGAGAAAGGGGAACCCTCTTACACTGTTGTTGGGAATGCAAGTTGGTGCAGCCACTTTGGATAACAGAAATTGAAATTTTTAACAACATTGTTTAGAGTAGCATTAAAATATCAAATACTTAGGAATGAATCTGAGGAAAGACTTATAAGATCCGTATGCTCTATAGTACAAAACACTGCTAAGAAAATTTAAAGAAGTCCTAAATAGATGGAGAATACATCCAGTTTATGGATCAAATTACTCATTATTGTTAAGATGCCAATTCTCCCCATATTGATATATAAATGCAATAAAATCAAATCAACCCCCAGAAGGTTTGGGTTTTGTTTTTTTTTGTTTTTAAGAAACTGACAAGCTGATGCTATAGAAATTAAGGGATATAAAATAGCCAAGACAACTTTGAAAAAGAAGAAAGTTGAAGAACTAATATTACTTGATTTCAAGACTTATTATAAAGCAACAGTCACCAAAACAATGTAATACTGGCATGAAGCAATCAATGGAACACACCAGAGAGCCCAGAAATAAAGCCACACAAATATAGTAAACCAACGTGGGACAAAGTGCAAAGGCAATTCAATGGAGAACAAATAATCTCCAACAAATGGTGCTGGAACAACTGGATATCCACCTGCAAAAAAATAGGAACTTTGACCCGTATCTTGAAAAATTGATCCTAAATGTAAAATCTAAAACAAACAAAACCTACAGAAGAAAAGAGCAGAATAATCTTTGTGACCTTGTGTTAGGTCAAGATTTCTTAGACGCCAAAAGCATGATCCATTAAAGAAAAATTGACAAATCGGACTTCATCAAAATGAAAAATTTCTACTCTTCAAAATACACTGTTAAGAGAATGAAAAGACAAGTCACCGTGTGGGAGAGAATTTTAAAATCAGAATATATAAAGAGCTCTCAAAACTCCATAACAGGGGTGCTTGGGTGGTGCAGTCAGTTAAGTGTCTGACTCTTGGTTTCGGGTCAGATCAGATCTCGAGGTCCTGGGGTCGGGCTCTGTGCAGAGTCGGCTTGAGATTCTCTCTCCCTCTGCCCCTCTTGCTCGTGTTCTCTCTCTCTAATAAATAAATTAGTCCAAAAGAAAACTATATTTAAAAAAAAATAAAATCCTGCATAATAAGAAAACCACCTAATTTTCAAAGTGAACAAAAGATTTTAACAGATATTTCACAGAAGAAGATACCCAGTGGTTGCCTGGCAAGGAAGGCAGAGGAGGGAGGAAGGGAAGCATGACAAAGGGGCCTGAGGAAATTTAGATGGTGGACGGATACACCATTATCTTGACTGTGGTGGTGGTTTCATGGAGTATGGGTACACCCAGTGTTATCGTGTTCTGTACTGTAAATATGCAGCTCCTTGTCTGTCAATTCTACTTCAAGAAAGCCATTACAGTCTAAAATACTGACCTGGAGCAATGGAACAACACTGTTGGGGCAAAAGGAGTCAAGGTCAGGAAGAGGTGAATATGGCCAGAGGACTGCAAGGGAGCATCAAGGAGACGGGGAGACTTTCTCTAAGCTTGGCTGAGTTCGGGAAAATGGAAAGGAGGGGCAAAGAAAACAGATGGACAGAAGGAAGAGCGATGATCACGCCGGACCAGAGCTGTGCGGTGCAGAACCACAGGGAGCCGAGCTGAGCCAAACATGAAGTTACAGGGTGTGGGGGCCCTGGTAAGGGCTCCACCACCAACCACAAGTCTGCTGGTTAAGAAGCAGTGAGACTGATGGCCGGAGAGCACGTGCACTTGTAAGTGTTCGATGAAGGAATGAGCACACAGATTAAATGCACGGAGAGGGAAAAAAGGCAGGAAAAATATATATGATTTTCCTGTTTCTAGACTACAACAACTGGAGCGCTAACAGAAGAATGGGATCTCCACTGCACTAAAGCAGGCCCATGGACTCTGAGCCACTGACTCTGCAGAACATGACATCCCAACAGTTACTCAACTTGCCAGTAAGAGGTAAGACAATGAAGAGCCCTGAAGGCATATATGGGGTACAGCAGACCAAGGCAACAAATCTGGAAGGACACAAAGTACGAAGAGCCATGGAAAAGAGCAGGCCGGCCACAGCCAGGATGCAGCCAGCACGCCTCAGGCCCGGTGCTAGGCACTCACGTACATCATCAGGCTGGGCCTCCGTGAAGCAGGCTGGTGCATTACCCCATTCTAAAAATGGCACCACCAAGGTCAGAGGTCCGGTTATTTTCCCAGGGCCACCAGCCTGGGCAAAGGCAGAGCCGGGAAGCACATTAAGGCCAATCAGATGCCAATACTCAGGCCCTTCTCACTCCATCCTGCTGCCTCTTGGAGTTAACAGGGCAAATGAATAGAGAATGTCCAACCCAACATTAGCCTTACAGGTAAGTCTATTTTCCATTTCCAGTAAACATTCATCATCCAGCTGTAGTTTATAAGGAAAAAAGACAAACATTGCTTCTATGGAAATCAGTGAAGGTAAGCAAGTTTCAACTGTAGAGTTCACTCAGTGATGAATAAAAGTACTTTTTATTATAAAACACTGAATTTTAATTTCCCTGCAATCTAGATTTAAAGTTGGCAGTGGGCATGGTCAGGGAGACTGTGGCATAAAAGCTGAGCCACCCTTCTCTACCCCAGGGGGGCTCTGCCTTCTTCCTCGGGCCTCCACTCTCACAGCACCTCGACAGAGAGGCCCCGACCCGCCGACCTCTTCTCCCCATCATTGTTGACCACACTTGCTCTTTACTCACAGCTACCGAAATTATCTACTTTATTTATTTGTCATCTCTCTCTCCCTTCGTTCTCCCCCCAAAACCACTACCAGAAATAGCCCCATGGAAAACCCTGCCCGGTGCCCGGTCTGTAAAAGGCGATCCATCAGGAATCGTGGAAAGAAAGGGCCAGCCCCACAAACTCACATCTTTACGCATCTTGTGTTCTGCTGCCTGAATCCTCTGATCCATTTCCTCTTCCAACTCACTCAGCTGCATGGCTGCCTTGTCCTGGGCTCTGAAATTCAAGAGGGTGCACACCTTTTCACTGCAACATGCAGAGATAACTTCAACCTCATCTATCTCAACCCCTATGTTACAGATGTGGAGAAACACACTATTTTAAATAATATTCCCTGTTCTTCCATATAATAAAACAGGATTGGCACTTTGACCACTTGGGTGTAAAATAACATTAAAACTAGATATTTAGTAAATGGTATAAATTAGACAAAATAGTGTTAACCTAGACTGTGGCGAAGAACAGCTAAAGATATCAAATCACTAGGAAGCTCTCAATAAATTCTGAAAATCCTTTTTGCTCCCACGACTGAGTGACAATCCTGGACCAATAAAAAAAAAAGAAAAAGAACCCCATGGCAAACAGATCTTTGGATAGAATTCTGAAATGCTTTATAGAAAACACACAATGTTATATGCTACAGTTAGAAGGGGATAAAAGGAATCTCAACAATTATTTCTAATCAGCTTCCTACAGTTCTAGAATAAAAATAGTCTTTACATTGTAGAAAAATTCTGTTTCCTTTACTAATCCCCAAATCACCTCTCTACAGATGAAGAGCACACTGATTTGCCAAAAAGTTAGAAATGGGAACATGTCATTGAGGAGAGTTGTGGCATAGTTTTCCTGAGCAATTGGGTAGTATGGAGACATCTGTCACTCTACAATGGTCGAGGCTGCAGATTAAACCCTAAAAAATGTATTTTTTATTCTCTCTTTCTGATCTATGTCCAATTATCTAAGTTTCTCATTTATAAGTCTTGCCTATTCAACTAGATGACAAGAGCCGCCATGGGATTTAGAGGGTCAATGACATGACATTGATAAAAAGTAGACAACAGAACCTAACATGGGGCACCTGGGTGGCTCAGCGGGTTAAAGCCTCTGTCTTTTGCTCAGGTCATGATCCCAGGGTCCTGGGATCGAGCTCCACATCGGGCTCTCTGCTCAGCAGGGAGCCTGCTTCCCCCTCTCTCTCTGCCTACTTGTGATCTCTGTCAAATAAAGAAATAAAATCTTAAAAAAAAAAAAAAAAAAAAGAACGTAACAGAAGATCTCCTGTCTCCCAGTTTGATGGCTCTGGGACACCATTTTTCCTGCTTTCCACTTGCTGGCTCCCTTGTTAACACGGTCTGTGCGTACATTACTTTAATTTCTATATAAAGTGCCAAGTGAGTCCTGAGGGGTGGGGAGAAGGCCCCAAAATAAAATTCTGAGTGACTTACTGCTATTTTCCCCTGTGTTTACTTCATTCTTACCTGACAGCCCGCCTGAAGAGATGTTAACCTCATTTGGAAAGTTAGCTATTTCTGGTTCGTTTATAAATACCTGCTATATGACATCTAAGAACTACTTATCACCACAGAAAGTCTGTTTGGTTTGCTCAACGCTGGGACTATAAAACAGCCAAGTCCCACATCCCTCCTCCGCCTATTACCATTTTTCCAACCGCTCCTTCTTGATATCCAGGATTGCTCCTGAATGTGTTCTTTCCGCCTTCCTCACTTCTGAGCAACATTTATTTTTTAAAATAAGTCAGGTCTAAGTCTATAAGGACACCGTGTTTGCCCCAGCAATTCCTAGCTCATGGTGAAATGTCTGGTGTGATGAAGACTGTCCACTCTATCCTAGTCCAGGGCTCCCATCCGGACACTGCCCATCCTTCAGGTCCAAGGGCAGAGTGAAAAGATAGAGATCTGCCCCCATCCACAACCCCAGGTGAGGGTGATGGTCCTCAGCTAAGAACACAGGAGAACTTCACAATCATCACGGAAGCACTTCAGTGAGGTCTCTGGTAGTTGGGACAGAGCCTGACTTTGGCTCCCACCCCAACAGCTGAGCAGCAGGGAGGAGACAAGCAGGAACACAGCTCAGCACAGGTAAGACATTCCCTCCGCAGAGGGACAGCAGCCTTGTTGGTGATGAGAACCCTCTTCCCTTGTGGGTTTATATGGTACTATCCTTAAAGGTCACATATAAATTCGTGTGTGTGTGTGTGTGCACATGTGTGTGCATGGAAGTTCGTCTGTTTTAACAGATATTCCTGGACACTCTAAAAACTCAGTAAATGGCTCTGTGAATCACCTCTAGTTTATAGAATTTGGAGTTCATAGGACTGCCCTACTTTCCTACTGAAAACCCTTAGAAGACAAATTTGAGAGAAAATTTCAGAGTCAGGAACTGAAATGTTCATGATACCTCTACTCTCGCATGACTCCAGAACTATAAAAAGTCCTATGTAGCATCAATGTTTGAAAACACTCCTATATTTTAATTCCCTTCACTTAAACTCCAAAAGATTAACTAGATAGCTTGATCATCATGTGGAAGGAAAGAATAAAGAGACCGAGGCATACCCTCTCCTGCCCCCTTGCAGGTGGGGTGCATCCTATCAAAGGGGCCTTTACAAGTTCTGGGCAGAGGCCAGCAGGACGCGTCTCACACTCAGAGACACTGGTGAAATGGCCACCACGAGAAGCCACTACGGGGCAGAACAGCCGGGAATTACAACAAACAAAATGCTCTCTTTCCCACTAAAGCCAGAGGACTGCAGTCCTTCTGGGGAACAAAGAGGCTGACGTTTGGACTATAACACATGTAACCCCTTCCTCTGCCCTGGGCTGCTGGTCAGACCAGTAAGATATCCTATGTAAACCAGCTATGGCTTACACAAGCCATAGGACAGTACGGGCTTACAGCTTTCTGTCTTCCAGTTCAGGCTGGGTGAGGAGGGCCAGAGACAGGAAGAATCCCACCACTGAGCACCCACCATGTGGTCAGCCTGGGGCGGGGGGCTCCACCCGGAACATCATCTCCTGGCCCTCCACACCCTGAGAATGTGGACGTTTACAGTCTTTTTCTGTAGATGCAGGTTCCTGCCCAAAGTCACACACTGGCCCATGACCAGGCCAGGCTTCAAGGGCTGTCCTGTCTGCCTCTCCAGATGAGACATTTCTGGTAGGCTTCAAGAGGATGGATATACAGTAACAAACCTGTCAGAACTGTTCTGTATGGAATCATTGGTCTTGAAAAGTTTATAGGATAGGATCACGGTGACCTACTGATGGACTGCTGGCTGTCCTTAAAGTATCCTGCCCGACTCAGCCTTCGTGCTGGCCCAGCTTAGGAAGCTCCAGATGCCCAAGGTTCGGGAAGTCCAGCCACATCATAATGGGATCGTGCAGTTCAGTCCCCGTGCCTCCCGGACACAGAGCCAATTAAAGGACCTGCCCATACCACTCAGAAAGGAAGGCCTTTGGGGCACCTGGGTGGCTCAGCCGGTTAAGCATGTAACTTTGCATTTTAGTGCAGCTCATGATCTTAGGGTCATCAACTTGAGCCCTGTGTTGGACTCCATGTCCACATATGAGCCTGCTTAAGATTCTCTCTCCCTCTACCCCTCTGCCACACCCCCACTCACATTCTCTCTCTCTCTCTCTATTAAAAAAAAAAAAGAGAAGAAGAGGGGTGCCTGTGTGGCTCAGTCGGTTAAGCGTCTGCCTTCAGCTCAGGTCATGATCCCAAGGTCCTGGGGTCGAGCCACATGTCAGGCTCCCTGCTCAGCGGAAAGCCTGCTTTTCCTTCTCCCACTCCTTCTTGTGTTCCCTCTCTCGCTGTCTCTCTCTGTCAAACAAGTAAATAAATCTTTAACGAAAAAGAAGAAGAAGAGGAGGAGGAGGAGGAGGAAGAAAGACAGGAAGGGCTTCAATACCTCTTCACTGCAATGGCCAGGTTTTCCATTTCTGTGCTCTGCAGTTTGATCTCACGGATAAAGTTCCTTATAACATGCTCGTACGACTGAATTAGTCTTGGCTCCACAAGGTTGATGTTTAGATACAAGGTACCAACTTGCTCTTTTCTGCCAAAAAAAAAAAAAAAATTAAAATTAAACAAAGTAAAAAATAAAAGGACAAATTTTCAGAATACTTTCAGGAATGAGACACATAAGAACCAAAAAAAGCAACAATAACAGAAGGACCAGAAAGGAAAGAAGAGCAGGCAGGCAGTGATGCTGTGGCACTACCCTCCGTACTTTTTTTTTTAAAGAATTTATTTATTTATCTGACAGAGACAGAGAGAGAGATCACAAGCAGGCAGAGAGGCAGGCAGAGGGAGGGGGGGAAGCAGGCTCCCCGCTGAGCAAAGAGCCCAATGCAGGGCTGGATCCCAGGACCCTGGGATCATGACCTGAGCTAAAGGCAGAGGCTTTAACCCACTGAGCCACCCAGGCGCCCTCTCTGTATTTTTGAAATGGAACAGCAAGTTTATTATTTCCTAGATGTATTGAGGTATGACTGATAAATAAAAACTGTATATATTTAGGTTTCCCAGTCATGATTTGGCGCTAGAAAATGTAGACTGGTGAGGGAAGAGAAAGGCATAGAGAGGGATTGACAGGAAGGGGCATTTTTGTTATTACCGCAGGTATTTTTTTTTAAAGTTTTTGTTTATTTATTTGACAGACGGAGACACAGCGAGAGGGGGGAAAGGGGCAGGGGGGTGGGAGGGGGAGAAGCAGGCTTCCCGCTGAGCAGAGAACCCGATGCCGTGCCTGATCCCAGGACCCTGGAATCGCCACAGGAGCCGAAGGCAGAGGCTTAACTACTGAGGCATCCAGGCGCCCCTTGCAGGTATTTTTTTTAACAGAAAGGTAAATAGGGGGCATCTGATTGGCTCAGCTGGTACGGCATGTGACTCTTGATCTCAAGATCATAAGATCAAGCCCTACACTGGGCATGAGCCCACTTGAATGAATGAATGAATGAATGAATGAATGAATAAGTAGAAATAAAAATAGAACTTGAAAAAAGAAAGGTAATAAGAGGTACAGGAAAAAAAGGTAACCATTAAACTGATGAATAACATGTTCCACTAATCCCTGATAAGACATATTTCAGCCTTTATGATCATAAGAGTGAATGTACCTGTTATTTTATAGTCAGTTAAAAATTACTTCATATAAATTCACATGTATTTATATGTGACCATCCTAGCTGTCATTATTAACTTTTATTAAAAGATACATATTCCAGAGTCGTTTCAAAAGAAAAACTGGGCAGCTCAGCTGCTGGAGGACAAAGGAGTGAGTCAGTGGGGCTAGCAGTGCTCCTGATTCAAGTTCAGTGGCTGATACCCTAAGGGTACAGAGAGAAGACTCTGTGAAGACACAGGAAGGTGGCCATCAAAAAGCCAAGGAGACAGGCCTCATCAAGAACAAACTCCACAGGGGCACCTGGGTGGCTCAGTGGGTTAAAGCCTCTGCCTTCGGCTCAGGTCATGATCCCAGGGTCCTAGGATCGAGCCCCGCATCAGGCTCTCTGCTCAGCAGGGAGCCTGCTTCCCTTCCCCTCTCTGCCAGCCTCTCGGCCTACTTGTGATCTCTGCCTGTCAAGTGGATGAATAAAATCTTTAAAAAAAAAAATAGAGAACACTCAGTTAAATCTGAATTTAAAAAAAAAAAAAAAAAAGAACAAACTCCATAGGCACCTTGATCGGAGACTTCTAGCCTCCAGAACTGTATGAAAATAAATTTCAGCTGTTTAAGCCACCAGTCTGGTATTTGTTACTAGAAATTCCTAGGCAACCACAGCAAACAACAAAAGGTCCAAGGTCCCAGAGTGACTTAGTGGCAGAGCTGGGATTCCACCCCCCGTCTGAAGCTGAAGACCACATGATTCGCCAGAATGTTATTTTGCTTCCCAATTGTGTTAACGCATCTGAGCCGTAGCAGAAGAAATGGGATCCAAAATTAATTCACAGAACTACAAAACCCTGAAAAATGTGAGGTATATATTAACCTAGAGGCTTAGTTAAGCATGGCCTCAAGGTGTGTCCGTGAGGTATAAACTCCCCCAGGTTTATGCTTATAAATAAACTTCTCCGTCTGTGCAGAGGCCAATTATGATTGAAAAGAACCGCTCAAGTGAAATATTATTAATAACGCTGCTGGATTAAGTCCCTTTATTTGATACAAGATGCAGGAAGCGGCCATCATCCCTCCCATCAGAGCTGAATACAAACACTAGTTGCAATAGTGAGCTGTATTTACTGGAGCAGTAAACAAAACAAAACAAAAATACTCTTGGACTGTCCCATGCAATTTCAATGCATAACAGGATCATTAACTTCTTGCCTTTTGTCAGTTACTGATCACCAGCAAGATACAAAACATAAAAACTTTCTCCTTAATGGGAACCTGCCTGTCAGAGATGGCTATTAAGATACTGTCACCTAGAGTCCTTGCTTCTCGACTAACAGCACAACAAAATGTTCACAAGTACAGGTCACCAGATTTCAGGACTTTCTGCAAATTTCAAAAATAAGAAAGAAACACAATAATTTATAAAACTTTTGCTGGTCTTGACATTATAGAGTTTCAGAAATGGTATTGTGAAAAATATCTGCCAGATATTTTAGCAGAAATATGTGATATGGTTAGCAGAAAATATGTGATATGGTTAATCATTGTGCTATAGACTACATGAATATTCATCTGCCCTGCTTCCTATTACAGGGCACACTTCCCAGAACCCCAGGCAGGTAGACGAGGGTCATGTGACTAGTTCTGGTAAATGGAACAGGAAGAGAAATGGTATGTTGGCCACTTCCACACTTGTTCCCTAAAATCCTTCATTAGATTCTGAGCTTCTATTCATTCATATCCTCCCTCTTTCTCTCTCTCTCTCAGCATCTCTTCCTCCATCCCCCTTCCCGCTCCTTCTCTACCTCCCTCCATCTCTCTTCCTCATCCCCACAGCTGAAGTGAAGAATTCCAATATGGCGAAGCCATGCGAGAGAACGTGCTTGGCTTCCTGAATCACCACACTGAGCTTAACTGCTCAGCAGGGCTGTATGACCGCCTCAATCTGAATGACATACAAGAAAGAAATGTTTGTATTTTGTAAAGCCACTCGGACTTGGAACTTCTTTGTTACAGTCAGTTTGAACTTAAAAGGTTGGCATAATAGTTTCCTATTTTGTTTTTTTTGTTTTTTTTTAAATTATCCTCTTCCAGATTAAATTACTTCCTCATCTTTTTCCTTGATAGTTTCTTAACTACGTAAAAGCTTCTATGACCAGGGTAAATCCTTAGCACCACCACCCGCTCTCTCTCAGGGAACAAAAGACTACTCGGAAGCATCCTATACTGAGGCAGACACTTATTAGGCACCTTACATATGTAGTCCAGGCAGTGATCCAGAAGTTACATCACTAGTCACTAAATCCTCACGGCAACCCTACAAAGAAGTTATCACCAGCATCCTGTTTACCAAAGAGGAAACTGAGGCAGAGACAGCTAAATACTATCCCGGTAGCAGAGTCAGGATTCCAACTCAGCCCATCTGGCTCCAGAGTCCAGCTCCCCACGGAAGAACTAGCCCTTTGTGCCAAAACTAAATGCTGGAGTGCTCTTAAGGGGCCCCAAGGGCATGTCTCCACTAAAGAAAATTTAACATAACAGGATTTTTTAAAAATTGCTTTGGAGGAGGCTATGCATTATTGCTGCAAGGATTGTCCACATTACAAAGGGTCTCCTTTAAAGACTGACGGCATGATGAGGATTAAAATCAGGTAATCTTATAAAATTTGGTTTACCTACAGCTATTTGGTTGGAAAGCACTATTGCAGACAATAAGGCGCCCTCCCACACCCCCCAGCCCCCATATATCTGTGTATTTCATTTGGTCTGTTTCCGTGAAACTAGAGAACCATGTGGATTATGCCAAGAAACAGCCAACAGAACACACTTGGTTATCCTGGTATCTGATGGAGAAAACAAAACAAAAATTTTTAAAAACCACCTTACTGCAGCAAGAGATGATACCTGGTCCCTCTCTGTGAGCTTTAAATGCTATGCCTTGCCCAAGCAGCTAAACACATGTGGGTCCTTCCGCTCAACAGACTTGGTGCCAAGACAATCTTTGTTGCGCTCCTAAGAGTGTCGCAGGCACGGCCTCCCCTGGTGTCCCTGCTCCCCACGTCAAAGGTTAAGCAAGCAGAGAATGCACAATGCCGCAAACACAGCTCTGTTTCCTTCTGGCCTGACCCCAGGTTGCACATGGGAGGACTGAGAATGGTGCCTTGTGGTGACAAGGACCAAAGTGCTTTTGATCCATTGAGTCTGGGGCCTCATCTCACGTGGTTACATTTTGTTACAAATACCACCCAGAGCGGCTTACAGGTGCATTTGACAAACACTAGGTAAAAATTAAGGGTCAAGCCATAGGTTTTAGTCAATCAAGACAATACACATTGTCTACCCTTCTGTGCCAAGAAAGTCTCAAATACTAAACATAATCTAATTTATGTCTGAAGGAAGAGAGTGAATGAAAGGCAGAGAAAGACATCAGAGAAATACAGATCAGAGAAAAACACACCCTGAATTACCAATTAGATTTAGACGTTTAAAACCTGGGCCTATAATATTATGCAGCCATCAAAAAAAAAAAAAAAGTAAGAAAGAAAGAAAGAAATCTTTCCATTTGCAACAACGTGGATGGGACTAGAGGGTATTGTGCTAAGTGAAATAAGTCAGTCAGAGAAAGATAATTATCATATAATCTCACTCCTATGTGGAATTTAAGAAAAAAAACAGGGTCATAGGGGAAGAGAAGAAAAAATAAAAGATAAAACCAGAAGGGGAGAAAAACCATAAGAAACTCTTAATCACAGAAAAGAAACTGAGGGTTGCTGGAGGGGAGGGGACGGAGGGCTGGGGTAACAGGGTGATGGACATTAAGGAGGACATGTGATGTAATGAGCACTGGGTGTTATATAAGACTGATGAATCACAGGCCTGTACCTCTGAAACAACAATACATTATGTGTTAATTAACTGCATTTAAATAAAAAATTTAAATTAAAAAAATCTGAGCCTATGCATCTCAATTGATAAATTACAAGATGATTTGTTAAAAAAAAAAAAAAGACAATAAGACAGTGGGGGTGGGTAATTACCGATGAACAATTCACAACTTAGAATTTTACAATGGTCCGGGGGAAATAAGCATTTTAAGTCACAAATATTCCCACTGAGACTGAAAAGGCTATTACATGAACTTAGAAGAAAAACAGGTCCACTTAAGATGTGTACGAATTATAAAAGGGTGACATATTTTCACAGGATTGACACTTACCATATACAGATATCTCTACATCGACGTGTATACACCAGAGTAGTGTACTGAGAATGCCTGAACACCTCAGCTCTACGGACACCTCTGGGCAATAGTCAAGCACAGATAACGCCACTGCACACTAAGGAACACGGTGACCCAGTAAGATCGTTAGGAAAACTGTCTCTTAGATCCTGAGTCTCGCTGCATTAAGCATTAAAATAGGGGGCTAACGTAGTCATTCAAACATAAGTCAATTAGATCTAAAACTCAAGACAGTTTTCTACGAACAAAAGTAAACAGTATAAAGCACCAATGTCTGCATCATCCTACACCAGCGTCCGGCATAAGAAAACTAACATTATGACCCCACCATCTGAGTGCAGGAAATTAAAACATCCATGCCACCTAAGGCATGGATGCTAGATCCTGGAAGTAAAATGTTAAGAAACAGACTGGGTTCCTTTCCCCCATTAGACCCACCATAAAAATTAAGTACAAGATATCCTGGCAGTATAGGCAGGGGACCATGACCAGCACTTGGGGGATAGCCTGAGGGATGAGTAGATGTCAATTAGGCAGCCAGTGGGAAAGGGGTGAGGGGGTGGTGGCCAATCCCGGGCACCAAAAACCACAGGCTGAAGGGGCAGGATTGGGGGGGGGGGCGCGGGTAAGGCAGCCGCTCCTGTAACCAGAAGAAGCCGGTGGGGCTGGACAGCCAGGAGCAGGGGAGGCAGCAACAGCATCAGACATGGACATGGGGTGAGAAGTCAGCAGGAGCCAGAAGGCACAGCAAAGACATGGGAAGAGACAGTTATTGAGAGGGTGGGAGGCCACTGGAAGTGTTATATGGAAGCAATGACTTGATCAAGTCTGCATCTTAACTACTCCCATCTTCATAAACTTTTGGCTAAAGCAGAAAAATAAGCACAGGATTTTGCAACAAGTCTGTGGGGGATAAAACTAAATCTAAGTCCAGTATCACTGAATCCAGAAATGTACAACTTCAGAAGTTTTCATGAACTTCGACTTTTCTTTGTTACAGAATATGTAAAATTATAGACAATTAGAATCTGATCATACCAACAGATCACCTGAACAGAATAGAGAGCCCATAAAGAGACCTGCCTGAATACAGTCGACAGATATTTGACAAAGGAGCAAAGGTAATACAGGAGCAAAGATAGTCTTTTCAACAAGTGGTGCTAGAACAACTGGGCTTCCTCTTAAAAAAGAACAAATATAGACACAAACATTAAATCATTCACCAAAATGAAGTCAAAATGGATCATAGACCTAAACATAAAATGCAAAACTATAAAACTTCTAGAAGATAAGGAGAAAACCTAGATGACCATGGGTATGGTGACAACTTCTTAGATACAACACCAAAAGCATAATCATGAGAAAAAGAATTGATAAGCTAGACTTCACTAAACTTAAAAACTGCTCTTTGAAAGACAATGGCAAGAAAATGAGAGGATAAGCCACAGACTGTAGGAAACATCTGTAAAAGACACAACTGTCATCTAAAATATATCCCCCCAAAATCCTTAAAACTCAACAATAACAAACAACCTGATTAAAAAAATGGGTCAAAGACCTTAATGAACACTTCACCAAAGAAGATATACAGATGACAAGCACATGAAAAAATGCTCCACATTATATGGCATCAGGGAAATGAAAATTAAAACAATGAGATAGCACCACATACCTATTATAATGGCCAAATTCCAGAACATGACAACATCAAATGCTGGTGAGGATGTGGAGCAACAGGAACTCTCCTTCATTGCTGTCGGGAATGCAAAATGGTAGTCACTTGGGAGGACACCGTGACAATTTCTTAAGAGACCAAACTCGCTCTTAACCACACAGTCCAGCAATCAGTGCTTCTTGGTGTTTATCCAAAGGAGTTGAAAACTTATGTCAGCACAAAAACTTGTATATGAACAGGTACAGCCACTTCGGTCATACCCGCCAAAACTGGGCAGCAACCAAGATGTTCTTCAGTGGGGTGAGTGGGTAAAGTATGGTACATCCAGATGAGGAAATATTAACCAACACCTGAAAAATGAGCCACCAAGCCATGAGAAGATATAGAGGAACTTTAAATGCATATTACTATGCAAAAGAAACCAATCTGAAAAGATTACATACTACATAATTCCAACTCTATGACATTCTGGAAAATGCAAAACTTGGGGACAGTAAGAGATCAGAGGTTACCAGGGATTGGAGGGGAAGGGATAGGATGAATAGGTGAAACACAGAGGATTTTTAGGGCAATGAAAATACTCTGTAAGATAATATGATAATGGGTATGTATCACTGTACCTTTGCCTAAACCCATATAATGTACATGAGTGAACCCTAACGTAAAATAAGGAATTTGGATGGTTATAATGTGTAAATGTAGGTTTATCAATTGTAACAAATATATGATTCTGATACAGGTTTGCTGATGATGGGGGAGGCTGTGAAGGTGTGGGGGCAGAGGGGATATGGGAAATCTCCGTACCTTCCTCTTAATTCTTCTACAAACCTAAAACCACTCTAAAAAAATAAATCTTTTTTTTTTTTAATCTGACAGTTATTTCTCTTTTGTGGTAAGAAAAATGGGTATATTCCTACTCAGGTGACACCAGCTGATCTTTCTAGATGCCCTGAGCCAACCATATGGTCATTTGTCAGTAAGTGGAAAGGCTTATCCTTTTACTCCCACACAAGTTAGATAAAAGTTACTGACTTCAAAACATACTTTTATTACATAGTACACATACCTTCAGAACAAACCCCAACTAACTGGAAAATAAATGCCAACAACTAAATCTAGCTCTGCGCCTAGAACAGGACGGCAGTAGCTCTCTTTGTGAAGTTCATGTCTTTCCCTCCAGACACGGTGTGCTGTGTGTGCCTCTCTGCCCACCATAGGCCTGATGCCAGCCACCTCTAACTGGAAGTGATTCTGGCCTGTGGTCTCACAAAAGCTCTCGCTTGTCATTAACTCAGTCACAAAGTGATTATCTGACTCTCCCTTCTAGGGAAAATAATGGTCTCTTCAGCTTGGTTCCACCATCCCACAGAGAGACAAGCCAGTCCAGCGGCCCGGGCCTTCCTTGGCTCTGCTTTGCTGCTGCTCAGAAGATGGTCCAGCCCAGGTGTTCAACCACCAGTGCCGCACCCAGGCTCCCTGCCCAAATACATCTCCCACAGGTAAAATTCTTTCAGGATTCCCATGGCCTTGAGATGTATTGTACTTCCCCAAGTACTTAGACGGGTAGCATTCCTGCCAAGATTTTAAAATGGAAACTCCCTGGGAGATGATTCAAAGTCTAGAAACGTTTCAAATTGCAAATTGCTTCCTATTTGAAATCACTGACATTTAGTTACTGGGGGTTCGCCAATGGAGGGAGGAAGACAGAAACAGCAAGCGGCGTGGTGCTGAAGGTTTGGGGAGGGCACGCTGCGCACCGCTGAGGGATGCTTCAGTCATGAGTGAATAATGCCTGGGGGAAGTGTAATGGCCTGGCTAGACCAAATGCTTCCTCCTCACATCCTGGCTTTGCGAACCAGGGCAAAACACTTAGCCTCCTGCGCTTCATTCAGTTTCCTCAGACATAAAGTGAGGAAAGTGATGGAAGCTTCCACATAACGTAATTCACCCGGACCGAAGCACACACAATCCAGGCACATTGCAGGGAACTGATAAATGTTGGCCATCATCACGATCTGTTAATGCTCTTGACTCCTCTGCCCTAATGAGTTAGAAAGAAGTAGGTGTTTATCTCCTGCGTATCTCTGGGTTGTGTTTTGGGGAAAGAGCCAAAAGGGAGAAAGCAGCATGGTGTGGAAACTTCATGGACAGAAATGTTGTCTTATGGGAGCCAGTGCAGGGAAAACTGAGAAATGAAAATTGGGTGATGGCTGAGGTCAGTGCTCGAAGCTCACAGTCCAAGGGTATGATAGCATGATTTATAAGACATATATATTTGGTCATTCAGATGACCCAAAATGCATTTCTTAGACATATTTGGTCTTCATCCACAATTCCTAAAAACTTTCAAAGCCATAAGGGTGAAACGGGACTCTCTTTATTAATGAAGGTGATTTTTGGACCCCCCCCCCAAAGAGGTGGATAGTTGCCAGGAGGACCAACCGTGTGATTAAAGGTTGAAACTTTCAGTCTCCTACTCCATACCCTGACCTTCAGGAAGAGAAGAGAGGCTGGAGGTTGAATCAGCCAATGGCCAACAACTTAGCTTATCATGACTACATAATGAACCCTCCATATAAAATCCAGGAGAATATCTGTTTGGTCCTTTTGGGAGAGCTTCCATAGTTGGGAAACCAGAACACTTCATGTGCTGCTGAGCCAGGCCCCAGACTCCACGAGGACAGAAACTCCTCTGGTCAGGACCTCATTCTGTGTATCTCTTCATATGGCTATTGGTCCATACTCGGTCTTACCCTTTAATAAAGTGGTAAATATAAGTAGATGTCTCCCTGAGTTCTGTGAGCCTCTCTAGTGAATTAACTGAACTTAAGGAGGAGATTATTGGAACCTCCCATCAGTCGGAAGCACACATAACCGCCTGGGGCTTGTGACTGGTGTCTGAACTGGGGGATGGGGCAGTGGAATCTGATGCTATCTCCAAGTAGACAGTGTCAGAATTGAGCTGAATTCTTGAACACATTGCTGGTGTCCAAGGACTGCTTTTTTTGGGGGGGTGGGGGGTCATACCCACATATGGGAATTGGGTCCAAGTACTCCAAAAGAAGGGGTCAGTAAAAGTTTTCGGTAAAGCACCAGTCAGAAAATATTTACAATTTCTGTTGCAAATACTCAACACTGCCACTGTAGCATGAAAACAAACACAGACAACACACAAATGAATAAGCTTAACCGTGCTCCAATCAAACATTATTTACACAAACAGGCCGAGGGCCCAATGGGCCCTCCTTGGATCCCTGTTATAGTTTGTTAACATAAGGAAGGCCCTGAGCACAGTAACGAGGATGGGGCAGTGCAGGCCTAGCCTTCTACATACAAGGAAACAGGGCTTTGGTCACATCCTGCCCCTACGTGCACATCAATTTGTATTTATTTATGGACACCACACTGTCAGTGTGCTCTGTATGTGTACACACACATGGGAGAATAGGTACCTCTTTACTTAAGAGTACTGACAATGCACATTCATTCTCCCGGTATTTCTCTTCTATCGGTTTACCTGGAGTCAAGTTTAATGTAGGCATAATCTAGTAATGTTAGGGCAAGTTGGTGTATTTACACAGAAAATTTCTGTTTTGGTAAGAAAGATAGGAGTTGGGAAGAAAATAAAGTGCCACTTCAGTTCCTGCACAAAATTTTTCTTTAGGTGACATCTGTCTCCTTCCTGGGTTTACCCAGGACAATCTTATACTGTTGTCCTATATTCTGTCCACTTTGACTTTAAAAAAAAAAAAAAAAGGAAAATTCTGGATAAATGTTCATGAAAAAGCTACATTTAGAGTACGTAGCTAGTAACTGTTCTTGAACTCCACACTAACTATGCATTAAAGTTATTAACAGCTGCATTACAATAAGCCAAGGGAAGCTGGTGGATTTGCACCTTTTACCTCCAGCTTTTACCCGGGAGTGTGTGATACACGCTTGCGGTGGCGAAACCTCTCATGAACAAGTGGCTAAATGGGAAGACAGCCAGTGATAAACCCATCTCTCCTTTCCTGACCCTTTTCAGACACAGCATAACAAGGCTCTTCCTTTCAGGAGCCAGGAATAGCATATTCACTGATAAAACAAATTAGACTTGGATAAGAGAAGCTGGAGACTGATAAGTCCGCAGGTCTCAGAGTGTGCGGGAGAAAGCCTGGGGACGGCTGCCCTGCTGGCCGCCTGGGTGACCAGTCCATTGTGCTACTCTTTGCCAGGCGGCTGTTTGGCCAAATCAGTGGGAACTAAGGAAATCAGAGGCACAGGGTACAGAAAACAGAAGTCGGAGGGTCCTCCCACACAGCAATAAGAAGTATCTGGAATGCTCCTGCTACTGGAATTTAACCAGGTTAGTACAATTTAAATGTATGTAACTAGTTATTTTGTTGAATGGTAATGCTTTAACTATTTTGCAATAAACCCTTCTGGCAACCATGACAAGGAACAACAAAGGTGCACGCTAAATAAAAAAGTTAAGAACCAAATTTCCTCTCTACAAGAATGATGGTGATAAATGTGTAACTTGCTCAAAATGTTTGTCAGCGGTCACTGCTGAGGGGAGCCCAAGGACACATGACACCTGAATGGAATGTGGTGTCCTGGACAGGATGCTAGAGTGCAAAAAGGACATTAGGGGGAAAACTGAGGAAATATTAATAAACTATGGACTTAAATTAATACTAATGTACCAATATCAGTTCACTGATTGTGACAAGTGTACAGCACCAATACAAGATGTTAATCATGGGGGAAAGTGGGTACACGTAATAGGGGAACTCTGTGATGTCTTCACAGTTTTTCTGTAAATCTAAAAATATTCCAAACAAAATAATTTTTTTTTAAGTTTATCAACATTTAGCCTCCACCATGGTGGACCAGAATGATACCATTAACCACAAAAACCAGAAGACAACAAATTTCCTGAAAAAGCATCAGCATCTGTCTTTTAGGAAAACTGTTCAGGGTCTACGAGGTCACTCATGCAGCTGCAGAATGAGAGCATATAAAGTAGGACCTTTCCCTTCAATCAAAAGACGATGCTTCTGTATTGGTTCTGTGCATTTTCACTTCCAAGTTTCCTTGTACAAATACACATGGTGAAGTGACAGGTGCTTACGTGCCTCCATTAGCCAAAAAAGAACTTTGCAGAGGTAAGTGAGGCCAGTTTGTTATCATTCTGATCAACGCCTCAAAAAGAAAATCAGTTGAGTTAATTCCAATAATGGCTTGATTTCTTTTTTTCCATGCACTTCATGGCATCCCAGTAAAGCTTTTAGAAATTCATTCTGTGGAAGATAAAACTTCCGAACTTACTACAAATGTTACTATAAATTTCGTGAAATATAAAAGTAAAGCACTGTGGTTAAAAATTATCATAATTTTTACTAAATTAAGCCATTTGTGAAGTAGAAATACATGTGGAAATGGTGCTGGTGCATTTGATGGCATCCAGACAGGCTTTGATATTCTACCAACTGAAAGAGAAGCTGTTGCTATCAGAATTTTAAATATATTCACACATATAATTACAGCATCTAAACATTTTTGTCGAGATTATTTTTTCTCTGTGGCTTATCACATTCAGGTTTTGGAAACGTTTGAACCTTTGAAGAACTACTTAGCAAATCGTCCTATGTTTGCTGTAAACCTGCCCCCTAAGTTGGCATTACATTTTGCTCAAAATCTGTTGGAAAACTTTTATCAAATTTATAAAAACTGTCTTCAGCTTTTGAAACTGTTAGCAGATTGGAATTAATTGAAAAATAAGCCTGAAAACAGGAAGGCACTGATGAACTAAACAGATGAGATTGAGAGCTCAAATGTTGCACAAATTCAATCCCAAAATTCCATAATTATGATTTGGAATATCTCAACTTCCTATTTTTATTTGATTACATTTATGCTCTGAACCAAAATGAAATGAAATTGAAAAGGCCTACAACTTTGAAGCATCTCAATATGGGAAAACATTCATAAGAGTCATAAATGTAAACAAACATTCTACAAGTCTTATCTTGCAAAACTTAAGAAAGAAATCTGTCAAAGTGTTTGTCAAAGAAAGCTCTGCAAAGGGAGGCAGAAAACACAGAGCTTGTGACCATCAAGGGCAGAAATATTCATTCACATACGTAAGAATCAACACTTCTCAATACCAAAACTAAGTTGAGAATATCCTCCATTTATAAGAATTTGCTCTAAGCTTGTTGCACAGTTTTCTCTATGATTGTATGTCAGCACTTGGACAGGGAATGTTTTCTCCTTTAAAAACATGATGACCTGCAGAGAAGAGTCAATTGCTCAATGTCAATAATTTCAAATTCAATAATCAAAGTCTTCTAAAGAACATTACAAGCAATTTGATAGGGCAGAAAAAGCATAAAAGACCACAATGAAAAAAAAGGCATATTCCTCAGGAAAGTACAAGATAAGAAACTGATTAAAGTACTTAAGTATTTTCTAAAAGTAACTGTTCCACTTACACAATTTTTTTAATCTTCAATAACTGGTCGCAACATTTTCTTTGCCTTAATGTATATAAAATGTGTATGCATTTTAGAAATAACTTTTTTTAATGTTTTTGATAGAACTATGTCAGAGGATCACACATAAAATAAAAACATAATTTGTCAGACAATAAAACAATATTCCAATAAGGTTACATAATTTTAAGTACATTAATTCCTCTCATTTTATTTGCAAGAAAATTCTGGTTTGGGGGATCAATTTTATAACCACTCTACTTCCTATATCATTTCCTTCAACCTCCTCATATTCTAAGCACTCTTAGGTGCTCATTGTCCCCCAATAGTTTGCACAGTGCCCAACAAGTAATACATAAATTTTCAAAAAAGGAGACACTGTTCAGATCAAATATGTCATGGGAAACACCTTCACCCCCTCCTGGATGAATTACAGTTCAATACTGGTCTCTAATCAAAATCACAGCCTTCTGTAGTTCCTGTCCAGAAACCAAACCCTACACATCAGTCAAGGCTCTCCCCAAAGCTGCCTCCTCCATGAAGCCTGCCCTGACTGTTCCAACCAGAAGAAATCTTCCTCTTCAGATCTCCTGCCACACCAAATCTGAAGCTCTGTGTACCGAGTGTTCTGCGGATGCTTACCTTCCCAGTTACCTATCAGCCTCCATATCCCTGGCAGCACTAGAGATCTGACCCCACAGGATCCTGCATAAATGAAGGAGAACAGAGCCTGGAGAAGGAGGACTCAGTGGGAGCCTAACCAGAGAGCGTGGAGCTCTATGCTGGATCTGAGGCTGACCAAGGAAGGCTGTAGTGAGGACGGAGCAGATGAACTTTGTTGGTCAGGGTCGGGGACAAGACTAACTGTGGGAAATCTGACAGCCAAGCTGAGAGGGGCCAATCCCCTTCTGAACACAGAGGAAGCAGGGCATTCCAGAAAGCACATCTGAACTCTACCAGCCAGAGTGTTCACTGAGGTTGCTGAAATCGGAACTCCAGCTGAATGGTTGAACTAATGTTGTGAATCCTGAATATATTTCCTCAATAATAAAGAAGGATGCATTTGTAACAGAGGAATATGTACGTTTAAGTTTCTAAACATTATGATATACATGTGAATCCTCAAAGCACAAATTAAATTACAGGATTTTATGTAGGTCAACACAGATTTAAAATATTGTGTTATGCAGACAACCCACAAGCATCCTCTATAAAAGATAAGGATTTGCCTGTCTTTTTAAAAAATCTCCAAAAGACTTCTTAATATCATGAGTACCACTAAAGAGCACATTTTTCTCTACTAAAATTAGCATATTCTGGAATATAAGTGCAACCTACCTCTTCACTCTGCAGCAAACCTATTTTTTTGAATTTGTATATAATAGGTATTGAAAAAATCTACTACTAATTATTGATTGGTTGGCATTTAATGCTAAATTACTATAGATATCATGGAAAGATAACTGTTTGGTGCCTAAGCTATAGTCACATTTTCTTCAACAGCTGAATCTTGACCTTACGCTGGAGTATGGATGATACTATTGTAGATCATACCAGCCTGCTCTGGCCTTCTTAAAAACCTCTCTTGAGGGTTACAAGAGTTTGCTCTGAAAGATCATGTAATTAAACGAGAGAGTTTTTCCACACATCCTCGAACTAAGTTAAATTAAAACTATTTGTACACATGGTAGTGTTTGTTGAGTTCCTGCACAAAAAGTGTATCAAAGAACTTTTTAATCTACTTTTTTTAAAGAATCATTGATTTTTACCTATCTCCCTTCCTACCTAACCGTCAAACATAAAGATAAATCGATAACGGCTTTCCAGTCTCTATTTTACGCAGTGCTGGATCAAAAAGACCAAACTAAAGTCAAATTAGCTATAGAGATTTCCTTACAAATTTTCTAGAACGCTTGAAAGTAAAATGTTGTTGACATCATTAATTTGACACTTCAACAGTTAAGACCTTCTGAGAGATCTCTGGTCTCCATTCGGTGGCACCTGGGGCATATTTTCCACAAGGGAGAAGCTTCCCGAGCTACACTTTATTGCTCATCAACTGTCCACTTCATTGCTTCCCCAGCACCCAGCAGGAAAGTTTAATTACTTTTTCATTTGATTTTCTCAACAACCGAAGCATGATTTTCTGGAATGTAATTTAAAAAAAGAAGGTAGCCATGGGATCCAGCCCAGCATTGGGCTCTCTGCTCAGCAGGGAGCCTGCTTCCTCCTCTCTCTCTGCCTGCCTCTCTGCCTACTTGTGATCTCTGTCTGTCAAATAAATAAATAAAATCTTTTAAAAAAAGGAAAAAAGAAGGTAGCCAGAAATCCTATTAAAACCTGACTTCCTCACTTTATACCAGGAACAGTTGCCCTGAAAACTAATCCACTTTTGAGTTCCCAGAGCTGCAGCCCACTAAAAGAGCCAACTACCTTCAGATATGCAAACACTATCTCCTGAAGGAATCTGACCTCAACACCTCCTGAGAGCTGAGAAAAGGAAAACTGGTCTCTTAATTGAGTCAACTTAACTCACCCCTTCATCATATTAAAAAAAAGAAAAAGAAAAAAAAAAAAGGATTTCAATGCACTGTGTATTTACATTTATCTCAGTTTATATTTTTCATCCCAAGCCTTTATTCCCCCCTAGTTTGCCGTTCCGGTTCCCTGTGGCATGAACTGACCTCTGTTCTCATCTGTGTGGATAACATCCCCTCTGGGCAGTGCAACTGGTCCAAAACCCAGAGACAAAATGGAAAGAAATGTTGAATGGCTGCTTTCAATCCAAATACTAAAGAAGGAGCTGTAATAGAGTTATTATAATAATTCATTTGAGTGGACAAGGAGAACCCACAAAGCTGTAGTATCTGTTTACCTCCATGAATAGTTTTTGTAGCATTTCCTTAAGACTCATAAAAAAAGCATTACAAATAATTTCAGTGACCATCTGTTGGGCTGGGGGCCAATGAGACAGGTGCAAGCTCACACCTTGCCAGACTCCCATGGGTTCATCCAAGCATAAGCCCATGCCCACTCTTGGCTAGACACCTCCTTCTCACATGTATTCATAATAATATAATTGAATGTTCGTGCTTATCTAAGTGGCATAATTTCTACAAAGATAATTTAGAACTATCATGTCTACTTTGAGGAACTTTCAAAATGAGCAGAGGGGAAAAGGGGCTAACACAGGAATAAAAATTATTAAGATTGAAGAAAAAAAAAAAGACAACGATTTCAAAATGGCAGCAGTACCCCAGCCACCTAAAATTCGGAGATCTGGCACCAAGAAGAATCGAAAAGAAGGCTGAAAAGCAAGAAAGAATGAAAAGCAGCCTCTGAGACACCCCTGCTCAGTACAGGAATAACCTGTAGGTACAGGAATAACCCTGTAGGGGTTTGAAAACACTATTCTAAAATATGGGATCATGTGCTTTGTGTATCTTTGGCAGACAAGGTACCCAGGAAAGAAGAACTGACAATAATGAATAAAACTTAGCAGCCTTACAGAAAGAACAGAAAATGTATACAGGAACCCAAAAGCCCAAGCTGAATAACCATCTTTGCAAACATGGGGTATCGCTATACTACAGCCCAAGATGAAAGCTTCACGATTATGACCGTGAGTTAGCGAGGAAATCTCAAAATTATTTTGAAATTATTAAAGGCAATGCATTGTATGTGTCCATACGTTTACCAAAAGACATGTGACAGGCTTCTCATTATAGGAGTAATAGCCACAATGCAGAAATTTCCCAAATGACCATTAGTAGTGAAAGAGGTCAACTGTCGTATCTTCACACAGAGGGATACACTACAGCAATGGAAATGACAGATGTACAACTCCAAGCTCATGAACATATGGTTGGGGACAGGAGGGTAAATACACTGTTTGAGCCCCTCTGTGTAAGTAAAAACAGTAACAACAACAACAACAACAGGCAAAGGATAATGACTAACCTGGTGGTGAGGGCAACAGGGATTGGAAGGAAGCACTGAGGGCTTCTGCAGATGTGGTAAAATGTTCTGTTTCTTGATCTGGATGCTGATTATGGGAGTATTCTGTCGGGGAAGATTCAGCAAGGTGTGTGCAGGTAAGCTCTGTGCACTGTGCTGTATGCCTATCTGTCTTTGAAGAATACATTCACAAAATACACCCATATCCTTGGTGAACTATCAGTTACTTATCTTCAGGGTAAATTCAGTCATGAATGCTTCACAACTCAGATTTCAGATAACCAGAGGCAACCCAAGGCAGAATTTTGGAGTACATGAAGTTCACCTTTGCTACCTTCTACATCTTTAACATGCTCTTTCTGGATCTTTTCTATCTTTTCATACTGAACTCCCAACCCAACGTGGCCATGTCCCATACCGTCACTTCTCATTTCTCTGGCAGACTTAAATACATGCACAAATCACCAAGGACCTTGTTAAAATACAGGTCCTTCCACAGGTTTATGACGGGGCTTAGGAGTCTGCAGTTCTAGAACCACTACCAGGCGCTACCAATGCTGCAGTCTGAGGCCCTTGAACAGCAATGCCTGAGAAAAGATGGGATTTAAAAGCAGTGTCTGCTGATGAACTAAAAAATGCCTCATTCTAAGAATATGAGTGTGGAACCACTGGCTTTCTTATGGCTGAATTTTAAGACCTCTATCTGGTGGAACACATCCGGGCTGCCCTAAGCCTCTCAAATTCCATCCTTGGTAGCAACTACCAACTCAGGAACCAAAACTAGTGGTTGGAAATGGTAAAGAAAGAATGTGTCCCTACTCTAAGGAATTTCCTACTGTTTCTCATTAAAACTTCAGCCTTTGGACTTCTTGGCATAATGTCTTTCCCACAGCATTTTCAGGAAGGAGGGTAGGGATGAGGGAGAAGGAAGAAAGAAGTGAGCAAGCAAGCAATGGTTTGCTCAGGCAAAGACTACAGTGTGCAATGCTGGCATAGCTTGCCACAGGGCAAAGGCTGCCTCAATCCAAAATGCCTCTTCTGTCAGCTGCTCAGTTCAGACTTAGAGATACTGAGGTAAAGAGTGGGACTGCAGGGTAAGGATGGAGGGGTAGAGATGAACTTGAAAAATAAGCCCATCTGGGGGTAGCTGCGTGGCTCAGGTGGTAAAGTGTCTGACTCTTAGTTTCAGCTCAGGTCAGGATCTCAGAATCTTGGGATTGAGCCCCACATCAGGCTCCCCACACAGCACAGAGTCTACTTCTCACCCTCACCTCCCCCTGTCCCTCCCCTCGATCGTGCATACACTCTCTCCCACTCTCTCTGAAATGGATGAATGAATCTTTTTAAAAAAGAAAGAAAAGAAAAATAAGCTCATTTCTCCAGGGCCCATCTCAGAGCCATAAATACATGGAGGGCAAGCCTTTTCTTGGCCGATAGAAAAATGATAGTAACTTTAAAGTTGCCACAGAAATGTGGTATGTTGTTTTGGAGTGTTTCGGCATTTGGAAGGAGGTACAAGAGATGTACCGGGATATTTCTAGATTCTGATAAATAACTGAAAGGTTTTTTGGTACATATTTTACAGCCTAGAAGCATTTAAAAAATGCTCTTTGATCTTTTCAAAACTGATTCCCAAGACACAGGTAATCTCAAAAACTGAGAATATCTGAAAAGTTTCTTAGTGGCTGTGGTTCATCTTATGTGTCGACCTGGTGAGGCTACTGTACTCAAATATTCGTCATACATGTCTAGATATTGCTGTGAAGGTATTTTGTAAACCAGAGTAGCATTTAAATCAGTAGACTCTACGTAAAGTACATTACCCTCCATAATGTGGGCACGACTCACCCCATTAACTGAAGACAGTAAGATAAAGACTGACCTCCCCAAGGAAGAAGGCATTCTGCCAGCAGACTGCCATCACACTCTGGGGCCACACTGACTCTTCCCTGGTCTCCAGCCTCCTGGTCTACCCCCCTGCGGAGCTGGGACTCGCCTGCCTCCACAATCAATGAGCCAACTCCTTAAAATAATTTTTTTTTCTCTCTCTGACACACACACACACACACACACACACACACACACAGAGTCTTTATTGTTTCTGTTTCTCCAGGGAACCCTAAATAACACGGTGATTTGAATCACTGCACTTTGGTGCTAAAGACACACACAAAAATTTACCAGCTTCACAGCATATGCAAGCTAGCACTGCCTAAAAGAGTTAAAAAAGATTATTCAACTTACTCAGTTGAATAAATTGAATTCAATAAGAACTGAATTACTTTTCAGTTGCTGAGCAACAACTTTAAGTGTCATTCGGCGGAGTAGGTCACTTTTTAAGGCCCAAACGCTCAGCTAGATCATAATATTTTTAATTGTTGCCAGGGCTCATTAGGATTGTAACAAGCTGTCTGAAAGATATGCAGACTTTTGCGGACTGACAGATTTTCACTGGCCTGGAGACAGCTTATTCACTGTAATCTATTAGCAGCAAGGTGATGCATTATCCCTTTAGACCAGTACAAAGCCTCCAAATCTATACACACGGAACCAACCTCACTCAAGATCCTGGATTTGTGCCTTGCTCTAGCCCCTCATGAATCTGCACTCAAGACCAGGACTGCTCTGCCACA